>QEOT01000683.1:1431-48242 GCA_003123785.1 Pterocarya stenoptera
ATTGAAGAATATTCCAGCTACTCCACCAGACGACATCAACACGTTTTCCTCATCATACGGCATCACCACAACATCTGCAAAGGACAGCACGACTGCCACTACCTTCGAATCATCTGTAATAACTTAGAATAGCCTTGAAATTATCTTGGTTTGTTTGTAATACTCTGGCAGCTGTTGTAACAGACTCTGCCGCAAATGGAAGTGCACTGCAGAGCACATCACATGCTTGTACAAATGTCAGAATCAGTTAGGATACCCTTTTGCTTATATATATACAAAACGTATACAGCCATTGCAATTAATGAGAATTGAGATTATTCCTTCATCTTCAAATTCTTACAGTATCATCTATGCTTAATTACACAATGCGAAGTGGGGCTAATCGACATCATCCCTCAGGTATTCAGGAGGATAATTACTCCTTCATCCCTCGTTATTTTCTAAACCATTTCAGTAGGCTGCCGGACTGGGATTCATATCCAACATATGGGAGTAGTAGTAACAATTTAACAACACTAACACTATCAGAAGTTGTGGTTATTGTGAACTGTGAAAAGCCAATGACTTCGGCTTCCCCTTTCCATTTGGACACGACTTTTACGAATTGTTCTAATATCAATAAGGGATATGGGTCTTCTTCCAACTCCTCTTTTTCTCAAGATTCCAAACGGTACTCATATCTTATTGTTGGCTATGGAGCGAATGTGATGGATGTGGAGGAATCGTGCACAATAGAGCAAATCTCTCTCACATCGTGGCCAGTAAAAATTTCTGCTGATCATCCTAATATTTCCTGTACAGACATCCGCAATGTATTCTCATATGGTTTTGAGCTTTCATGGTACCAGATTTATTGTGGAAGCTGTGGATCATACGGAAGTTGCTACATACATGAGTACGATAATCAAGTTTCTTGCTCCGGATGGGGTGAGTAATTAATAAATTTGAGATCAGAATTCTAATGAGATATTTATTATATGCTGATCGATCTATCTCCTCATTATATTTTCCGACTTGACTGAATTCTTGGATTTCCCACTCCAACTGATCCTATTGTTGTGATCTTCGAAACTTCATACGCTAATGTGATCCCATTTTTTCCAGACGCTAATGTAATTCCATTTTTTCCCTTTTTTATTTTTTTTCAAAATATGCAGGAAACACTTTCGTTATTTTCTTACTAAAACAGGCCGTAACTGCAGGTGAGTTTTCAATCCCCATAAGATGTTTATTAATAAAACTCCATCAAAGGAGGGAAAGAACACAAGATGGACAATTCTTCATCTGAATAGAATCATCTTCTAACTCTAAAGAGTTTTTGGCTTAAGAATGAGCCACAACATTGGCTTGACTTCTCTTCTAAAAGCATATTTTTCACATCTGTAATAGCCAGACCTACTCATCAAATTCTCTGTATCTATAATACCCTGAATTTGTATGATTCCTTATAACAGAAAAAATGTTGTTGAAAATAAAATCACTACTTCTTCTTCTAAACACAGTGGACAGTTTGGTGACTCTATTATTTTCCTTTTTAAAGTGATTTAAATTATTGGATAAGGCCTCTAAGCAAGCTCGCCATAGGAAAACTTTTGCAGCATTTGGAATTTTTCATTTCCAGGTTCTGTTCCAAACAGCTTCCTTGCAATTTGAATTTGAATTCGATCCAATATCTCTTTTCGTAAATAATATGCACTTTTTATTGTAAAATTACCACTTGTTGATGAACACCTCCATATAGCTTCATCATAGGAAAATATTTCTTCAATTAAATCCACATTTCAGTGTTTAGTATTTGAATCAATAATTGCAGCCATTGATTGTATAGACATTGTATTAACAATGAAAACTTGAAAATTAATACTAGTTTTTCAAATCAGCGTACCAGATTTACTTATTTATTTACATTAATCGATCATTGTGAAACGACTATTCTTTTATAAAAAAAAATTATATATACGTAGTATATTTATTGGTAACATAAATGGATAGATTTGTTTGTACAGTTTTGTTTAAATCACTTTCTATATAAATTAACTGATCACTTACCTTTATTTCTTTTCTGCATGTGCCGCAGCTAAGTACACTGGATTATTAAAGCCCATCCGTAAGAATTTATATCTCTTTAATTGATCTATTTGTCTTCTTTCATCTTTTAACCCATCATTATATATGAAACATGAAAATAGTTTAAACTTGCAGATAAGGTAAAATATATCAATTACATACACACGCATATGTATATATATATATTATATATATATGTATGATATACATTAAATTATTTCTACTGACATAGGAAGTGCAATCCCCACACTATTTTTAGAAAAACAAGTTGGCCCCACCTCTAAAAAGTGGCTTTCTCTTGGCATGTCCAGGTTCTTTTTAAATGGACTTCCCCGAGACTTGCACTTCCTAAACTTATTGTATCTAGCATTACTTATATATAAATAAATATTATATATATTTGTAATATTTATTTATATATATAAGGGTTGACGTGTTATATGTATCCGATCCAGCTAACATATCACATCTTAAGTGTCTTTTCACTTTGATGAAATTCTATGAAGTCACTTAAAACAAGTTTCAACAGATACTGTGATTTGAGAATAATAAGATACAATATGAGAAGTGGAATTTCTGAAAATTAAATAAATACTAACATGAAAAGCTTTAAAAGGTCGATTGTCAAGCCCCATACCCAAAGGGAAACCTTTTAACCTGAAACCCGCAATAATAAAAACTTAAATACAAAAAGCCTTCCAAAATAAAAAATCTCAAAATTCTTCCAAGTAAACTATATTAAACACTAGCAAAGTTTTTCTTCAGGAATGTATAAACAGACAATTCTAAAATATATGACAGTTGTATTTTCAAAAGCATTTCATTATAATAATAATATATCCAAAAGACCTTCGGAACAAGCCTACTCAAACAACATCCAAAATAGAAATAGAGGCCATCTTTACCCCATGGCAGAGTTGTGCATATCTGTTGTTTGCCAAGTAGAACATAGATTACTATTTTGTTACCAAAGTGAGTGCACTCAAAACAGAGGCTATGATACCCATGTGGTATAGTTTTACATTCTATGGATAGCCAAACAGAACAAAAATCATTTTTTCACCAAATTGATTGTACTCAAAATAGAGACTACTATTATATACTTTGGTAGAGCTAGAAATCATAGCAGAACAAAATCTCGTGCCTCAGGGTCTACAGATATAATGTAATAACAAAAATGTTATACGAATAAGATAATATCATATAATTGGATCAAAATTTCAAATTTCATATTTAGATTTTATGCAATAGAGAAACTGAGTACCAAAATTGCTCATGTCAATACTAGTTATTACAAAATGTCAATTTTAAATGTTCAAATACAGTGACTGGTATTGTAGATAATAACCAAGGTTGCTTTCAAGACAAAATATGCAAGTTTTTCACGAAACCAACATTAATCAACAAGTCAAAAGAAAGACTCAAAAGTAGTCCTCCACAATCGTTCAATCTATACAATGGCGTGTGATCGCGTATTTCGCATCCAATCAAACAAGGTGCTGACAAAGCACCACCCATTAAAAACAAAAAATGATCAGGAAGGAATGACCAGTAATCTTGAATATATATATATATATATAACATTTCTAAGCCGCCCCTGGATGTAAAACTACGAATATAAACTGCATGTTTGGCCAGAGCCACTCCAACAAAATTACCTTTCAGGACGGAATTTTCCAATCCAAAAATTTATATTTCATCCAACCCCCTAAAATAATTTTATCCCAAATTCATTTAAAAGCGAATTATTTATTTATTGCGTTCACCATTTCGTGAACGCGGGCTTATGTTTTCTAGTCCTCCTCTATCTGCATCATTATACCACGCCCAAATCTCCCCTAAGCCACTCTCTTTCTCTGATCTCTGGGATCTCTGGCTCTCTCTGTTCATGGAAAGAGTTCCCTGCTGGACTTAGCCTCCTTGTTCTTCCAGCTTCTAGTCTTAAGAATAATCCTCTCTTCTAATCCTCTGATCTCCCTGATCTCTGGCTCTCTCTGTTGATGGGAAGAGGAATGGCTTTCCCAGCTGGACTCAGGGTCCTTATAAGTACCGTTCTGGTCCTAATCCTTGTTCCTCCAGCTTCTAGTCTTAAGAATAATCATCACTACTGTCCTCCTTCTTCCTGTGGCAATATCCCCAACATCAGCTATCCGTTCCGACTAAATGGCGATCCACCAAACTGTGGAGACCAAAGGTTTGAGCTCTCATGTGATGACCACAACCACACGTTGTTATCTTTACATGATGGTAGTTTTTTTAACGTAAGCCAAATCAATTACAACAACTACAGAATCCGAATTGTAGACTCAGGTATTCAGGAGGATAATTACTCCTTCATCCATCGTTATTTTCTAAACAGTGGTAATTTGAATTGGAGTTGGCCGGACTGGTGGATTTCATCTTCTACAGAAGTTGTGACTATTCTGAACTGTGAAAAGCCAGTGACTTGGACTTCCTCTTTCTATTTGAACACGCCTATTTCTTCGAATTGTTCTAATATCAATAAGGGATATGGGTCTTCTTCCAACTCCTCTTTTTCTCAAGACTCCAAACGGTACTTATATCTTATTGTTGGTAGAGTGAATGTGATGGATGTGGAAGAGTCGTGCACGATAGAGCAAATGTTGAAATCGTTGCCAGGACAAATTTATGCTAATCCTAATATTTCCTGTACAGACATCCGCAATGTATTCTCATATGGTTTTGTGCTTTCATGGTACCGACTTTATTGTGGAAGATGCAGATCATACGATAATTGCTACCTCGATGACCATAATCAACCTTATTGCAAGGGTGAGTAATTAATAAATTTGAGATCAGAATTCTAATGAGATATTTATTATATATATGCTGTTCCAACTTGACTGAATTCTTGGATTTCCCACTCCAGCCGATCATACATATATTGTATTTTCCTATTCTAATTAGCAGTACGGTTGTTGTGATCTTCGAAAATTATTGAACGTATTTTTGCATCATTATAATGACCTGATTTTTAATTGAAGATTCCACTTTTTCCCTTTTTTATTTTTTTTGTCAAAACATGCAGGAAATCCTTGGGTTACTTTCTTTCGAGAACTGATCGCACATGTAGGTGAGCTTTCAACCTCCCATAAGATGTTTGATTTTTTTTTTTTTTTAGAATGAACATTAATATTATATTTATTAATAAAACTCCATCAAAGGAGGGAAAGAACACAAGATGGACAATCCTCCATCTCAGTAGAATCATCCTCTAATTACTGATCTAAAGAGTTTTTTGGCTTAACAATGAGTTTCTGTTTCAAATAGCTTCCTTGCAATTTGAATTTGAAAACTGGCTTTTATATCGATCTAATATCTCTTTTCGTAAGTAATATGCACTTTTTACAGTAAAATTACCACTTTTTATAAGACTTAGGGAAAATATTAAAAATACACATTTTCATCTCTACTAATTTAACACATAAAACAAAGGCTTAAACATAACTAAGAACATAATTTAAACTCAAGAACACAAGGAAGGGATACATCAAAAATGCCTTACAAAGCACACGGCTGGGAGCAAAACAGAGCACAACATAAAAATATTATCCTTCCTCTATTCGGCTACCACCAACTAGAACAATCTTGAGAGGAAAAAATTGAGAAATCAGTCTAGAAACTACCACACAACAATCGGCCAGCACAACAATTCAAAAATCCCAAATACATGGCACGGGTTTGCTTAGCAACGATTTCAACCCACACGGATAAGCATCAAACAAGGAAATGGAAGAGGAATTTCGAATATATATGTATATTAAAATACATAGAAAATAAATTAGTTTAAACAAATTAATAAATTAACTGATCACTTACCTTTATTTCTTTTTTCCATGTGCTGCAGCTAAGTATACTGGATTGGAATGGCTCTTCGGTAAGAATTTGTATCTGTCTGATGATCGATTTGTCTTCTTTCATCTTTAAACTGTTCATTCCTTAAGCAATGAAACATGAAAATAGTTTAAACTTGGAGATAAGATCAGATATAATAATTACATACACACACTTATATATATATATAATTTACAAAAATTTATTTGTACAACATAAGATGTGCAATCCCACGCAATATTTTTAGAAAAAAAGTTGGCTCTACCTTTAAAAAGTGACTTTCTCATGGCAAGCCCAGTTTTTTTTTTTTTTAAATAGATTGCCCCGGGACTTGAACTTCCTCAACTTGTGTCTAGCATTACTTATATATAAATAAATATTATATATATATACGTACTACTTGTATATATATAAGGGTTGAGGTGTTATATATCTCCAGTCCAGCTAACATATATATCACATTTTATGTGTCTTTTCACTTTGCTGAAATTCTATGAAGTCACTCAAAACAAGTCACAACAGATACTGTGATTGAGGATAATAAAATACAATATGAGAAATAGAATTGCTAAATAAATAAATAAATACTAACAAAAGTATAATTCCTATGTTTTAACTCTAATTCTATATTTCACACAATAAATTAATATTTCACATACTGTTAGGCCCACTTATTAAGGAAGAGTCTGGCCTCACGTGAGGAGAGTGTTAAGATAAATACAAATGATTAAATCTACGTCTTCTCATGATGCTATAAACCAATATATTAGAAGTACAAATATTAATAGCCGTAATCATGTTACTTACAAATCCAAAATATATTAATAAACTTATTGATGTCCGACGTTGGACGAGCTAGTACCATCGATCGATCGATCTCTCATATTTATGGACTTAGCTAATTCGACATGATCATGATCAGTCTTACTTTTGATATTGAATTCAGATGCTGACGTGAAACTTTTTTTTTTTTTTTAATGTTGTCAAACCATGCAGGCCGAGTAACCAAACTAGGAGCTATCAGTACAAAATATTATGCATGGAGTAATTCTTATGGGGAATATATCCGATATCCCAGTATGTACTTACGTAATTGCGTATTTTCCTGTAGTGGATGATCTCAAACTGTTGGATTAATATTATTATATGCATCATACACATTAATTCTTTTACATCAATTCTTAGCTAACTTTTAATGGAGATTTTATTATTATTATTATTATTAACAGGTTTGGCAGCTTTATTAATTAGATCATTGCTCGGTAAGAATCATTACAATCTCTCTCTTTTTATCTTTCTTAATTGTTTTAGTAAATTAATCATTCTTTAAACTACGAAACAAGAAATAGTTAGAAATCATTATTAAATTAACATTAAAAATAAACATTGTGCCAAATCACAAGAATTTTGAAAGGGAGTAACTGGTAGTACAACAACATGATTGCTCGCTTTCTTATAATTACTTTTGCGATTTCATTTCCAGAATTGCGTTTGTCAATCAGTGTATTAGGCGCTCCATTTGTGATTGCATTTTTGATATATAAATGGCGAAGGAGGCACTTATCCATGTATGACGATGTTGAAGAATTTCTGCAAGGCCAAAATAACCTCATGCCAATAAGGTACTCTTTCTCAGAAATTAAGAAAATGACCAAAGGTTTTAGGGAAAAATTGGGTGAAGGAGGATTTGGCACAGTATTTAAAGGAACACTTCGAAGTGGACGTCTTGTGGCAATAAAGATGTTAAGCCAATCCAAAGCAAATGGGCAAGATTTTATCAATGAAGTAGCAACCATTGGAAGGATCCACCATGTGAATATAGTGCAACTCATTGGTTTTTGTGTTCATGGTTCAAAGCGTGCCCTTATATATGAGTTCATGCCCAACGGATCTCTAAACAAACACATTTTTTCATCAGAGACAAATATCCTCAACTACGAGAAAACATATGATATTGCTTTAGGAGTGGCTCGCGGGATTGAGTATTTACATCAAGGATGTGACATGCAAATTTTACATTTCGACATTAAGCCTCACAACATTCTTCTTGACGAGAATTTGAAACCCAAAGTTTCAGATTTTGGCTTAGCAAAATTGTACCCGGTGGACGATAGTATTGTTCCTTTGACTCGTGCAAGAGGAACGTTTGGATACATGGCTCCTGAAATGCTTTACAAAAATATTGGAGGTGTTTCATACAAAGCTGATGTCTATAGCTTTGGAATGCTATTGATGGAAATGGTGAGTAGAAGAAAGAACTTGAATGCATCTACAGAACATTTAAGCCAAATTTACTTCCCCACTTGGATATACGATCAATTCCATGATGGAAAGAATATAGAAATACAAGATGCTACTGAAGATGAAAGGAAAATATGTAAGAAGATGATGATTGTCGCATTATGGTGCATACAATTGAATCCTACTGACCGTCCATCAATGGACAAAGTCATCCAAATGCTTGAAGGAGATGTTGAATGCTTACAAGTTCCTCTCAAGCCTCTCCAACCATCATCAAAGAGAGAGATAAAGGGTGAAAGAGATAATTCAAATCAAGCTTCATCGTCAATTCAATCAGATGAATAAAGTCTTATTTAATTTTTATTATTTATCTTTTTAAAATTGAACTATCTCTTTCTATTCTTTTTTTTTTTTAAGAGAAGACTTTGTACGGACCGAACTATATGTCACAAGCTTTCTACGCTTGTTGTAGTATACTATGCAGTGCTCTCAAAATAAGTATCAATATAAATATAGTTTGATGCTACTCATCCATGTATAATTTTTTTACATATTTCTCTCTCTCTCTCTCTCTATTATTTCTTTTTCTCGCTTCTTTCATCTATCTATTTTTATTATTTTCTCTCTACTTTTTTTCATTTATTTAATTTTTAAATTAAATATATAAAAAATTTAGATAAGTTGTTGAATCATGAATGGTACTCTTAAAAAATAGTTAGTTAAAATAAGAAAAGTAGGATGTAATGAGTTTTTCAGATAAAAAAAAATATAGATTAGCTATTGGAAGTGCTCTTACAATATGTAACAGCAAGTCATGTTTGATCTGGGTCTGTGGTAGCGTCAATAATATTATATTATTTAGAAGTGATCGTATTAGTAATTGGTAGTAATAAATAACCATGTAGACTAAAACTTTTCATATCTACGTGACTTTTTACAATTTCTTTCTTTTCTTTATTTTCTTTTAATGAAAGTGATGTATAGACGAGAATGTCGCATGTATATGTAAGTTTTTCTTTTTGGTACAATTAGTATTTCCCTAAATAATATTAGTCAACGTTAGTGCCTCAAATTGTAATGGTCCATATAAAAGTGTCCCAAAATTAGTGCCTCAAGTTCTAAACTAACGTCTATTATATTATTTTTATATGCTTACTAAGGGATTATTGAGGGTAATTTAATTGGGCCTAAAATTATGTTTAATAAGCAATGTTGGGTGAGCCTGATTTAATATTTATTGAGGTTGGCTTGAAATTTTAGTTAGGCCCATAGGCCCAAAATTTTAACAGAGATTGATTTCTTAGAATAAACATGATATATACATAAATGAATTATAACTATTTAAAAAAAAAAAAGGGAGAATTAGGGCAAATGCCTGAAATGTAAAGTAAATATATCCATATGTATCCATATATAGCTATTGAGGTTGGCTTAGGATTTTAGTTAGGCCCATAGGTCCATAGTTTATCGGGTAGGACCAATAATAGAATGCCACATGTCACCATAGCGTATCTCGATATTATCGGGTAGGACCTTCATATTAGATACGTTGGATAACACACATTTGCAAAATAGCTTTCCGTTACTTTCTTTATTGTAGCAACAAATATTTAGACTAGATGACGTGTGGGTTAATATTATACCAAACCATAGTTTCTGTTCCCCTTCCAAGTATATTATTCTATACCCTTTATGTGAAGCTTGACCAGACTTTTTATGGTAATCATGCACGCAATAAAGCGCTAAAAAAAAAAAAAAAAAGTNAGGATTTTAGAGTGGAAAATATAAATCTCAATATAAAAAGGCCTTTTAGTACATTTAAAATCTTCATGCCTAGACCTCCGTGCTCTTTCCCTTTGGCCGTGTCCCTCCCGAGCGTACAGCTCATTTAGCTTCCTGTGGGGGGAGGGGCACACATAAAAACTAAATGAGTCGAATACTCAGTAAGCATTACTTCATACCGTTAAAATATAGCAACGTAGGTTTTCATTCATGCATTCATCATTCATACATACTATACGTACATGCATACATGCTTTCATTAAAAACGTCAGTGGACAGGGGTTTTCATCTTTAAACATGCTTTTCTTTTCTTTAAAACGTTCCCTCGTCACTGCCTTCATTTCTTGAAGAATGCGACGCATTCATACATACATTTACTTTTCTTTCACTGCCTAGGGTTAGAGGCCTTTTGGGCCGATGGATTCGCCCGTGACCATGGGTTGGAATCCCTTTCCGTTAGGGTGCAGCACTGGGTGCGCTACCAGATACTACTGCCCAGCATTGCAATCTGCCCATTCATTCATTGGTTGGGTACCCCTTTCATTCATTTCATGTGGCCATTACGTAGCTTTATACATTCATTCTTTCATTCATTCATTTCATGTCAGCTCTAAAGAGCTGAGGCTTTCATTTCATTTCATTTATGCTCTATATTTGAGCAGAAACGAGCATCATCTTTTCTTTTCATTTAACAGTTCATTCATGGAAAAATATCGTTTAAAAGCATGGGCTGAAACATCGTCTTTCGTGGCATCATTTAAAGCATCAGCTCTTAGGGACATTTTAACATCGGTTCTCAGGGACCAGTTTTAAAACACTTTCTTTGCGTCACTTAAAGCATCGGTCTGAAGCTCGGGACAGGGCCTCGAGGCTTCCTTTCTTTTCTTTTAGAAAATACGTACAATAGATACATCTTATAGTCATCCATTCACATGCATACAATTAATACTTTTGGGGGCGTAAAAAGGGGCTGCTGAGGAGGGGCCATACATACTTATACATTTCAATACTTAGCATGCTTTCTTTAAAAACGTCTTTCGTGTCCTTTCATGTAAAGCATCTTTCATGGAGAAAAGCGTTCATCTTTCTTTCTTTTTCTTATACTTTAGAAAACTCTAGAAGAACGTGAACGTAATGCTTACCTGGACTCCATGCTACTTTCATATCATGCAGTCCATTCATGTGCGTGCCAGATGGCACCTACATGCATACATAACCTTAACGTTATTCTCTATCTAGTGCATAAATAGCTGAACTAGAAATAGAGCTATGCTTTACTTAGAACACTCTCCTTCTATCATGTGTCCTTTCACGTTCCTTACTATGACAAAACCCTTGGAGACCCATTACGGTCTCTACTTCTTTCAACCTTACATTCTACCTCAAGTGCTTACTCGCTAAGGTAAACTCATGATTCACCTTAAGATTAAGACATTAAGACTTCCGTCTCATTCTTCTCATTAACTACGTTCTGACGCATGACTTAGACTGGCTAAGTCACGCATTCCATTCTTAGACAGTACCCTCATCATTACCCTCATGTATCTTAGCTCACGCTACTTCTCATGACCATCCATCTGTACTACCCGGCTCCAAGTCACTCCGAGGGTTAAGCGCCATGTACCCATATTTAGGACAGATTACCCATTACGTATGGTGAATCCGTCCGGCACGTGCGTTTAACCAGATAACACACGTACCTTACTCCTTTATCTTTTAAGACCGTCATTTAATACATTGGTCACAGGCTCGTATGGCGAACGCCATACTAAAGTTACCAACCTTCTCATAACCCGACTAGCACGACTCTTCATGTTAGCCGTGCCTTATGACAGTTCATCCCAACACTTGACAAGATGGGACTCTGTCCATAAATACACCTTACGTCACGCCATGTAGTTCGAGACTAATCCCAAGCTATATCGTGACCCTGTCACGTCACCTCACATACATCCTAACCCATCACAGCACAGCTTCATGATTGACCACGTCACTTCATGACGTTGCCCAATCATGCTTCCGCTGCACTACTCTGATACTTCTTAGCTACTTAGCACATACTCCTGGCCATAAATCGACTACAAGGTGACACTCATCGCCTTAGACTACAGGTCATACCTCACAGCATTTACCACAACACCTTACGTCACGCCATATAGTTCGAGACTATTCTCAAGCTACAACGTGACTTTGTCACGTCACCTCTGACATTCCGCTACATCACCTATACGTCACTCTCCAACTCATCACGAGTACGATTCCTCACGTACTCCCGTCACATCGTGACACATCGTCACGTTCCCGCTACATCACTCTCACGTTAACTCTTCACCAATCACAAGCACGACCTCTTAATTGACCACGTCACTTAGTGACGTTGCCCAGTCACGCTTTCGTTGCGCTACTCCGATACTTTCTAACCACTTCACACTTATTCCTGACCATAAGCTAATCACATGGCGACACCCGTCGCCTTGGACTATAAGCCACATCTCACACACTTCGGGACACTGTTCCACAGTTCCCGACACCATACATCAAGCTCTTTGCCCATCAACTATGCAATCACCTTTATCTTCTCGACACGCCATACGGTGTATCGCTGCACCTCATGGAGCACACTCTTCATGTACTCCCTTTACAGTACTACGCCACATCACCACTATGACACACACGCCATATGGTGCGTCGCTCTACCACAGAGTACACTCCAAGTGTACTCCCTTCACAGACTATGCCACATCACCACTATGGCATACACGCCATATGGTGCATCGCTCTACCACATAAAGTACACTCCACATGTACTTCCTTCACAGACTACACCACATCACCACTATGGCACACATGCCATATGGTGTATCGCTCTACCACATAGAGTACACTCCACATGTACTCCCTTCACAGGATTACGCCACATCACCACTATGGCACACATGCCATATGGTGCATCGCTCTACCACATAGAGTACACTCCACATGTACTCCCTTCACAGACTACCCCACATCACCACTATGGCACACATGCCATAGTGTGTACCGTCTCACCACATGGAGTACACTCCTCGCGTACTCCATTCACGGCGCTCCGCCATATCACTAATACGACACACGTGCCGTACTGTGCATCGTTTCCCAACATGGTGTATACTCCTCGCGTACTCCATTCACGGCACTACGCCACATCACCACTATGGCAGGCACGCCATACGGTGCACCATCTCACCACATAGAGTACACTCCTCGCATACTCCATTCACGGCACTACACCAAGTCACCTCTATGGCATACACGCCATACGGTGCATCGTCTCTCCCATAGAGTACACTTCACGTGTACTCCATACACGGCACTAGGCTACGCCACTACTACTGCACATACACTACCACCACACTTCACAGTACAGTCCACAACACTACACAACACACTTCCCAACTATACCCAGCACTTCACTACAGCACGTCACATCACCACTACACAGCGAACCCTATAATACTAACAGCACAGTCCACAACCTAGTCAACTAGCTAGCATCTACCATCTAATATAAATAGCGAGGGATAGAGATTTATACAGTCGACGGGATAACCTGTGCATCGCTCGTTGACCGTTACAGCATCAACGCCGGAGGAACGTACGGGGTGGCTACACCGTGTACAGTGACTGTTTAGGCATTTGGATAACTAGGTGTGGTCTTGGAAGGGCCTAGGATGGCCTCGATGATAATGGCAAGGGGCATAACACAGAGGGTCTCACCGTGTACAGTGGCGATCAGTCACGCCCAGTGACTATCCATCACGTGCAGTGATTACCCACCACATAAAGTGGTGGTTTGGGCCTAAGGCTGGGC
The DNA here is from genome assembly GCA_003123785.1 of Pterocarya stenoptera. Lineage (NCBI taxonomy): Eukaryota > Viridiplantae > Streptophyta > Magnoliopsida > Fagales > Juglandaceae > Pterocarya > Pterocarya stenoptera. Next base: position 15,227 of record QEOT01000683.1, read on the forward strand.
TAAGGGTAGGGGTGGCAATATGTGATACGACCCGTTAACCCAACACGAACACGACACGATAAAAGCGGGTTAGGGTTTAGCCTTAACGGGTTCGGGTAAAAATGGGTTGACCTGTTAAGACACGATTGCTTAACGGGTTGATAACGGGTTAACCCGTTTTGACCCGTTAAGAAAGTTAAAATTATAATTATACCATTATACCTAAAAATAAAATTGTTGGAAATTTAATTTCTATATATTTTATTGTTTGGATTGTAATTTTGGACTTGTAGTTAGTTTCATATTTCTTTCTAGATATTGTGATTTTTACATTTATATAAAATTATGCTAAACTTAATTAGGTCAAATAGGTTAATTTTGAGTCTGTTCAATCGATTTACATAAACGGGTCATAACGGGTTGACACGACATGACCCGTTATGTTAACGGATCGTATTAGGGTTTGAAATTTTGACACGATAAGCTTAACGGGTTGGGTTAAGGTTAACCTATATAGTATAATATACATGTCTTGATACGACACCAATACGATTCGTTAACACGATTTGACACCCCTAGCTAAGGGAAACTGTCGTAGGAGCCGTGGAGGCTCAGTGGTGGTGACACGGTGGTCCGTGGTGGTGAAAGGAGGCTGGCCATGCACTGTGAGGGGGAGAAATGTTGTGGGCGAGTGAGAGAGAGTGTGGGGCCGTGGGTGGCAGATCGGAGCCATGGGAGGTTGGGTTAGCTTCGTGGTGGCTTGAGGAAGCCAGAGAGGGTGGCCACTTGCCGTGGGTGCCGGCGCACGGCGGTGGAGGAGCCTAAATCCGTGCGGTGGAGAGAGGGACATCGGGAGGTGGAGGAGAGGCCTACTGGCCGTGGGTTCATGAGGGGAGGAAGGGGGAAACTTGAGGAGTCTCGTGGTGGTGTCCGTTGGCCCAGATGGCCGAGCACAGCGGCTGCACAGTGAACCCGTGCATGGGTTTGCTGTGCTCGTGCATGGTGGAGGGAGGTGGCTGCATGGGAGGGGCTGAGGCCGCTGGAGGGTATCAGTCGGTGGCAGGGGAGGCTGCCGTGGGAGTGGTGGCGCCGGAGAACGGCACACGGCAGTGCATGGAACACTAACCCATTTGGGCTGTGCACTACCGAAGGAGGAGGAAGGGCGAGCGTGTGGAGGGGAGACCGGTGCAGGTAGACTCGCCGGAGGGAGGGGAAGCCAGTCGGAGGGGCGATGAGGCTCATCGGTGCACGGCGGCGCCGGGCTGAGGGCTGGAGCACATCGGGCAAGAGAGGGGGTTGCATCGTGCAGTGCAAGCCGAGAGGGAGGAGAGAGAAAGGGGAGGGAAAAGTGAGGGAGAAAGAGAGAGGGGCTTGGGTTTTATACTAAAACCCGACGTCTGGGAGTCTATAAAATGGTCTACGATGACCCTTAAATACTGATTTGAAAATGCGTAAAAGCTAACTTAATTAAAAGCACTGAGAGGAATCAAGATAGAATATTATTTAACATAATATTTCTTCATCATTTATAAAATGATGAAGTCTTACTTAAAATATTTTAAAGAGTAAAACTATTAAATTTAATTAAAGATTCCATCATTATTTAGATCACATAATATTTTAAATAACTGGAATCATTTATATAAAATGATTCCCACAATTATAATATTTTTGGAGCTCTTCAAAGATATTATAATTTAGTTATTTAAAATATTCCTTAGTTAAATAATAATAGGAATCTTCCATTCAAAATATACATTACTTTAAAACACAAAATTAACTTTACAAATCACGTAATATCTTTTAGAACACACCATCGGGATCTGGCATGCATAACGGGGCTCTTAGACACTAGAGACGAGGAACAGGCTGTCACATCATACGTAATTGCTTACGTCAGAAGAAGGAAGGAAGGAGCAGGGTGTTACAGCTCGGTCACTTTTTCTGATCTGGATTGAAAATTTTACATCCCTATTTGCTATTTAACTATTTTTTTTCCTTTTGTTCTTTGGATTTGTATTAAAAGTCCTAGAATATGACCTTCTTACATAATCTAGAAGACAATAAATTCAATCAACTAACATAATCATGCAATTTATAAAATTGAATTTATTTTTAATTAAATTACATGATGACTTTGGTTGAATGAATTTATTTTTTTCTAAATTATGCAAGAAGGTCATGTTCTAGAATTTTTAATCCAAATTCAAATAGTAAAAAGTAACTAAATAGTAAAGAAAGAATAAAAGAGGTTATTTCATAAAGCAAACTTCCTTGTATTTTTTTTTTCCGAAATGCACATTCAGATTTAATGTTATTACCAAAATGCCCACTATTCCCACCCAACGCATTAGCGCACTCATCTCGGCTGCTCCCTCTTTTCTCCGATAGAACCTTTACTGTCGCACTCTCCTTTCTCTTTCTTTTCCCCCACTCAGCATCTCTCTCGCGTTCTTTTCTTTTAATTTACCTAATTTACACTCAATTTCCAATTGATGTTAGCTCCCTACACAGTCTATGTCACTCATAATCCTACATTAAATGAACTACTAGATATGTCTTTAATTTCAAACATGCTAGGATTACAATTCTAGAATCCTCTTCACCTTAAAATTCTTAAACCCAACCCATACCAAAACCCAACCTTAAAATTCTTAAAATTCAATCAATGATGATTTTAAATTTAAATATACGAGGCTATAGCTTGCGCAATACGCGGATTGTTGTGTATGAGGAAGAGAGATTTAGAGAGAGACCGGGTTTTATAGTGGAGAAATTCGAAACGGTTTATAGGGCAATTTATTTGACGAAACAATATAAAAGTTGAAATAGTGCATTTGGGTGTATATTTGAATCGGTTTGTATATTTTTATATAAGAAAAGAAATGAAACTTAAAAGTTATAGTAGTTATATGTAAGAAATGAAATGAAACTTACTATTTTTTATTTTTTATTTCTAAACTTCAAAATTTAGATTGGACATAGATGAACACATAAAATTTCCGATTACAAAAATTCATAGGTTTCAAGATTCAAGGTGTAATTGTTTTTCCCTTTTTAACAAATCTATTCTTTTTCTTTCAATGCTCAGTCGGACTGGCATGACTTTTCAACTTTTGAAGGGACAAACCATTGCAACTTTCCATATAATCTACTCTTTTAAGGGACTGGCATGACTCTCCATGTAATCCATTCTTTTCAGGGACATACCATTGCAGGGTTTGCGATTTTGCAAACCACCACTTGACTTTGTATTTTGCAATGAAGCCGAATAGTGCAAGCTGAATGCCAAGTCATCAATTAGAACTTTGCTTTTATATAATTAAATAGATTCCTAATGGCCGATCTCTAAATTCTAAATGAGTCTAACTTATTCAATAAATAATAAATGAGATTTAATCTAGTTATGGAGCCTAATTAAAACTCTTAATCAATCTCAATAACTTATCGATCATGGGCTTATCCAAAATGGCTCATTCAATATATTTAGGCCTAACACAAGTTATCAATATTCCAATTTTGGAATTATTAGGCCAGGTTGTTACAAAAAATATATATTTTTAAGCCATGTTCAATAGTAGCACTCTCGCTCTCCTCACAACCTTGGAGCACATACATTTTAGGGGATTTGCACACTGATTCGGGTTCCACTTCTCTTCACAATAGTAACATAGTCCCTTCTTCCTCTTCTCATCCATTTGAGATGAAGGAATGTGCCTTCCTGTCTTATACAACTTCTATCCAGGTCCCTGAAATTGGGTAAAATGAGACCCAACCCCAGAACCTGAGCTAGATGAGGGTGGCTGTCTGTCTAGCCAACCTTTCACTAACTTTTTGGAACTGGTCAGGTATTCCTCTTGGATCTTAGCGAGGCCAAATGCTACATTAAGAGTCAAGGGATTGAACATCCGCACGGGAAGGCGGATTTCATCCTTCAACCCATTAAGAAAACAACTTAGCTTGTGTGCTTCAGGAAGTCCTTTCAATTTATTAGAGAGATACTCAAATTGGGCTTTATAATGTACTACTGTGGACACTTGTTTGAGTCGTGTGAGGGCTTCCATGGGGTCGTCGTATGTCGTAGGGCCAAATCGTAGTAACAAAGCTCTAGAAAATGTATCCCATGTATTAAACTGACCTGTTTCAACTGCATCTTGGTACCATATGAGGGCATCCCCCTCCATGTAATATGTTGCCATTAACAGTTTCTGTGCAGGTGGCGTTTGGTGATAGTCAAAACAATGGGGGGAGGCTTTGAAAATCCAACCTGTTGGATTGGTGCCATCGTAGTAGGGAAAATCCATTCACACCTCGGTGGCTGTCACGCCTGAAGTCTTGGAACTCCATGTGCTGCTACCCATTGTGGTCACGATGGACCACCTGTGCTGTTTGGTTTGTCACCAAAGTCTTCACCATTTCTCTGAGATGAGCAATGTTAGTATGCATAGAATGCATTCTCTCCTCCTGCTGTAGCATACGTTCTTCCTGAGCCTCCTGCCTCTACATGACTTCTTGCTGTTTGGATCAAGTATTGTCAGCCATCTGTGTAAGTAGAGAGGATCGGTGTTGCTGATACCAATTGTAATGTACTACTTATAGTGTAATGAATTAAATGGACTGTAATAGTATATGAGGAATGGTGGACTAGTAGGGGAATGTTTAAAGGAAAGATGTATTGATAACAGGTATATTCAAGGTATACCCAACCTCCATAGCTAAGAGAGAGCTCCAGACAATATTCAACAAAAGACGTAATGAAAACCTGCACCCCCTTGCCCACTATATTCCCATACAGACAAGTAACAAACTCCCCCACTTAGACGTTTACAGCTGGAATTCAAAAACAGAATATAAAGGATAAAATGGTAAACTAAACTTATAGAAATAGCATAATGGTCTTCTAAAACAAAGCTGGAATCTCACGATTTTTTCAACTGCTCCAAAACGCTCCGTTTCCCGTATGGGCCCTTAGCCCCTTTATTTCAGACTTCCATTTCTTCCTTCAGCCTGGCCCAACTAATTGGGCTTCATTACAATTGTAATGTTGTATGGTCTCTCGTTGATAATTCTAGGTTCTTTTTTATTTTTTATTGCATTTTGTTGGAGAGCAATCTTGATTTTAGGTTTTTTTTATTTATTTTCAATCTACTCTCTTCTCATAGTCAATTTGACTTAAACCATTTGGTTTTCTGTGTCTTGTGTGTGATATTTGTTTCCTGTAGTTATTTCATTTTATTCCTAGTCTTGTTGTTATGTTCTTGTGGTGATTTACCTACCATCCCCTCAACGGCCAATTTCAACTTCCCCTTTTAAAAGCTTTTTAAACATAATTTATGTTGATAATTTTAGATGTGAACATGTGAACTTAGAAGGTCTTTCTGATTCTATCACTGCAAGTACTTACCGCATATGTCAAGAGTATACAAGACCATGGTTACATTCTTCATTTGCACCATACTACATTTAGATTTTTGTGGACATTCATATTTGTTTTGCACTGTACTACATTGGATCAGGTTAAAGATCAGTTTTAATTTGTGTGCTTGTGGCATGCAGTTGTGGGTTCCATAGCCAAGGATGATTGATGATCATGACTAATTGCCTGCAGCTGCATGCTTGCATGAGGTTTCAAAGTAATACTGTTAGTTTCAAATTAATTCATGTCTACAAATTGATTGCTATCTAGCTGATGATCCAAATTAAGCATTATGCATGCAGGTCGCCTTGGCTTAACTGACTACTACTACCTCTCTTTAATTTGTTTCCAATATTCCATATTAAGCCTAGCTAGGCCTCCCTCTGCCTCTAGCTAAAAAAAATTCCAAAATTTTACTTCTTAGGCTTTTTTTTTAAAAAAAAAAAACGAATAATAAACTTTTCCTCCCAAAATCTTTACCACTAGCCAAATTACCACTAAACTTGTTCCATAGCTTTCTTTCAAGCTACCTCTCTTTTGCCTAGATTAGAATTGACAGAATTCAAATTAGATCATTTAACATGGATTGCCAAAGTTTAGTCATACTTTGTAGTTTTTAATCATGTTTTACATTGTAAAGTTTTATTAATATAGTTTACTTTTCAGTGTTGTATAGACAGTTAGCTGATATAGATTTTTTTTCCATTTGTTTTAGGAATTGGTAATTGTAACCCCAAGTTCTTATCTTTAGTACTCTCTTGCCAAATGTTTACAGCGAATGTAATGCGTTAGTTGACGGCCTAGCCAATTATGCCATGGGACATAAGGCAAGATTTTTCGTCTCTTCTTCAATTCCCTAAGCGCCATATGATTCATGCATGTTTTGTTATCTATAGATCATACAAGTCTTTCTTCTATTCGACACTAACTCTTTTTTGTGTTTATTCCTTGTGCTCATCATAATGGTTTGTTTTCATAAGATACATAAGCAAAAAAGAAAAAAGGTGAAAAAAGCTTCCTAATCAATGGTCAAAGACTGATCGAATGACAATTGATCATAATATTCCCCTAACTTATAATATATCATGTAATTCAAAATAAAGTATGATATGCCTTATGTTCGTTTGTAATTTGCATTTATTCAAATATGATTTTTTTGTTAATAGCAAGCTAGACTATAATTTTCACGAGTAGTTTAGCAGCCACAAAGCTGGAATACATGTACTGAATCTGTTTATTTACATGAAAGAAATGATATATCTGCAATTAAGTTCACTCTTTCTTTTTTGTTTTTTGTTTTTTTGTTTTTTTTTTTTTTCTGTAATGTACACTATTTTTTTTTTTTTTTATCAATTTTGTATCTTATCTATTCATTTTTTAATGGTATGTATCCACTAAAATCTTTATTGGATGTAAGCTACTATACTCTCTGTGTGTAAATTTACTCTTTCTCGAGATTGATAGTTTCATGGCATACCCAGTGCATTGCCTCCTCTGTTCGTCGGGTCCATTGCCAATGCCGTCATTGTTGTCCGAAACTGATGAGTCTCTTCAATCTCTGTTTTGGCTTCTTGGTTCCTCAGTTGTTTGCTGTCTCTTATTTGTTCTCACACTCTCAAAATCAAATATTGTCCCATTTGTTAGTGCCGCCATCATGACCAGTGGAAGTAGTGGTATTGTATAGCCTCTATTCGAAGTACCACCAAGGTAATGCCTTTGTTCAATTTTAGCCCCACATTGTCCTAGACTCCTAGTTCTGGACAATGTGCGAACTCAGTTCTTGATGTCATTGACTCATTGTCCTAGTTCACAAGGTAGTAGTTATGTCCCTGGATAGCGTTGCCTTGCCCTCGAATTCCATAGGCCACCACATGAGATTAGGTATGAAACTTGATTATTAGGTCCATTTTGTACTGTCACGTGTGTGATATGAATGATTGGTTGTAGCTAGATTGTTTTTATGAATTATGTTTGAATGGTAGAACTTGAACATTGTGTGAAATTGTTGGGGGTTGCTGTTTGGAAAATCTTGTAACTGCAATGTTGGGGCGTAGGAGGGGATGAATGCAACTTGTGGTGGTTTGGATTGTGTGTGACATGGGGAGTCGTTGGTTGTTTGGGTTGATATTGTAGGCTGTTTGTGCTTATTTACATGTCGAGAGTAAGTTGGCTAGTTTGAAAATGTGATTGTTTTGTTTGATGGGCATGTGATAAAATAATTACTAATTATGGGCTTGCATTAACCTACCATTAGAATCATGTAGTTGTTGTTAGTTGGATTGGCTTTTTGTTTTTGTAGATTGTTAATATGTCAGTGAATATTTTCTGTTTTAGATGTTGATATTACTAGAGTTCATGCTCAAGATTTAGGTAATAACATTGGGAGAGTCAGCTAAGCGGTACTCCTATGCTAGAATTTGCCTGAACCTTGACTGAGGTTGATTTTGGTGAAAACTTTTATATTTTGTTATGGAACGTTGGAAAACAACCTCGGTCATCTTTTTCTACATTTCTTGTTATCTGAACATGTACTGAAAGATTTTCTATCATGATTGGTGTAGACATGAGTATTTTTGACACTTTGTTCTTAACTATATAGAAAGAGCGAATCTAAAATCTAAAATTTGTATACAATTATGTGATATGTATTTGTGTAGCACTTTGTTTTGATATGAAATGTTGCATCTGAAAACTTCTGGCATGACTTTCTGTTTATGCTTCCGTCCCGACCTTACCACAGATGTAAAACTGTGGTCTTTGTTATAATGTTGGTATTGGCATCTCTGTTTGTGGTGCACCCACTTTGAAAACAAAGTGATTTTCTGCGTGGTCTTTTCTGTGTGCACGCTTGGGGCTTCGAGGATAATAAGAGGAAAATGCACATTTTGTTTCTGCTCGGTTGACTGCCGGGATTTGCACAACCCTACCACGGGGGTTAAACATAGAATTCATTCTGTTATGATGTTGTTGAGTTATGTTTATGCCAAATGATTTTATTTTGTTGTTATAAATAAATGGTTTCTGAAGTTTGCTTTTATAATTTGATAATCTGTTTAGTTTTGCATTATGTACTAGTTCATGTTTACATATTAGTATATGTTAACTGCTTACTGAGTTGTTGACAACTTACCCAATTACATTCAATATTTTTAGATGATTTTGATGGTTCAACCGGGATTCAAGAATAGGAAGCATGGGTAGGATTAGCTGAGGATAGTAGATTTAGAACCTAAAGGTACTATTATTATTGGAGGATTTTATTCAGTAGATTGGATCTTATTCTATAGATTGGTTTATTGGGATGCTGTTATTTTATTGAAACTTTGTGGATTTGTTGATTTATTTCGTTGGAACCTTGTTGATTTATTAGAGCATGTAAAATCTCTAGTATTTTGGAACTTTGCTGGTGTTGTTAGACCTTGTACTAAGGTAATCTTAATATTTTTAATAAATGAGCTTTGGCAAATTGTAGAGTTGTTTTCTTTATGATCCATGGAGTATATATATAAATATATATATATTTATATTGTATTGTTGGGAGACGAGTTTGGTAATAGAACTAACTTCCCGAACCTCCTAGTGCAGGGCGTTACAGTGTGTCTATCTTCCATTTACTTTTTATTGCTATAGATGAAAGCAAGGCCCCTGTACCTACGCTTAAGCCACTACGGTGGGCTGCGGATCAGTGTTTTAAATTTCGTACCGGCTGGTATTTTCCGTACCAGCCATGGGTTTGGTACAGGTATTCTATATGTTTCGTACCGGCCGATATTTCGGCCTTTAATTTATTTATTTTTTCATTTTTTCAAACTACAAGCTCATTTTTTACCCCCAATTCAGATTAGGCTATTTATAATTTATATATCTATATATTTATATATAATTTATTCATATATAGACTATTATTTTAAAATATAATTTTTATATATAATTTATTCACATATCGACTATTCCGAAATGGTATACGAAACGGTACCGGTATTGAAATATTTCGTTTAAGTGTCTTGACCGGTATGACATCTGGTACGGTATTCAAAACATTGCTACGGATTGCTCCTTCTCCCTTTCTAGCCTATACCAAAAAATCCATCAACAACTACTATGCTTCATCTCGACGTGTAGGCGATTGATCACCAATCTGCGGAGACCAAAGGTATATATGAGCCCTCATGTCATCAGAACAATCATGTGTCATTATTATTCTTTGGTCGAAAATACTACGTACGTAAGCCAAATCACTTACCAAAACCATGAATTATTACCATGAAGTACCGCCAAGGTAATCCCTCGATTGCTTCTCTCTACCTAGGGTGTCATCCCTTTTCTCTGCTAGGGTTTGAATTTTACACTTAATTACACAGTGCGAAGTGGAGCTAATAGACATCATCTCTAACATTCTCTTGGATGCTTCACCATGCCAAAAAGTCAAAAGAAAGACTCAAAAGTAGTCCTCCACAATCGTTCAATCTATACAATGGCGTGTTATTTGGCTGAAAAAGAAAAATGCTGGATACAACCGGCCCGTGCAACCGGTGGGTAACTGCCACTTTATTTTAATGAAACGTTGTGTTTCATCTAAAGAAGTGATTGAATCGAGAGACGACATGGAAAAAAAATACTAAGTACTTCAAGTTTGCTACAACATAATAGAACGAGGATAGGAAAGCTGAGAAATGACGATGGCTATGGTCTGATATGATCTTCTTCGAAACGCTCTTTGTGGTGCCTCCCGACCCTCTACCCCTTCCAAGCGCACCTTTGCATCCTTTGCTCACTGCAACTACGCTCGTGAGGTGGGGAAATGGGAAAAGATAACATATGTATGCATTGTTTCATGCTCTGTTTTAGCAATTTATAACCTATTGAAGGCCATCCCATTACGACGAGTCTCCTCCATACCCATATTTGCAGATCCGTAATAAAGAGTTTCCATGGAGTCCAGATGGACTTTTTGAGAGGAAGCACCACCACTTAAACATTCATGGCTCAACAAGGGGATATTTTCCAGAAGTACTCAACACATTTCTCTCGTACTATCAGATTTTATTGGACTACAGATGTTGATGGTAGCAATTGTTCTTTTGCATTATGAACTGTGGTTTAATACTTGCAAATGCAAGTTATTCGGTACATTTTATATGATGTTTGTTTTTATCACTCTTTTCACAGCTAAATAAAATTGGTGGTAGTGCAGATGGTTCACTAAGTTGATAAAACAAAAAAAAAGAAGTTTGCAGCTGCCCTAAGCACTTGAGCATTTTACTCAAGTTTGAACTATTGTGCATGAATTGGTACGGAAATGTAGCCCCTGGGAAAAAAATAACTAAGAAGAAGGAGGAGGAGGAGAGATTTGGAGATGAACTCTATATAAGATGAGAGAGAGAAAGAGGGACTGGCTTTGTTCGTACTTTTTACTTTTTACTTTTCTACCTTTTTATGTTTTTTTAATTAGCTGATTCCCTATCGATTCCGCAAGCCGGTTGTACCTAGCACAACTGGTCGCATCCAATTTCCTGAACAAATAAGTAGGTGTGTATAATTAATTCGTAGCAGTTGAACAAATAAGTAGGTGTGTATAATTAATTCGTAGAAAGCAAGGTGCCGACAAGGCACCACCAATAATAAATTTGCCTCGTCTCTCACAGTATTCACAATTGACTCCGTCAACCCATGCAATTCTATTTCTTTGTGAACATTTATTGTACCTACGTATATATGTTTGTCTACACATATAGCAGTTGCAAGCTTCTCTAATCCATAAGCATCTTGAGGCTAAACCCAGGTATAAAAGTTAACTCATTAACTCTATCCATAACTTATGAAGGAAAACTATTAGATTAAAACAAATGTGACCACTAAGAGTAACTAACCTCAGCAGGCCAGGCATCAGACTCTTTCAAGCTCACGTTAGTTTCCAATTGCTTAAATTCAGGGTAGATACAAGCACTAGAGGCATAGAAAAACCTGCACGAACCCAGTTATCAAAATTAAATACAAAAAGAAAAGACATATATGTACACTCAAAGGAGAAATTCCATGTACAGCGTGGGCAATTTGTTAATGGGGAGTTCACTAGACCAAGGCCAAGTATTGAGTGTCACAGACAATTCACCTCTTAACCCCATTGACCATGGCAGCCTCAAGATGTTGAAACTGATCATTGTGTTGTTATACATGATAACTAAGTGGCTGGACTGAATGAAGCCCATCCCACCCATATCAGCAGCAAGATTAAATACGTGGTCAACTCCCTCAGTGACCTTCAAGCAATTGTCCATGACCCTCAAGTCCACAAGGTGGAACTCATGACAGAACATGTCTTCAGTCATGTGCTCATTCTTCTTCCAATCTGAAGCAATAATGTAGTGCCCCTCACTCTTCAAGCGCCGGGCAATGTGGGAGGCGATAAAACCACCTGCCCCGGTAATAGAAATTCGGAGCTTCTCTGTTGGCCAGTATGGTTCCCTCTCAAGATTCTCATAGGTGTATTCACCATAGGCGGTTTCCCCTGTGCTCCCCATTCTGCAGTATTTGGATATTAAAGAAAGCATTAGTGGTAGAATTTACCGCGTGTTCTGGATTAGCACAAAATATCATAACTTCTTACACATTAGAATCCAGATTTTGGAAATCTTAACAACTAATCATGACTGAAGCAAAAAAGAAATCCCTAATTCGTGCAACTTCCAAGTAATGGCCACTTCTCAGAGAAACTAATAAAGCAAAACAAGGCTGCTAACTAACTCAATGTCGAACTTAATGATTACATTTCTATTGAAAAGAAGTCCTAGAAATCCCACTGAAACCCTCTGAATTAAACCACGAATTTGACCGGAAATTTAAGGAAAAAAATGGGGGGAAGGCAGCTGGCAAAAAAGACCAAGTTTGATGACGCAATTCGAGAAAAAAATAATTTTCGAAATATGCCGAACTGAATTAAAATTGTGAAAGGAAGAATTATTCAGGAAGATAAATATTTATAACAGGGCAAAAAAGGGATGCAGAAACATGGCAGAGGAATCAAAATACACAGAAACATAATACAAAAATTCAAACATTTTTCGGAAAGAAAATCAAGTTTGCTAGAATGATGAAGCTAAGTTCTCCAAGAAAAATAGGAAGTGTAGTGAGTTTTTGATCTTGAGAAGCATATTAATTATTTTTGTTCTAACTTAGATCGGCGTGTCAAATTTCTTAAATATGTGTACAATTAAATACGCGTAGGATAATAACTTTGAGATAACCGAGAAGAAAGCGTACGTAGTATGCACGTATAATCTATACCGTTATTTTTTTCAGAAGATTTTCTACCAACCAAACTATGAAAATCAGGCTTCAAAGCAAACGTGCAAGATTGATTGTGTTTAATTGTTGCTGTAAATTAGATATAATTAGGCGACTCCAAAGCTGTGTTAACTGTAATTATGACATCATCACTAGTTGATCTCCCTACGCGAAGAGATAGTTTTGTTTCACTAGTTGAGCTCACTACGCGAAGAGATCATTTTATTTGTAATTAGAAATTTCTGAGCCGCCACTGGCCGGTATGAAACTACCCAGGTAATTATGGAAAGGCAAGCGAGGAACGTGTGAGCACATGGTAGTGAAGGAAAACGAAATCATGTATATAAGTGGGTTCACGTTAGTGAGGATGGCCAGCATAAAAAGATGGAGGAAAGGAAAGGAATGCATGTGGGATGGTTCGCGGTGGTCGGTTGTAGTGCATGCATACTCCGAACGTACACGCATTGGGTTACAGCTGGTGGCTTTTCATACATTTATTCCCTTTAACAAAAATTAAAAATGACTTAGCGGACCTGGGTGTTACAGCATACCCTGCACCGGCTGCCAGATGCAGGGATAGATGGTGAGGGTGATAGTGAGGACGATGTTCCAGTAAATGATGGTCTCACAGATGATGAGGTTCGTCAAATGATGCTAGATGCTTCAGCTCCTCCATATAATGGCAGCATGGTCATCAGGCAGGTAGACTCTACAACATTTTTTAGAATGCTAAATTTTAATTGTTTCCACTAACGTCGATATGAGAAAACACAAGACAGATCAATCGAGGAGAGCCGATTGATCTGCCATTATTTTTCTTCCACCTGATTCTATTTGAGTCATGCTATTCTAGTGGACGCAATCTACCATTTGCCTTGATGATCTCTAACCTTCTAGTCCGATTGGGGGTTAATGTGAGGGTCACTTGCAGAAGATTTGAGCTAATATTCTAGAAGCACAAAATAGTGGCACGACGAGTGATCCAACTTCTACTCTTGCTGGTGTTTAGAGATAGCCTGCTGAGGCTACTTTGGATGAGGTACGATCTTTGCTCAAGGAGCATCGCCCACTTTCGATCAAGGGGATCGTTGAGCCCATTATGGGAAAGCTTCACAAGATGGAGGGACGCAGATCTTCCTTATAGGAGGATTTAGAGCTACTTACCAGATATATAGTTTTAGTTTTTATTGGACTTTCTTTTTATGTTGTATCAAACTTACATTATATTTTTGGGATGTAATTAGTGTATGATTTTAATTTTTGGTGTTTGCTAGCTTGTTTGTTGTCAAAAATATTTTTTTTTTCTAGTAAAATAATATTTATATAACTAGAAATCTTATTTAACATAAAAGACCTCATTAAAAAAAATTTAAATTAATTACATAAAATTAATTTATGACTATGAAATATTTTAATTCACCATAAACAATACTATATAATATATCTATATTTTTAATATTTTGAAAATTATAACTAATAAATTAAAAAAATACTTATTTTTAAGGTATTTTGGATGCCTTTCAATAAATTATTATAATTAAACAATCCCCGTTTGAACATTTTTTTTGGGACGTTCGAACCAAGTTCATTCCCGTTCGAATCGAGCACTTATGTTCGAACAATATTGAATCAAATCCCCGCCAATTTTTTTTTTATAATTTACCATTAAACAAGTCGTTCAAATGAATAAATGTGGTATTCGAAATAAGTAATTTTAGAGATGAAATTAAATTCATCCCTAATAAATTTTGTCTCTAAAAATAAAATTTAGCCCTGATGTCATGAGAACAACCATGCGTCATTATTATTCTTTGGTCCAAGATACTACGTACGTAAGCCGAATCAATTACCAAACCACACGATTCGAGTTGTAGAGTGCTCGCTCCTTCAGGATGATAATTACTCCTAATTCATCCATGCCTATTTGCACTAGGAAACTACATACAAGGTTGGGTCATTAATATTGTTGTATTGTCTTACTAAAGATCGAGAGAACGAGATGAGAGACACGAGGAAAGAAAGGCTTTCTCATAGTATCTATTGAGCCAGCCACTCTGCTTCCCAAACTGAAGAATATTCCAGCTACTCCACCAGACGACATCAACACGTTTTCCTCATCATACGGCATCACCACAACATCTGCAAAGGACAGCACGACTGCCACTACCTTGGAATAGCCTTGAAATTATCTTGGTTTGTTTGTAATACTCTGGCAGCTGTTGTAACGGACTCTGCTGCAAATGGTAGTGCACTGCAGAGCACACCACATGCTTGTACAAATGTCAGAATCAGTTAGGATTCCCTTTTGCTTATATATATACAAAATGTATACAGCCATTACAATTAATGAGAATTGAGATTATTCCTTCATCTTCAAATTCTTACAGTATCATCTATGCTTAATTACACAGTGCGAAGTGGGGCTAATCGATATAATCTCTAACATTTTCTTGGATGCTTCACCATGCCAAAAAGTCAAAAGAAAGACTCAAAAGTACTCCTCCACAAGTAGGTGTGTATAATTAACTCCGTCAATTGCCTCGTCTCTCACAGTATTCACAACTGACTCCATCAACCCATGCGTTTCTATTTCTTGTGAACATTTCTTGAACGCGGGCTTATGTTTACTAGTCCTCCTTTACCTACATCATTTAGTTACCCCTATATCTGCATTATTACATATATATATATATATGTTTGTCTACATACAGCTGTGGAAACCACGCCCAAATCTCCCCTAATCCTCCAAGCTCTATCTTTCTCTGATCTCTGGCTCTCTCTGTTGATGGGAAGAGGAATGGCCTTCCCTGCTGGACTCAGGTTCCTTATAAGTACCGTCCTGGTCCTAATCCTTGTTCCTGCAGCTTCTAGTCTTAATAATACTGATCACTACTGTCCTCCTTCTTCCTGTGGCAATATCCCCAACATCAGGTATCCGTTTCGACTAAAGGACGATCCACCAAACTGCGGAGACCCAAGGTTTGAGCTCTCATGTGATGACAACAACCACACGTTGTTATCTTTACATGGTAGTAAATACTACGTAAGCCAAATCAATTACGACAGCTACTCAATCCGAATTGTAGACTCAGGTATTCAGGAGGATAATTACTCTTTCATTCCTCGTTATTTTCTAAACAGTGGTAATTTCAGTTGGCCGGATTGGGGTGTATCTTTTACTGAATTTGCGGTTATTGTGAACTGTGAAAAGCCAGTGACTTCGACTTCCTCTTTCTTTTTGCACGCGCCTATTTCTACGAATTGTTCTAATATCAATAAGGGATCTGGGTCTTCTTCCAACTCCTCTTTTTCTCAAGATTCCAAACGGTACTTATATCTTATTGTTGGCTTTCAAGCGAATGTGATGAATGTGATGGATGTGGAGGAGTCGTGCATGATAGTGCAAATGTCTCTGACATCGTGGCGAGTACAGAATTATGGCAAGTACAAAAGTATTAATTCCTGTTCAGACATCCGCAATGTATTCTCATATGGTTTTGAGCTTTCATGGTACGATATTTATTGTGGAAGCTGCGGATACGGTACTTGCTACCTCGATGAGCACTATAATCCAATTTCTTGCCCCGAATATATGGGTGAGTAATTAATAAATTTAGGATCAGAATTCTAATGAGATATTTATTATATACATGCTGATCGATCTATCTCGTCATTAATTTGCTGTTCCAACTTGACTGAATTCTTGGATTTCCCACTCCAACTGATCATACATATATTGTATTTTCGTATTCTAATTAGCAGTACCATTGTTGTGATCTTCGACAATTATAGTAGGTACCCGACACAATACCCATTTAATGACCTGATTTTTAATTGAAGATTCAGAAGCTAATGTGATCCCATTTTTTCCTCTTTTTTTATTTTTTTCTTTTGTCAAAACATGCAGGATATACAAATACTTGGGTTACTTTCTTACCAGAACTGGCCGTACATGTAGGTGAGTTTTCAATCCCCATAAGATGTTTTTTTTTTTTTTGGAGAATGAACATCAATATTATATTTATTAATAAAACTCCATCAAAGGAGGGAAAGAACACAAGATGGATAATCCTCCATCTCAATAGAATCATCCTCTAATTACTCTAAAGAGTTTTTGGCTAAACAATGAGCCACAACATTAACTCTAAAAATTGTTGTTGAAAATAAAATCACTCCTACGCCAGAGTCTCCTTGCTGTCACAACTATTTCTTCCATCTATTCTTCGTCAGGAATACTTTCTTAAAACAAGCTGTTGTCAGAGAACTTTCTTGAATTTTCTTTGAATGAAGACACCACACATCCTTTGCTGCTATACACTCCCAAAGAACATGTATTGTACCTTCTTGTGAACATTTCTTGAACGCGGGCTTATGTTTACTAGTCCTCCTTTACCTACATCATTTAGTTACCCCTATATCTGCATTATTACATATATGTATATGTTTGCCTACATACAGCTGTGGAAACCACGCCCAAATCTCCCCTAATCCTCCTAGCTCTATCTTTCTCTGATCTCTGTCTCCCTCTGTTGATGGGAAGAGGAATGGCCTTCCTTGCTGGACTCAGGGTCCTTATAAGTACTGTTCTGGTCCTTATAGTGGAATGCTATGCATCAGCCACTATTCACTCCCCACACCCCACACTTATAACTTTTTCATAGGATGTCAAGGGTTTTTCATAGGGTGTGGGGTGGTGAATAGTGACTGATGAGAAGAATTTTTCCAAGCCTTTAATAGTTTCTTTTTTTTCAAGAAAAGGCTTCATCCTGATTTAAACCCTAGACCATAGGGACCAATGCAATGATCTTATCTCTTGGACTACAACTCAAGGCTACTATAGTTGCTGAATTTTTACATTGCTTATTCATTAAATGGTTATGCCACATGTATTTTTTAAAGAAATATTTATTTGTATGATTATGGTTGCTGAATATATGCATGTCATGATATTAAGAGGTCATCTTTACATATTTGTTAGGCATTTTATTTTATATTATAATTACCTAGTGTTAGGGATTATGGACACTATCTATCTCCACATTGGTATGATATTGTCCACTTTGGGCCCAAGCCTTCATGGATTTGTTCTTGGGCTTTACCCCAAAAGGCCTCATACCAATGGAGATATTTGTCCATCCCTATATACCCATGATCCTCCCCACTTCTAGCCAATGTGGGACTTTTAGTCGTATACCCAACAATCCTCCTCTAGAACAAAGGACCACCGAGCCACCCCTCACTAGGGCCCACCACCTTCGTTCGGCATTCCGAGGATTCATCAACCGTGGCTAATTCCGGGGCATGGCTCTAATACCACTTGTTTTCATTCTTGCCTTTCTTTTCTCTCTTTTCTGTCCTACCTCTAACTGTCAATCCTTCCCCATGATTCTGTTTAGTGTCTCCTCTGTTTTGTAATTCCCTAGTGTGAAGTATAGATTGTACTTCATCTAGTGTAAGAGAGTCTCTACCAAACATCATGATTTCTTTTAGACTTTGGTAGGATGAGTCCAAAGAACTCATCAAGAGTATGGCCTGATCCTCATCTTCTACCTTAATGTCTATGTTTGCTAGATCCAAAATGATTTTGTTGAACTCATCAAGATGCTATCCTATTGGAGTTCCAGGGGTCATCTTGAAGGTATACAACTTAGTTTTCTTGTGAAGTCTATTGGCTAGGGATCTAGTCATATACAAATTCTCTAATCTCAGCCATATACCTGCAGCAGTGTCCTCACTAGCCACCTCTCTCAAGACTGTATCCCCAAAAGAGAGGATTAGGGCACTATGTGCTTTCTGGAGAATGTCCTTATGGACAGTCTCCTTGTCTTCCTCTTTAGAGGAAGAACCCTTTCTCTTCTCACCAAGGAGGGCATCCTGCAGTCCATGTTGGACTAGCAGTGCCCTCATCTTGATCCTCCATAAACCAAAATCATTTTTCCCAGTAAACTTTTCAATATCAAATCTCATGGTCCCTATCGACCTAGGCTCTAAATACCAATTGTTAGGGATTATGAATACTATCTATCTCCACATTGGTATGATATTGTCCACTTTGGGCCTAAGCCCTCATGGATTTGTTCTTGGGCTTTACCCCAAAAGGCCTCATACCAATGGAGATATTTGTCCATCCTTATATACCCATGATCCTCCCCACTTCTAGCCAATGTGGGACTTTTAGTCGTATACCCAACACCTAGATTATTACTTTTTCGTGAATAATAAATATTTGGACAAAATATGATATTTTTGTATATGTATTGTGATTACGTGTAATTTATGTATGAGCTCATTTTATCACTAGGCTAATTTCAGGAATGTCTTCAATTTTTTTTTAAGATTTGATAAAATAGAGTATCAAGTAGCTTAAGCATGTACTGTCCATGCGTTTGGTTGGCCCAAATGGTTTTCTTCAATCTAGGAGGGAATTGTTCTTGCATGTGACTAGCTCAATAGACTACTTTTATCCTAATGAGAATATAGTTGAGATTGATTTAGAATTTCTCTCCTATACAACATAAACTTGCGCAAAAATTAAGTGAAAATTTGACAATTAAACACTGTGGCACAAGATATGATTAGTAAGTGTAGTAAATTTTCGATCTTGAGAAGCATATTAATTATTTTTGTTCTAACTTAGATCGGCGTGACAAATTTCTTAAATATGTGTGCAATTAAATACACTTAGGATAATAACTTTGAGATAAGTGAGAAAAAAGCGTAGTTTGCACGTATAAAAGAGATTTAAATTAGTGGGTAAGGCCTCTAAGAACTTTTGCGGCATTTAGAATTGTTAATTTCCAGATTCTGTTCCAAATAGCTTCCTTGCAATTTGAATTTGAAAACTAGCTTTTATATCGATCTAAAATCTCTTTTCGTAAATAATATGCACTTTTTACAGTAATATTATCAATTGTTGATGAACACCTCCATATTATCTTTATCTAGACAATTTGAAAAACTAATAGGAAAATATTTCTTCAATTAAATCCACATTCCAGTGTTTAGTATTTGAATGAATAATATATAGCAACCACTGGTTAACAAAAGGTACATATAACCTTATGTGTGAGTTTATTTTACAAAAGTGATTTTATACCATGATTTGTCAGTTTGTTTTTTTGAGTTGACTTCTTTCTAGCTAACTCATGAATTTGCCAAGTTAATATGTAACTAATCTTTTATAAAAAGTTAACACAGACTTAGAATTCTCGAAAAATTGTTCTTTCCAAGGCCCTACAGACTAGCTAGAGCCCAGCCTTAAGAAATATGCATTTCATCATCTTTCTTAGTCCAATGCACAAGCATTTTCTTTCGTAAATATCCATTTCATGTCATACTTTTTAGTAAGGAAAATCATTAGCATTCACAAAAATCACATACATGTTTGGAAAGGAGCATTAATATTATATTGTAGATTAATAGAGATATTTTAGAGTTCATATATATTTGAATTAGAATGTTTTTATGAGGAGAAAAATACTAACAATAATGTTAGTTATTGTTGAGGAAAAATTAGTTGATTGGCATATTCGTGTGAAAACCTATGTAAAATTATGTTGTAACTAGTGTTGATGCATTGTCACATGAAAAGAATTGAAGTGTGCTCAACACGGCTCGAGCGGACCCAACTAGCGCTCGAGCGAACTCAGGCAGAGTGCACCGCTCGACTCACCGCTCGAGCGAACTCAGGCAGAGTTCACCACTCGATGTGCCGCTCGAGCGAATTTCTGAAAGTTAACCTGCGCTAGACTCACGCCCGACACTTCGCTTGAGCCAATGTTCCAGAAACTCAAATCTTAGTGTTTTAAGCGCCGTGGATCTCTGGGACTATAAATAGAACATCATGTTCTATTCTTTGTGTGGAGAAAATAGAGCAAAAACCCTAGTTGCTTCCAAGAGCCATTGAGAGATACTTCTCCCCACATTGTAAATCTCTTTTGGACAATCACATCTCCACCACACCACACTCAAGATCAAACCTTTACAAGTCCATCAAAGTGGACGTGTTTTATTGGCCGAAAGGTTTCCGGAGTTGCTGTTGATGCAAAGATCGAGAGGTTCTCGAGGGATGCTATAGAAAGGTCGAAGTTATGGCACTACATGCGTGTAGAGAGAGCGAGTGGGTCACTCGTGATGTTGCAAATCAAGTTTAGGAACTTCAAAGGTTTTGTAAGTATCACTAAATTGGTTGTAACAACTAAAGTTTCTATAGTGCATTTGAGGTGGTGTCTTACACCCGGAGTGGTTTTAGATTTTGAAGAGATTCTTCAAATGAGTTTCCATTCCGTGAACAAATCTCTGTGTTGATTATCTGTGTGATTGGTTTCTTTGTTTATTTGCTTGTTTGTTAATATTTTTGTTAAACCAGAAAAATCGATCTACACCTATTCACCCCCCTCTAGGTGTTGTGTTGGTAGAACCATTGCCTTTTCAGTTATAAATATTCAAATTATTTATATCATTTTCTATATTATTATAAATTAACTGATCACTTACTTTTTTTCTTTTTTCCATGTGTTGCAGCTAAGTATACTGGATTGGAATGGCTCTTCGGTAAGAATTTGTATATGTCTGATGATCGATTTGTCTTCTTTCATCTTTAAACTGTTCATTCCTTAAGCAATGAAACATGAAAATAGTTTAAACTTGGAGATAAGATCAGATATAATAATTACATACACATATAATTTACAAAAATTTATTTGTATGACATAAGATGTGCAATCCCACACAATATTTTTAGAAAAAAAGTTGGCTCTACCTTTAAAAAGTGACTTTCTCATGGCATGCTTAGTTTTTTTTTTTTTTTTTTTTAAATAGATTGTCCAGCACTTGTACTTCCTAAATTTGTGTCTAGCATTACTTATATATAAATAAATATTATATATATATACACGTACTACTTGTATATATATAAGGGTTGAGGTGTTATATATCTCCAGTCCAGCTAACATATATATCACATTTTAAGTGTCTTTTCACTTTGATGAAATTCTATGAAGTCACAACACATACTGTGATTGAGGATAATAAAATACAATATGAGAAATAGAATTGCTAAATAAATAAATAAATACTAACAAAAGTATAATTCCTATGTTTTAACTCTAATTCTATATTTCACACAATAAATTAAATATTTCACGTACTGTTAGACCCACTTATTAAGGGAGAGTCTGGCCTCACGTGAAGGGAGTGTTAAGATAAATACAAATGATTAAATCTACATCTTCTCATGATGCTATAAACCAATATATTAGAGGTTCAAATATTAATGGCCGAAATCATGTTACTTACAAATCCAAAATATATTAATAAACTTGTTGATGTCTGGCTTTGGACGAGCTAGTACCATCGATCGATCTCTCATATTTATGGACCTATCTAATTCGACATGATCATCAGTCTTACTTTTGATATTGAAATCAAATCCTGACTTGAAACTTTTTTTTTTAAAATTTTGTCAAACCATGCAGGCCGATTAACCAAACTACGACTCAGTACAGAATATTATGCATGGACTAGTACTTCTCCTCGTCTGCTTCCATATCCCCGTACGTACTCACGTAATTGCGTATTTTCCTGTAGTCAGTATGTTTTTTAGATCTCACTAACGATGAATCCATTCTATGCATCATACACATTAATTCTTTTACATCAAATCTTAGCTAACTTTTAATGGAGATTAATATTTTTTTTTTATCATTAACAGCTTTGGCAGCTTTATTAATTGGATTACTGCTCGGTAAGAATTTGTACTATCTCTCTCTTTTTATCTTCTTTAATTGTTTTAGTAAATTAATCATTCTTTAAACTACAAAACAAGAAATAGTTAGAAATCATTATTAAATTAACATTAAAAATAAACACTGTGCCAAATCACAAGAATTTTGAAAGGGAGTAACAAGTAGTACAACAACATGATTGCTCGCTTTCTTATAATTACTTTTGCGATTTCATTTCCAGAATTGCGTTTGTCAATCAGTGTATTAGGCGCTCCATTTGTGATTGCATTTTTTATATATAAATGGCGAAGGAG
Organism: Pterocarya stenoptera; assembly: GCA_003123785.1. Taxonomy (NCBI): domain Eukaryota; kingdom Viridiplantae; phylum Streptophyta; class Magnoliopsida; order Fagales; family Juglandaceae; genus Pterocarya; species Pterocarya stenoptera. Next base: position 37,945 of record QEOT01000683.1, read on the forward strand.
GCACTTATCCATGTATGACGATGTTGAAGAATTTCTGCAAGGCCAAAATAACCTCATTCCAATAAGGTACTCTTTCTCAGAAATTAAGAAAATGACCAAAGGTTTTAGGGAAAGATTGGGTGAAGGAGGATTTGGCACAGTATTTAAAGGAACACTTCGAAGTGGACGTCTTGTGGCAGTAAAGATGTTAAGCCAATCCAAAGCAAATGGGCAAGATTTTATCAATGAAGTAGCAACCATTGGAAGGATCCATCATGTGAATATAGTGCAACTCATTGGTTTTGGTGTTCATGGTTCAAAGCGTGCCCTTATATATGAGTTCATGCCCAACGGATCTCTAAACAAACACATTTTTTCATCAGAGACAAATGTCCTCAACTACGAGAAAACATATGATATTGCTTTAGGAGTGGCTCGCGGGATTGAATATTTACATCAAGGATGTGACATGCAAATTTTACATTTCGACATTAAGCCTCACAACATTCTTCTTGATGAGAATTTGAAACCCAAAGTTTCAGATTTTGGCTTAGCGAAATTGTACCCGGTGGACGATAGTATTGTTCATTTGACTCGTGCAAGAGGAATGTTTGGATACATGGCTCCTGAAATGTTTTACAAAAATATTGGAGGTGTTTCATACAAAGCTGATGTCTATAGCTTTGGAATGCTATTGATGGAAATGGTGAGTAGAAGAAAGAACTTGAATGCATCTACAGAACATTTAAGCCAAATTTACTTCCCCACTTGGATATATGATCAATTCCATGATGGAAAGAATATAGAAATACAAGATGCTACTGAAGATGAAAGGAAAATATGTAAGAAGATGATGATAGTCGCATTATGGTGCATACAATTGAATCCTAGTGACCGTCCATCAATGGACAAAGTCGTCAAAATGCTTGAAGGAGATGTTGAATGCTTACAAGTTCCTCTCAAGCCTCTCCAACCATCATCAAAGAGAGAGACAAAGGGTGATAGAGATAATTCAAATCAAGCTTCATCGTCAATTCAATTAGATGAATAAAGTCTTATTTAATTTTTATTGTTTATCTTTCTAAAATTGAACTATCTCTTTCTATCCTTTTTCTTTGTTAAGAGAAGATTTTGTACTGACCAAATTATGAAAATTTTGCTTCAAGCCCACGAAAAAATAGAATATCGACAATATAAGGTCATATATAATCTTTCTACGCTTGTCGTAGTATATATACTACTCAGTGCCCTAAAAGTAAGTATCAATCTAAATACATCTCTCTCTCTCTCTCTCTCTCTCTCTCTCTATCATTTCTTTTTCTCACTTCTTTCATCTATCTCTTTTATTATTTTCTCTCTACTTTTAAATTAAATATATAAAAAAATAGATAAGTTGTTGAATTATGAATGGTACTCTTAAAAACTATTTAGTTAAAATCGGAAAAGTATGATGTAATTAGTTTTTCAGATAAAAAATACAGATTAACCATTGGAAGTGCTCTTACAATATGTAACAGCAAGTCATGTTAATTGATCTCCGAGGTAGCATCAATAATATTTTATTTAGAAGTGATCGTATTAATAATTGGTAGTAATAAATAACCAGAGCATGCAGTAGATAATACTAGGCTTAGCCAGTTAAATAATAGGAAAATGCTAATCTTATCACAAAAAATTTACATATCTGCATGACTTTTACTAGCACTGTTCATTTGGGTTCCAATCAAGGAACTCGGGTGTACCCAGACCGGGGTTCCAATCCCGGATTTCAAAACCAGGCCGGAACCCGGATGGAAACTGGTTTTTAAAAATCCGAAACTTGGATTCCGGGATTCACCTTTTTAAAAAAAAAAAAAAAATCAAAGCCTACATGTTATGAATATTCTTTTCTGAAAAAATGTTGATGCAACATTCAAACCCTTATTATTTAATTTTTAAAATAAAATTATTTATAAAATAATATTACATTGTTTATATGAAAGTCACATAGTACATTGTTTATATGATATTGATATAGCATTACAATGATTTTATAAAATAATTACAACTTTGTTTTTTTAGAGAGACATTCAAACTATTATCATTTTAGCTTCAGACCAAAATACTGAAGACTGTTGAAAAAAATGCAGATGCAAATTGCAAATGCAAACAATACAAAAGTTGGCTAGAGAACGTATTAGTAATTGTGAATAACAGTTGCTTGCCTGAAAAAGTTGCGAGCAGGTTTGGGGGGTTAAGATGAGAATTTTTAGTTTTAGATAAGAGTTTAAAATATTATTTCTTAATATTATTATTGTTTTGGGATTTGAAAAAGGTAAATTGTTTTGAGATTTGAAAAAGTTAAAAATTTAAAAATCATCTGAATCTCTTGATCTTGAAACGTGTAATTTTTTTAAAAAACTCTTATAGCCTCTTAAGCGACGTAGAGGTACAAACAATAAAATGACATAGACTGTAAGATAAGTAAAGATCCAAACTTGAGTGAATTTCGCTCCTTGAGATCATTCAAATTAACCTTATTCAACAATTAGATTATTAAAAAACATTTATTATTAATTATTAATTTATTAATCATTTTATGTCACATCAGAAATTATAAAACATAATAATTGAAAGAACGACCAATAACAATTTTTTGAATAATCCAAAAGACACAGATCAGATCACATGCCCAACATCGCATTTTGCAAAAGTGTCCCAACTCCCACGTGGGATGGGAGCTTGTGAAAGGAATTGAAACAGGGGAAGTCATTTTCTGTCATAAAGAACGTGTAGTATTACTCATTTAAGAGTTTTGTGCTACCACGTATCAAGATAAGAAACCGCGTGATCTCCCACGAGATTTCGTGGAGCTTAACGGCTTACCCCACCCCCACTTTAATTGCAACACAGCTCTCCAATTTTTCAGCCACTGAACTCAAAATGTCAAGTTTATGGACAATCAAGATATCATCTTTCGCTTTCTAGAAATGAAGACATACCAAACACAGCACTTCTTCCCTCATCTGCAGCAGGAGTGCCCTGTACCTTTTTTCTTTTTTTCTTTAGCTGCAAGTAATCTTAAAGAATATCCATTGCAGACAAGGAATAATTGCTTGAACCATGTGGCCAATTCCCAACCCAGATTAATGATTGTGGACCTGATGGGCATTGTTGGCTAGATTGTAGAGATTCCAAAGGCACAGGTTAAGATGTCACTGACTCGCTATTATATATCATGTGCTCCCTCCTCATGTCAATGACTCAATAGACCATGCCATGGTGACCTTGACCTTTTTATTTATTTATTTATTTATTTATTTTGAAGCATCAGTTTGAAGCTCGAGGCACAGGCCTCGAAGCTTTCTTTCTTTTCTTTAGAAAATATGTACAATAGATACATCATATAGTCATCCATTCACATGCGTACAATTAATACTTTTGAGTGCATAAAAAGGGTCTGCCGAGGAGGGGCCATACATACTTATACCTTTCAATACTTAACATGCTTTCTTTAAAAACATCTTTCATGTCCTTTCGTAAAGCATCTTTCAGAAGAAAAGCGTTTCTCTTTCTTTTTCTCATACTTTAGAAAACTCTAGAAGAGCATGAACGTAACACTTACCTGGACTCCATGCTACTTTCATACCATGCCATCCATTCATGCGCGTGTCAGATGGCAACCTACATGCATACATAACCTTAACGTTATTCTCTATCTAGTGCATAAGCAACTGAACTAGAAATAGAGCTATGCTTTACTTAGAACACTCTCCTTCTATCCCCTGCTCTTTCACGTTCCTTACTATGATAAAACCCTTGGAGACCCATTACGGTCTCTACTTCCTTCAACCTTGACGTTCTACTTCGAATGCTTACTCACTATGGTGAACTCATGATTCACCTTAGGATTAAAACTCCGGGACCTTTGTCCCGTTCTTCTTATTAACCACATTCCGACGCATGACTTAGACTAACTAAGTCATGCATCCCATTCTTAGACAGTACCTTCGTCATTACCTCCACGTATCTTAGCTCACTCTACTTCTCATGACCATTCATACATGTCACACGGCTTCAAGCCACTCTGAGGCTTAAGCACCGTGTAACCATTCTTAGGACATATTACCCATTACATATGGTAAATCCGTCCGGCACATGCGTTTAACCAGATAACACACGTACCTTACCCCTTTATCCCTTAAGACCATCATTTAATACATTGGTCACAGGCTCGTATGGCGAACATTATGCTCCGTTACCAACATTCTCATAACCTGGCTAGCACGACCCTTCATGCTAGCTATATCTCTTGACAGTTCATCACAACACTTGACACGATGGGACTTCATTCACAACTACACATTACGTCACGCCATATAGCTCGAGACTAATCCCAAGCTACACCGTGACCCTGTCACATCACCTCACATACATCCTAGGTCATCACAGCACAGCTTCATGATTGACCACATCATTTCATGACGTTGTCCAATCATGCTTCCGCTGCACTACTCTAATACTTCTTAGCCACTTAGCACATACTCTTGGCCATAAGCCGTTTACACGGCGACACTCATCGCCTTAGACTACAGCCATAACACTACTACAGCACATACCACAACACCTTAAGTCACGCTATATAGCTCGAGACCATTCCCGAGCTATACCGTGACCTTGTCACGTCCTCTGACATCCCGCTACATCACCTATGCATTAACCTCCAACTCATCACGAGTACGGTTCCTCACATACTCATGTCACATCGTGACACCTCGTCACATTCCCGCTACATCACTCTTACGCTAACTCTTCACCCATCGCAAGCACGACCTTTTGATTGACCACGTCACTTAGTGACGTTGCCCAGTCATGCTTCCGCTGCACTACTCTGATACTTTGCTTGCCACTTAGCACTTACTCCCGGCCATAAGCCGATTACACGGCGACACTAGTCACCTCAGACTACAGGCCATATCTCAGCCACTTCGGGACATTGTTCCACAGTTCCCGACACCATACATCAAGCTCTTCCCATCAACTACGCAATCACCCTTATTTTCGCGACACGCCATACGGTGTATCGCTGTACCTCATGGAGTACACTCCTCATGTACTCCCTTCACACACCATGCCACATCACCACTATGGCATACACGCCATATGGTATATTGCTACACCTCATGGAGTACACTCCTCATATACTCCCTTCACACACTACGCCACATCACCATTATGGTATACACGCCATATCGTGCATTGTTCCATCACATGGAGTACACTCCACGTGTACTCCCTTCACAGCACTACGCCACATCACCACTATGGCATACACGCCATATGGTGCGTCGCTCTACCACATGGAGTACATTCCACGTGCACTCCCTTCACAGCACTAAGCCACATCACCACTATGGCACACAAACCACAACCCCACTTCATAGCACAGTCCACAACACTACACAGCACAAATCCCAACTACGCCCAGCACTTCACATCACAGCCCATCACGTCACCAGACTACACAGTGAACCCTATAATACTAACAGCACAATCCACAATCTAACCAACCAACTAGCATGTAATATAAATAGCGAGGGATAGAGAGTTATACCATCGACGGAATAACCCGTGCCTCGCTCGCTAGCCGTAACAGTGATAACGTTGAAAGGAACGTACGGGGTGGCTACACCGTATACAGTGACTGTTTAGGCGTTTGGATAGGTAGGTGTGGTCTTGGAAGGGCCTAAGGTGGCCTTGATGATGATGGCAAGGAGCGTATCACGGCAAATCTTGCCGTGTATAGTAGTGGTCAGTCATGCGCAGTGACTGTCCATCACGTGCAGTGATTACCCACCACATAAAGTGGTGTTTTAGGCTTGGGCTAGGCTAGGAGAGGTTGCTGGTGGAGCTGTGCAGGCTCGGTGGTGGTCGGCACGGTGGTGAAAGGAGGCTGGCCATGCACTGTGAGGGAGGAGAAGCTGTGGGAGAGTGAGAGAGAGTGTGGGGCCGTGGGTGGCAGATTGGGGCCGTGGGTGATCCGGTTGGCTTTGTGGTGACCTGAGGGTGCTGGAAAGGGTGGTCACCCACCGTGGGTTGCAGTGGACGACGGTGGATCTAGCTTAAGGGGGTGCGGCATCCGTGGGAGAGTGAGAGAGAGTGAGCCTGCATGGTAACTCGATCGGACGTGGGGATGGCTGGGGGAGGTGGCTGGAGGCCAAGGGAGGTGCCAGTCGTGGTGACACGCCGTGGGTGGCGGCGTACGGTGGTGGAGAGGGGAATTCGTGCAAGAGAGAGGTGAGCTCCGTGGGAGCAACTGGCGGGGAGATGGAGGCTGGCCTTGCCGAAGGATGATGGCCGGTGGTAGAGGAGGCTGCCGTGGAGATGGTGGCGCCAGAGGACAGCGCACGGCGGTGCAGTAGCTACTAAGCCCATTCGAGCTGTGCATGGCCAAGAGAGAGGAGGGGCGAGCGTGTGGAGGGGAGACCGGTGCAGGGCGATTGGCCGGAGGGAGAGGAAGTCGGTCGGAGGGGCGGTGAGGCTCACCGGCTCACGGCGGCGCCGGGCTGGGTAGTGGGGCGTTCGGGCAAGGGGGCTGTCATGCAGTGCAAGCCGAGAGGGAGAGGGAGGAGAGAGAGAGGGCTGGGAAAAAAGTGAGGGAGAAAGAGAGAGGGGCTGGGGTTTTATACTAAAACCCATCCTCTGGGGATCTATAAAATGATCCCACGATGACCCTTAAACATTGATTTAAAGTGCATAAACGTTTATTTAATTAAAAGCATTGAGAGGAATAAAGATAGAATATTATTTAAAATAATATTCCCTCATCATTTATAAAATGATGAAGTCTTAACCAAACTCAACTCATAATTACAACTTTTTTAAATTTCAACACAAAATATAATAAACAATTCAACTTTTTCAAATCTCAAAATAATAATAATATTAAAAAATAATATTCTAACAATATTTTATCATCTCAACTCAGTTCAACATCCAAATGCAGTCTAAAATTCTCATCTCATCTCATTTTTCAAGCACAAGCATCCCATCAAAAAAAAGTGCAGGAGACAACATCGTACTTACCTGACGAAACTATATCTACAAGAGTAATGTTAGATACATTTATAGGTTGTGCAAGTATTGCGCACTCTTTTTGGAAAAGAGTGGGACCCAGCATTAAACGATTAATTTTTTTCATTCGGATCCCATATTTACTCATTTTTTTCAAAATGAGTGTGCCGCGCTTGTGCGCTCTATGACTGCAAATATAATTTTTCATATATAAAAGTGGCTATCTCTATGTGAGTAGTGTATTTTGTTTGATAGAAAAAACTATCTTTTTATCCTTAGGTTTGTTAATAGTTTGTGTTTGATGGAAAATTACCTTTTTGTTCTTTATAGGAAAATTACGTTTTTGTTCTTGAGGTTTATTAGTACTTTGGGTTTGATGATAAAGCTACCTTTTTGTCCTTGAGGTTTGTGTTTGATGAGCAAAAAAATTGCCCTTTTATTTTTGAGGTTCTAATGTCTTTGATGAATAAAATTACCTCTGTCCTTGAGGTTTGTATTTGATGGGGCTACACCTTTGTCCATGATGTTCTAAAATATATTTTGTTTGGCAAGCAAAATTACCTAGATTTTGATTTCAATGATTAGTTCCTCTTGTTTTTGTAATCTTTTTCTTACTGTCTATTTTGCCTTAATTGCATTGTCTCTTAAATAAAAGCATATTTTTACTCCTAAAGCTTCTTTTGGGCAAATTTTAGGCAAATTTGCTCATCCCCTTTGTGCTATGACATGCTTAGGATTAGGTTCATATCCTTTCTTTTTAGGAATAACACCTCGTGGTAAGAGTTATTTAGAAAAAAGATTATTTAATAATTTTTCAGTCCCTTAACATATACAAAATGTGGTCCAATCATAAGGGTTAGGTAACATATTATTTGAAGTCGCCGCAAAAGACCCTTTCTCGTCAAAAATAGTTTTTGCGATGATTAACATATGTCGCAAGTAGGCTTTTAGCATCAGAATCCAAATTCATCGGGAAAATATTATTTACGATGACTATTTTTTATGGAAATATATTATTGCGGCAAATAATGTTGGTCCCAAAATGTCCTTATCATTCCCATAACCTTTTAGCAATGAAAATAAATATCATTGGAAATGCTTATTTGCGGCGATTTTTATATTATTTGCAATGAAACGTTGCCTCCACAAAAACTTTTTCTCAACGATTTCCTATGATAATGGAATACACATTTCTGACGAATTTTTAACTATTTGCGACTAACTTAATCGCCGGAAATAACAAACTATTTGCGACGATTTTTGTTGTTCGCTGATTTTACGCAAAAGGAAATCAAACAATTCCAACAAATATGCGGCGATTAAAAAATCAACGAGAATGGATAGTATTAGAGACGAAATGTGGTACCGGGAAAAGTCTTATTTCTTATAGTGTCCTTTGGTTAAAGTATTGGGCAAAAATCAAGTCATCAAATAAGCTTCTTGGAGATTTGAGGAAGAGATGTGAGTCAAGTACCCATGTTTGTTTGATAGGAGTCTTGATAGCTTGTAGGAAATTTCAACGATGAAATTTTTATAAGGGGAGGATGTAACATCCAGGCCCCATGCCCAAGCCTAGACCCAAACTATAGAAGAGCCTAGCCGACTTGTTAAACCACGTCATTTTTGTTAGTTTTTCTTCTTCTTTTCCCTATTTTCTTCTCTTCTTTTCCCACAGTATGCCTCATCTCTATAACCGCTCCCTCTGTTTGGTTCAAAATGATTTATGGTTGCCAATAACCCTTTCATCGGATTTCTGTTGAGCAACGATAAGCTCTATTTCCCTCCGTCCCTCCATGCCCCACCCCCTACAGGTTTTCTTTTTTCTCTCCCTTGATTTTCTATTGTAGTTGATTGCAATTCCCATTGACACTTACATGTTCTTCCTTAGATTACCAGCACATTAAGGCCTCCGTGTGTCAATTTTGTTTTCGAAGCCTGTGTCTCGGTTCCACACTACTGTGGTTACCATGCCGATAAGGCTCTTTGCCTCTCTCTCTCTCTCTCTCTCTCTCTCTCTCTCTCTATGTGTGTGTGAATTTACTCTTTCTTATGAGGCCCATGAGGAAAATGCAGATTAGTTTGATAGCCAAGTACTTTACTACAGGATCGGCCCATTACCTTAAACCTTGAAGGCAAAACGTAGCGTGGAAGGAGATTGGATAAGTGACGTGCTGAGAGAATGGAACGCTGCGTTTAATCTTTAAGTGTTCTAGAAGGTAGTTAGTTGTTTTCAAAATATTACTTAGTTACCAGTTTGCCCTTTTGTAATTTAGTATTTTACAGTATACGTGTCTTTTATTAATTAGTCTAGTTTGTTATTCTTGAAGAATATAATAGGAGGGAAAAGTGGTTGAAAGAGGGATATGAAGATTATTTCTGAAATAGTTTGTATTTTCATTTGGGAGGAATTGGGGACCTTGAATATCCCAAGGCGTAGCCATTTTCATCTGCATCTTCTTTGTGACTATCTTGTTCATTTTATCAAACAACATTCATTAATTCATTCCCCTACCATTTCTTATTACAACACAGTACAGATTTACTGGGTTCATTACACTCTTCCTCGAGATTGATATTTTCATGGAATACCCAGTGCATTGTCGCCTCTGTTCGTGGGGTCTGTTGCCAACGCCGTCATTCTTGTCCAACACCGGTGAGTCTCTTCGATCTCTGTTTTGGCTTCTTGGTTCCTCAGTTGTTTGCTGTCTCTCATTTGTTCTCACACTCTCAAAATCCAATATTGTCCCCTCTGTTAGTGCTGCCATCATGACCAGTGGAAGTAGTGGTATTGTATAGCCTCTATTCGAAGTACCGCCAAGGTAATGCCTTTTCTCAATTTTAGCCCCACATTGTCATAGTTCTGGACAATGTGCGAACTTAGTTCTTGACGTCATTGACTCATTGTCCTAGTTCACAGGGTCGTAGCTATGTCCCTGGACAGCGTTGCCTTGCTCTCGAATTCCACAGGCTAGCACATAAGATTAGGTATGAAACTTGATTATTAGGCCCATTTTGTATTGTAATGTGTGTGATATGAATGATTGCTTGTTGCTGGATTGTTTTTATGAATTATGTTTGAATGGTAGAACTTGAACGTTGTGTGAAATTGTTGGGGTTGTTGTTTGGAAAATCTTGTAATTGTAATGTTGGGGCGTAGGAGGGGATGAACGCAAATTCTGGTGGTTTGGATTCCTGTTTGGATTGTGTGCGTCATGGGAAGTCATTGGTTGTAGTGTTGTTTGGGGGGGGGGGGGGGGGGGGGGGGG
>QEOT01000683.1:48324-61184 GCA_003123785.1 Pterocarya stenoptera
GGGGGGGGGGGGGGGGTGGGAGACGTGATAGTGTGGTTGTTTGGGTTGATATTGTAGGTTGTTTGTGCTTATTTACATGTTGAGAGTAAGTTGGTTAGTTTGAAAATGTAATTGTTTTGTTTGATGGGTACATGATGAAATAATTACTAATTATGGGCTTGCATTAACCTACCGTTAGAATCATGTAGTTGCTGTTAGTTGGATTGGTTTTTTGTTTATGTATATTGTTAATATGTCAGTCAATATTTTTTGTTTTAGGTGTTGATATTACTAGAGTTCATGCTCAAGATTTAGGTAATAACACTGGGAGAGTTAGCTAAGCGGTACTCTTATGCTAGAATTTGCTTGAACCTTCACTGAGGTTGATTTTTGTGTAAACTTTTATATTTTGTTATGGAGCGTTGGAAAACAACCTTGGTCATCTTTTTCTGCATTTCTTGTTATATGAACATGTACTGAAAGATTTTCTGTCATGACTAATGTAGACATGAGTATTTTTAGCACTTTGTTATTTTCTGTGTGCATACTCGAGACTTCGAGAATAATAAGGAGAAAATGTATATTCTGTTTCTGCTCAGTTGACTGTTGGGATTTGCACAACCCGACCACGGGGTTTAAATATGAAATTCATTATGTTATGATGTTATTCAGTTATATTTATGCCAAAGGATTTTATATGAAATTCGTTGGAACCTTGTCGATTTATTAGAGCCTTTAAAGTCTCTAGTATTTTGGAACTTTGCCGGTGTTGTTAGACCTTGTAAGGTTATCTTAATGTGTTGAAGGCTTTCATCAATGTTAATTTTTTAGAAGTATGTACATTTTTATTGAAGGAGCTTTGGCGAGTTGTAGAGTTGTTTTATCCATGGAGTATATAATATATATATATATATATTTATTGTATTGTTGCGAGATGGGTTAGGTAACATAAACTAACTTCCTGGACGTCCAGGTGCGGGGCATTACTGTGTGTTTGTCTTCCATTTACATTTCATTTATTATTTACTGCGATGGATGAACGCAAGGCCCCGTACCTACGCTCAAGCCAGTATGGTGGGCTGTGGATTGCTCCTTCTCCCTTTCAAGCCTATACCAAAAAATGCATCAACAACTGCTATATGCTCCATCTTCCTGTGGCAATATCCTCAACAAAAGCTATCCATTTCGACTTGTCAGCAATTCACCAATCTGCGGAGACCAAAGGTATGAGCCCTCGTGTCATGAGAACAACCATGCGTCATTATTATTCACGCATGGCATTCAAAATAAAAATATACTTAGCATAGACAAATTACAAATTTTCATGCGATCGAGATCAGGATCATGTTTGCGGTACTTTCCAAACCTGTATCTTTTTTATATACCAACACAAAGTACACACAAGGTTCAGTCATTAATATTGTTGTATTGTCTTACTAAAGATCGAGAGAACGAGATGAGAGACACGAGGAAAGAAAGGCTTTCTCATAGTATCTATTGAGTCAGCCACTCTGCTTCCCAAATTGAAGAATATTCCAGCTACTCCACCAGGTGACATCAACAGGTTTTCCTCATCATACGGCATCACAACAACATCTGCAAAGGACAGCACGACTGCCACTACCTTGGAATCATCTGTAATAACTTAGAATAGCCTTGAAATTATCTTGGTTTGTTTGTGATACTCTGGCAGCTGTTGTAACAGACTCTGCTGCAAATGTTAGTGCACTGCAGAGCACACCACATGCTTGTACAAATGTCAGAATCCGTTAGGATTCCCTTGTGCTTATATATATACAAAATGTATACAGCCATTACAATTAATGAGAATTGAGATTATTCCTTCATCTTCAAATTCTTACAGTATCATCTATGTTTAATTACACAGTGCGAAGTGGGGCCAATCGACATCATCTCTAACATTTTCTTGGATGCTTCACCATGCCAAAAAGTCAAAAGAAAGACTCCAAAGTAGTCCTCCACAATCGTTTAATCTAAACGATGGCGTGTACGTAATCTGGGTTGACAAAATGTGATCGCGTATTTCGCATCCAATTTCCTGAACAAATAAGTAGGTGTGTATAATTTCGTAGAAAGCAAAGTGCCGACAAAGCACCACCAATAATAATTTTGCCTCGTCTCTCACAGTATTCACAATTGACTCCGTCAACCCATTCAATTCTATTTCTTTGTGAACATTTCTTGAACGCGGGCTTATTCCGTCCTCCTGTACGTACATCATTTGTGGAAACCACGCCCAAATCTCCCCTAATCCTCTCTTTCTCTGATCTCCCTGATCTCTGGCTCTCTCTGTTGTTGGCTCGAAGACGAATGGCTTTCCCTGCTGAACTCAGGGTCCTTATAAGTACTGTTCTGGTCCTAATCCTTGTTCCTCCAGCTTCTAGTCTTGATAATACTGATCACTACTGTCCTCCTTTTTCCTGTGGCAACATCCACAACATCAGCTATCCGTTTCGACTAAAAGGCGATCCACCAAACTGCAGAGACCAAAGGTTTGAGCTCTCATGTGATGACAACAACCACACGTTGTTATCTTTACATGATGGTGGTAAATACTACGTAAGCGAAATCAATTACAACAACTACACAATCCGAATTGTAGACTCAGGTATTCAGGAGGATAATTACTCCTTCATCCCTCGTTATTTTCTAAACTATGGTAATTTCACAGCTTGGCTGGATTGGAGTGTATATTCACAAGTTGTGACTATTGTGAATTGTGAAAAGCCAGTGACTTGGGCCTCCCCTTTATATTCGTACAATACTATTTCTACGAATTGTTCTAATATCAACAAGGGATATGGGCCGTCTTCTTCCAACTCCTCGTAATTAATAAATTTGAGATCAGAATTCTAATGAGATATTTATTATTATATGCTGATCGATCTATCTCGTTATTATGTTGCTTTTGCAATTTAAGTACTATACTTGTTTTGAGTTGACTGAATTCTTGGATTTCCCACTCCAACTGTTCTTCGACAATTATTGAATGTAATTTAGGATGAAACTTTATAGTAAATGTGATCCCGTTTTTTCCCTTTTTTAATTTTTTGTCAAAACATGCAGGTCCTGTATTCTTACGACAACAGGCCGCAACTGTAGGTGAGTTTTCAATCCCCATAAATATAACATCAATATTATATTTATTAATAAAAGTCCATCAAAGGAGGGAAAGAACACAGGATGGACAATAGAATCATCCTCTAATTACTCTAGAGAGTTTTTTGGCTTAACAATGAGTTTCTGTTTCAAATAGCTTCCTTGCAATTTGAATTTGAAAACTAGCTTTTATATCGATCTAATATCTCTTTTCGTAAGTAATATGCACTTTTTACAGTAAAATTACCACTTTTTATAAGACTTAGGGAAAATATTAAAAATACACATTCTCATCTCTACTAATTTGACACATAAAACAAAGGCTTAAACATAACTAAGAACATGATTTAAACTCAAGAAAACACAAGGAAGGCATACATCAAATATGCCTTACAGAGCACAACATAAAAGTATTATCCTTCCTCTATTCGGTTCACCAACTAGAACAATCATGAGAGGAAAAAATTGAGAAATCAGTCTAGAAACTACCACACTGCAATCGGCCAGCACAGAAATTCAAAAATCCCAAATACATGGCACGGGTTTCCTTAGCACGATTTCAACCCACACGAAATTTTGAGGATAAGCATCAAACAAGGAAATCGAAGAGGAATTTCGAATATATATGTATATTAAAATACATTGAAAATAAATTAGTTTAAACAAATTAATAACATAAATTTTTCCTGTATTTCTTCTAAAAAAAAGTTGAGTTTGTTCAACATGTTGGTCCAGTTCTATTATGTCTTGTAATGCACGTGCGAATAATCATGTCAACAGCTCTTGATGTTTAGAAAGTTAACAACAGTCTCTACAACTATGATTTTCTCTTAAAATCACATACATGTTTGGAAAGGAGCATTAATATTAAATTGTAGATGAATAGATCAGGTATTTTAGAGTTCATATATATTTGAATTAGAATGTTTTTATGAGGAGAAAAATACTAACAATAATGTGAGTTATAAATATTCAAATTATTTATATCATTTTCTACATAAATTAACTGATCACTTACCTTTATTTCTTTTCTCCATGTGCCGCAGCTAAGTATTCTGGATTGTTATGGCTCTTCGGTAAGAATTTGTATCTGTCTGATGATCTATTTGTCTTCTTTCATCTTTAAACCGTTCATTTCTCAAGCAATGAAACATGAAAATAGTTTATTTGTACGACATAAGATGTGCAATCCCACGCAATATTTTTAGAAAAAATGTTGGCTCTACCTTTAAAAAGTGACTTTCTCATGGCATGCCCAGTTTTTTTTTTTTTTTTAAAATAGATTGTCCGGGACTTGCACTTCCTAAACTTGTGTCTAGCATTACTTATATATATACACGTACTACTTGTATATATATAAGGGTTGAGGTGTTATATATCTCCAGTCCAGCTAACATATATATCACATTTTAAATGTCTTTTCACTTTGATGAAATTCTATGAAGTCACAACACATACTATGATTGAGGATAATAAAATACAATATGAGAAATAGAATTGCTAAATAAATAAATAAATACTAACAAAAGTATAATTCCTATGTTTTAACTCTAATTCTATATTTCACACAATAAATTAAATATTTCACGTACTGTTAGACCCACTTATTAAGGGAGAGTCTGGCCTCACGTGAGGGGAGTGTTAAGATAAATACAAATGATTAAATCTACATCTTCTCATGATGCTATAAACCAAATCATATTACTTACAAATCCAAAATATATTAATAAACTTATTGATGTCTGGCGTTGGACGAGCTAGTACCATCGATCGATCTCTCATATTTATGGACCTAGCTAATTCGACATGATCATCAGTCTTACTTTTGATATTGAAATCAAATCCTGACGTGAAACTTTTTTTTTTTAATTTTGTCAAACCATGCAGGCCGATTAACCAAACATCGATTCAATACAACAGAATATTATTCTGCAGGGAGAACTTATCACCTGGTTAATTATCTCCCATATCCCGGTACGTACTCACGTAATTGCATATTTTCCTGTAGTCAGTATGTTTTTTAGATCTCACTAACGATGAATCCATTCTATGCATCATACACATTAATTCTTTTACATCAATTCTTAGCTAACTTTTAATGGAGATTTTTTCTTTTTTTTTAATCATTAACAGATGTGGCAGTTTTATTAATTGGATTACTACTCGGTAAGAATCTGTACTATCTCTCTCTTTTTATCTTTTTTAATTGTTTTAGTAAATTAATCATTCTTTAAACTACGAAACAAGAAATAGTTAGAAATCATTATTAAATTAACATTAAAAATAAACATTGTGCCAAATCACAAGAATTTTGAAAGGGAGTAACTGGTAGTACAACAACATGATTGCTCGCTTTCTTATAATTACTTTTGCGATTTCATTTCCAGAATTGCATTTGTCAATCAGTGTATTAGGCGCTCCATTTGTGATTGCATTTTTTATATATAAATGGCGAAGGAGGCACTTTTCCATGTATGACGATGTTGAAGAATTTCTGCAAGGCCAAAATAACCTCATGCCAATAAGGTACTCTTTCTCAGAAATTAAGAAAATGACCAAAGGTTTTAGGGAAAAATTGGGTGAAGGAGGATTTGGCACAGTATTTAAAGGAACACTTCGAAGTGGACGTCTTGTGGCAATAAAGATGTTAAGCCAATCCAAAGCAAATGGGCAAGATTTTATCAATGAAGTAGCAACCATTGGAAGGATCCACCATGTGAATATAGTGCAACTCATTGGTTTTTGTGTTCATGGTTCAAAGCGTGCCCTTATATATGAGTTCATGCCCAACGGATCTCTAAACAAACACATTTTTTCATCAGAGACAAATATCCTCAACTACGAGAAAACATATGATATTGCTTTAGGAGTGGCTCGCGGGATTGAGTATTTACATCAAGGATGTGACATGCAAATTTTACATTTCGACATTAAGCCTCACAACATTCTTCTTGACGAGAATTTGAAACCCAAAGTTTCAGATTTTGGCTTAGCGAAATTGTACCCGGTGGACGATAGTATTGTTCCTTTGACTCGTGCAAGAGGAACGTTTGGATACATGGCTCCTGAAATGCTTTACAAAAATATTGGAGGTGTTTCATACAAAGCTGATGTCTATAGCTTTGGAATGCTATTGATGGAAATGGTGAGTAGAAGAAAGAACTTGAATGCATCTACAGAACATTTAAGCCAAATTTACTTCCCCACTTGGATATATGATCAATTCCATGATGGAAAGAATATAGAAATACAAGATGCTACTGAAGATGAAAGGAAAATATGTAAGAAGATGATGATTGTCGCATTATGGTGCATACAATTGAATCCTAGTGACCGTCCATCAATGGACAAAGTCATCCAAATGCTTGAAGGAGATGTTGAATGCTTACAAGTTCCTCTCAAGCCTCTCCAACCATCATCAAAGAGAGAGATAAAGGGTGAAAGAGATAATTCAAATCAAGCTTCATCGTCAATTCAATTAGATGAATAAAGTCTTATTTAATTTTTATTGTTTATCTTTCTAAAATTGAACTATCTCTTTCTATCCTTTTTCTTTTTTAAGAGAAGATTTTGTACTGACCAAATTATGAAAGTTTTGCTTCAAGCCCACGAAAAAATAGAATATCAACAATATAAGGTCATATATAATCTTTCTATGCTTGTCGTAGTATATATACTACTCAGTGCCCTAAAAGTAAGTATCAATCTCTTTCATCTATCTTTTTCTCACTTCTTTCATCTATCTCTTTTATTATTTTCTCTCTACTTTTAAATTAAATATATAAAAAAAAATAGAGAAGTTGTTGAATCATGAATGGTACTCTTAAAAACTATTTAGTTAAAATCGGAAAAGTATGATGTAATTAGTTTTTCAAATAAAAAATATAGATTAACCATTGGAAGTGCTCTTACAATATGTAACAGCAAGTCATGTTAATTGATCTATGAGGTAGCATCAATAATATTTTATTTAGAAGTGATCGTATTAATAATTGGTAGTAATAAATAACCAGAGCATGCAGTAGATAATACTAGGCTTAGCCAGTTAAATAATAGGAAAATGCTAATCTTATCACAAAAAATTTACATATCTGCATGACTTTTACTAGCACTGTTCATTTGGGTTCCAACCAAGGAACTCGGGTGTACCCAAACCGGGGTTCGAATCCCGGATTTCAAAACCAGGCCGGAACCCGAATGGAAACTGGTTTTTAAAAATCCGAAACTTGGATTCCGGGGTTAACCTTTTTTTAAAAAAAAAATAAATCGAAGCCTACATGTTATAAATATTTTTTTTCTGAAAAAATGTTGATGCAACATTCAAACCCTTATTATTTAATTTTTAAAATAAAATTATTTATAAAATAATATTACATTGTTTATATGAAAGTCACATATTACATTGTTTATATGATATTGATATAGCATTACAATGATTTTATAAAATAATTACAACTTTGTTTTTTTGGAGAGACATTCAAACTATTATCATTTTAGCTTCAGACCAAAATACTGAAGACTACTGAAAAAAAATGCAGATGCAAATTGCAAATGCAAACAATACGAAAGTTGGCTAGAGAATGTATTAGTAATTGTGAATAACAGTTGCTTGTCTAAAAAAGTTGCGAGCAGGTTTGGGGGGTTAAGATGAGAATTTTTAGTTTTAGATAAAAGTTTAAAATATTATTTCTTAATATTATTATTGTTTTGGATTTTGAAAAAGTTAAATTGTTTTGAGATTTGAAAAAGTTAAAAAAGTTAAAAATCATCTGAATCTCTTGATCTTGAAACGTGTAATTTTTTTAAAAGACTCTTATAGCCTCTTAAGCAACATAGAGGTACAAACAATAAAATGACATGGACTATAAGATTAGTAAAGATCCGAGCTTGAGTAAATTTCGCTCCTTGTGATCATTCAAATTAACCTTATTCAACAATTAGATTATTAAAAAATATTTATTATTAACTATTAATTTATTAATCATTTGATGTCACATCAGAAATTATAAAACATAATAATTGAAAGACCGACCAATAACAATTTTTTGAATAATCCAAAAGACAGATCAGATCACATGCCCAACATCGCATTTTGCAAAAGTGTCCCAACTCCCACGTGGGATGGGAGCTTGTGAAAGGAATTGAAACAGGGGAAGTCATTTTCTGTCATAAAGCACGTGTAGTATTACTCATTTAAGAGTTTTGTGCTACCACGTAGCAAGATAAGAAACCGCGTGATCTCCCCCCAGATTTCGTGGACCTTAACTGCTTAACCCACCCCCACTTTATTTGCAACACAGCTCTCCAATTTTTCAGCCTGAACTCAAAATGTCAAGTTTATGGATAATCAAGATATCATCTTTTGCTTTCTAGAAATGAAGACATACCAAACACAGCACTTCTTCTCTCATCTGCAGCAGGAGTGCCCTGTACCATTTTTCTTTTTTTCTTTAGCTACAAGTAATCTCAAAGAATATCCATTGCAGACAAGGAATAATTGCTTGAACCATGTGGCCAATTCCCAACCCAGATTAATGATTGTGGACCTGATGGGCGTTGTTGGCTAGATTGTAGAGATTCCAAAGGCACAGGTTAAGATGTCACTGACTCACTATTATATATCACAAGGACTATTATTTATGCGTAATTGCAATGCCATGCCACATCTAAAATCTTCATAAATCTCTAATTAAACACGACTTTATAATTATAACCAAAGTGACTAAAATAACCTATATTCCCCAAGACCTAAAATCTTAATACCACTAAAATCATTCTCAACTGGTAATCCTAAAAAGACACAGGTATTTTTGTAATAATATTAAGAGAGACCTTAAAAGACCTAAAAGTGACTTTAACTTCTAAAGTAAACAGAGGCCATCAAGAGGGTGGAAGAGAGGCGTGCGATAACTTATTGAGAGAGGGAGAAGTTCTGCAATGGACTCACCGAGAGAGGAGGCATGCGCGGCAGCTTTGGGTGGCTGGGGAAAGACCGGCGACGGGACTGGGTTCTCTGGGCAGTGGTGGTGCGACGCCGAGAGAAGGAGAGACTGAGGAAGAGAGAGAAAAGGGATGGAACTACTCGTCGTGCCTTACTAGGAGAGATACGGCGGACATGGAGCAGCGTGGAGTGCCCGTCGGAGTTCTCTGTGCCGGTGGTAACGACAGTTTGGGGCTTGGTGACGTGGCTCAAAGTGGAAACACTTCCCTTGTTTCGGTGGTATAAAACAGAGGTGGCTTTCGTGGTTTAACGTTGGTGGTTATAATCAAGTGAAAGAACGCTTCTGCTTTCTTTTTGAAATGCACAAAACTGCGCGCTTGCCAATTTATTGGTTGCATCTACGCGTTTACACTGCTTGCCATTCGATAACTATTATTCGGTTGGCACTGCTTGACACTTTGTAAAGAAAGTGTGTCGCACCGCTTGATACTTTGTAAAGAAAGAGTGTCCAAATGAATAATTAGTATAACTATTGCAAGTGTAAAATTAAGATAGAAATTATCTGTAAAATTATATTGGCATTATGAAATTATATATAATCTATAAAATCTTTTGTATTCTGATGGACTGTAAAACTGGAACTGAGAATTGAAGAGATTTTTCATTCCACCGCTTGGCATTTAAACTTTTTTCTGATTTTTCATTCCACTGCTTGGCTTCTTTTCAGTGCTATGTCAACTGCAATGGATAACTCCTAGCCATAATTGTCGATTCTAATGACACATCAACAATAGATAACACCGCTATTATATATAGTAAAAGATGTGCTCCCACCTCATGTCAATGACTCAATAGACCTGGACGCCATGGTGACCTTGACCTTTTTATTTATTTATTTATTATTATTATTTTTTTATGTCGGGAAACCTTTCCAAAATAGGGTCTTTCAAACCACCCCTGCACCCTGGTCCTGTGCACCGCACCCTCGGAAGTTTCTCCACACAGAACTGGTTAAATCGCTAGCTTTTCACCAAGGAGTGTGGCCCCTAAAGATTGTTTGCACGGAGATTTGAACCTTGAACCTGGAGGAAGCATACCCCCAAACCCAAGGCCTTTACCACTTGAGCCAACTCCTAGGGGTTGTGACCTCGACTTAAGAGATCCAAGTTGATAGCAAGTGATCTAAATCCCAAGAACTTAATATCTCAAATGCAAATAACAAGTACAAACAAGAAAAATACTAATGTATTATTACTGGACTTGGACGCAAATGTATCTCCTAAAAAAATACAGATCATCTCCTAGCTTCAGAAGGGACATGGAGACAGAACCTGCTATTAAGATCAACATGGCAGCCTCAAAAAGCTTCCATTGGGAGCAAAACAGCTTCCCTTATACATACAACAAACAGGAGATCGATCTAATAGGTCAACTCAAATACTTTTCCTGAACCATAGATAATTTTCTATTCAATCATAACCAAAACTTAATAAAACATGGCTTTTCTCAGTGCAACTTATTGAGCTATATGGCCTCCTTGCCATCAGCGGCACGAAGTGAGCCTAGTTGAACTGGAGCTTGGGTTCCAACCACCTTTGATGATCCATAAACAGCCAGGTCAACACCCTGAGCCTTCTCTTTCTCAATCTGTTCCTTGATCCAAAAGTAGGTAAATCTGAGGCCATCCTGCAACATAGCGTATTGAGATATGCAATTAGTGGGTGAGCAAGTCATGGTTTAGAACCAATAAAACACGAAGGTAACCTTATTTGGCACAAACTCGGGATTTATTAGGAAACCTTAAACACAGGAAAGTAACCGGCGTTATATATATACCTTCAACTTCATTGTTGGAGCCCAACCAAGTTTCTCTTTGATAAGTGTGTTGTCTGAGTTACGACCACGGACTCCCTCTGGGCCAGGAATGTGGTGGATAGGGAGCTTCTTGTTCTCAAAGCTAAGAACAATCTCAGCCATCTCATCCATGCTAACCATCTCATCGCTTCCAATATTCACAGGCTCGCGGAAGTCTGACTTTGTCAATCTAAACACAAGAGTTGATTATAGGACAGTTAATTCATGAGAAGTGGGAAGATATAACTTCAGAACTCAAACATGATTGGTATGTTAAACGAAAAACTGGGTACAACAAACAATTATTACGCAGTCTGGGCCCCATTGACATCCTAAAGAGTCATATTTATATATTCAGTTTCCAAAATTATGCAAAATAATCAGAATGGTTACTGAAAAGGTAAAAATAGGCTACCGTCTTCAGATCTCCTGTCCTAATACAAGTGATATTTAAAAAAACAACCCTGTATTTCCTATGAATTTGTAATGATGTGACCTCAATCCAGAATTTTTGTTGTCAATAAGTAAAATAACAAAAGGAGAGAGTGGAACAAGAAAATCCAGAATTGTTAAATAAATACAATGAGGCTGGTTTGGGAGGTGAGACAAAAAAAAAAATTCTCATCTCATCTCATCATTACATTTTTTTCAAATCCCCATACAAAATATAATAAACAATTCAACTTTTTCAAATCCCAAAACAATAATAATATTAAAAAATAATATTTTAAACTTTCATCTAAAACTAAAAATTCTCATCTCAACATTATAACAGACAGAAGAATCTCATCAATGAGATTATGAATTTCAGCTATACAAGCTATAAGAACATCAAGCACTTACCTAAGTACCCCTTCTACACATTCATCAATGAAGGTGAAGGATCTGGTCTGAAGTCCATCTCCCCACATCTCAAACTTATCAGTTGAAGTGAGAGTCTTTCTACAAAATGCAGCTGGGGCCTTCTCTCTCCCACCTGTACAACAGATATAACCAAGTAATAAAATTAGGAAAAATCCAACAAGCAGCAAATCATGCATATTTATTAGTTACCATTACAATCAAAAGCTTACCCTTCCATGTTCCAAAAGGACCATAAATGTTATGGAACCTTCCAATACGGCACTCTATGCCAAAATCTTTGGTGTAGTGCTTGCACAACTCCTCTGTTGCAAGCTTCTCTAATCCATAAGCATCTTGAGGCTAAACCCAGGTGTAAAAGTTAACTCATTAACTCTATCCATAACTTATGAAGGAAAACTATTAGATTAAAACAAATGTGACCACTAAGAGTAACTAACCTCAGCAGGCCAGGCATCAGACACTTTCAAGCTCACGTGAGTTGCCAATTGCTTAAATTCAGGGTAGATACAAGCACTAGAGGCATAGAAAAACCTGCACGAACCCAGTTTTCAAAATTAAATACAAAAAAAAAAGACATATATGTGCACTCAATGGAGAAATTCCATGTACAGCGTGGGCAATTTGTTAATGGGGAGTTCACTAGACCAAGGCCAAGTATTGAGTATCACAGACAATTCTCCTCTTAACCCCATTGACCCTGGCAGCCTCAAGCATGTTGAAACTGATCATTGTGTTGTTATACATGATAACTGAGTGGTTGGACTGAATGAAGCCCATCCCACCCATATCAGCAGCAAGATTAAACACATGGTCAACTCCCTCAGTGACCTTCAAGCAATTGTCCATGACCCTCAAGTCCACAAGGTGGAATTCATGACAGAACATGTCTTCAGTCATGTGCTCATTCTTCTTCCAAACAGAAGCAATAATGTAGTGGCCCTCACTCTTCAAGCGCTGGGCAATGTGGGAGGCGATAAAACCACCTGCCCCAGTAATAGAAATTCGGAGCTTCTCTGTTGGCCAGTATGGTTCCCTCTCAAGATTCTCATAGGTGTATTCACCATAGGCGGTTTCCCCTGTGCTCCCCATTCTGCAATATTTC
>QEOT01000683.1:75296-129347 GCA_003123785.1 Pterocarya stenoptera
TGAGATTTTTTTTTTTTTAAAGGAAATCGAAATCATTCAAATAGGCGAATCCATTCGATATATAAAAAAAGGAAACCCCTAATACAGACCGACAAAATGAAAAAATATGCTCTCAACCAGATAAGATAAACTCATATAAATACAAACAAAATCCAACTTTATTTGATTTATAGTATTGATCATCCAAGAAGCAGGAAACTCTAGTAAATGATACCTTTTTCTCCCCCAAGAACCAAAACCAACAAATAATCAGAAGTTCAATAATTTTTCTTTGATTTATTGGCAACCAAATCGAAAGATCAAATATTTCCACAACAACGAGAAAATAAAATTAAAAATAGGCTAAGAATCAGGGGAATGAAAGGGACGTAAGCGTACCTAAACCAAAGCAGCTCGGAATGTGGTTTTAAGAGGAGACGCAGAGAGAGATTTTACAGAAAACGGAGAGAAGAGGGAGATAATAGATCAAGGAAGAAAAACGGGGAGAAGAGGGAGAGAATCGGCGAAAAGAAGAAAAATGGAGGAAGAGGAGGGATGAACGAGGGAATACGCAGGCCTGAAGAGAGAGAAAAGAACGAGGGAACGGGTAAATCATAAAATAATATTTGCCATGTGAATAGTGTCTCGCCAATATTGGCGAGTCTTATGGTTTTACTGTAGATCAAATCTTAAACTTTAGATCATTGGTTAGTCCAATACAGGGGTTTTTTTTCACAACTAACTAAAGTTTAGACTTGCATTGACATTTGGCTAGTCCAATGCCAATGCTCTAATTCCATCTTCTCTGTATAACTATTTATATGAGATTCGTCAGATCTCAATAGTTGGTAGATTGCATGAATTCTGTATTGGACTAAATCCCCGGGCCATTTGAAATTTTGTAGCGATTTCTTTAAGGAACATCCCTCTTTTTCCCCTTTCTTTTTCTTTGGAGTTCCTCATGTATAGTGTATACACGTACAGCAGTTCAAAAAGTAAACCAGAAGCTGGAAATTGATGGCTTTACGCTAGCTTTCTCAAAAGATCTATCGAGCGAGCTCGTGAAGTTCTAGTCATGCATATATAAAGGCAGTTTTACATATTAATTTCTGGTTTTCATCGATTCATGATGTTCTATCTCGTATCGGTGTCAATCAAAATTAAAGCCAACATGATTACTAGGTTGGACCAACTTTTAGTTTTTCTATGTACGTACGTGGAAGTAGATGACAATATTATTTGACTCTCTCTCTCTCTCTGATCTCATAGGTTCATTTATTTTCTTGGCATGCGTACTACGTAATATGATCAAGTTCTAAGCTGATTGCGTAACATTAATTATATATACAATGACCGATCAAGATTCCCTCAAAGTTAGTTCTTATATATTACATTTGGCAGTTTAAGTGGGAGATCATATATAAACATTTAAATAAATATTTAATGCAGTTCAAAACATCACATAAATAATAATAAATATTGTATGAACCTACTTCACGTGCCTTTCTCCCTCTGATCTATTTTCCTTGTTAATTATTACTGGGTCAACTTTCTACGCCATGAATGCAACTTCGCCATGCCTTGTTTCTTCCCTTTTCTATGTATGTAATGTGTCACTGCCTAACTTTTTTCTCCTTCAAAGAACTTTACTCTCTCTCTCTGTCATCGTCAAACGCATCTGTGTGTAATTGGTGCATAGGCCTGTACGTAATAGATAAGGTTAGTCAGGGGGACTGCATTTAAGTACTAGAGCAACATAAAACTCAATGTACCCAAAATATAAGGTTGTTGGAGGTTGCCAAACCAGCTTTTGTTTGGAAGCTGCATTCAGCTAAAATCCACGAAATCTTTTCAGATTCTCATACATACATATATATATATATACATGAAGACACGTAGCCGAAACGTCACGAATTCTCACAAAATCTCTGACAAGTTTTTTTCATTTGTCTTATCTTCCCAAGAGAGCAAATAAATGGCTGGTGGGTCGTAATTTAATTGCTAGCTTGCTGGAGTACTGGAGTTTGTTACATGCCATTAATGGGACTTTTCACTGAAGTGAAGCAAAGCCATGAAGGGAACTTAAAGCCATTTATTTTGCTGGTGTATATGTATAGCTACTACTGTTATTATAATGGCTTTAATTTTTCATGTCAATTTATGGCGGGTGGGATTAAATTGATCGAAAGCGACAAGCTTTGAAAATTTGCAATAAGATTAAGAATTTAATCATTTTGGGAGAATTATTGTGATCTCAAGTAAGGGACAACTTTCTGTTGATTTTGGAAAATTTAGGATGTCCATTAATTAACCCAGTAATTAAGTAATTATCACACGTGGATTCATGAATAATATTGGTTGGTGGTCTTTGCCGACTTTTGACACACGAGTCGATGCCGTCGAGTACTTTTGACGATCATTCTTAATTTCAACAATAACAGATGGAATGATTGGTTGGTCTAAGGAAATGTTCCTTATAGGTGGCTTCGAGTCCTTAATTTCTGCTCTTTTTCGGCTTTGGTTGGAAGATAAATCCCGTCAAATAATCCTATATATATTCATAATTCGTACAATATCTACTCTTTGAAATCAAGAACTTTGAAACCATGTATTCGTAAGTTTCTTGATTTGATTTTCTTTTGCTTCTAAAACAGTTATGTATTTAGTATGGGCGGTAGCACTAATGTGTAATTTTTTTTTTTTATGATTTTTTTATAAATATTTTTTAACATTCTTAATCATTAAGAAAAAATTAAAAAAAATCTATAAATTCACTTATAATAATCACTTTTTTAATTACTAAGTAAAATAAAAAAAAAATTAAAATATTCGAACGGTAACATTGAGGGTGTTAATTAGCATTTTCCATTTAGTATATTTTTTTTTCCGAGGATATGAAGATTTGTTAAGTATCATTAATATAGGAAGCATATATATTTTTGCAGTATGACAACCAATGACACATGACATTGCCTCCATGAGTTATTGGAAGCTTCATTCAAAAGGATTCATGCATGTCAGAGTATAAGAAAGAAAGAAAACGAATTGAAGATTAAAAAGAACTAAAAACCAAAAAAGAAAAAGTCTTCAGAAAATTAATCTTGAAGCGCTTAATTTATTGGTCAAAATTTATTTGGAATCCCATTTGGGGCCTTAAATTATGTGTTTGTATGAAAATGATAAGATATTCTATTTGCAGTTCCTATTTGAAGACTGCATATGCAAGCCCTTCATTAAATAGAAAAAAGTACTATTTTGATAAGGATATTATTGTAATTTTGAAAAAATTTAAAGATAAAATTAACTAGACTTGTAATGCAGTCTTCTAAATAAGGACTGTACGTAACATTGCTTGAAAATTATATATGGAATGGTGTAAGATTCGAGCATGTGGAATTCCTTTAGCTTCCAATTAGTGCAGTTTGTGTTTAGCTCTTGCTATTTTGCATCTTGATTTTGGGCTCAGTTTGATAAGATTTTTGGAGTCTCCGGAGGATTGGAGGGATTTAAGTTTGGTACAATATGATATTGTTCTGAATTAATCTTTGCATCAGCCTACACACCACACACTATTATTTTTTTTATTTTTTATTTTTTTTCTTATTAAATGTGTATTATATGGATGATGAATAAAAAAATATAAATGTTTCAAGAAGACTAGAATAAAAAAAATAAAAAATAATTTAATATATGATGGGTAGGTTGATGCATTACAATGCTCCTTTCTTTAATAATGGCAGTTTGGTTTCTATTCTTGCCGACCATCTTGGTTCATGTTTAATTCCTTGGGCCGGGAGCTGTGGTTGGCTCGAAATTCTGCAAGGCACGATGGTATCATTCTCCAGTCATTATTTGGAAAGTTTTCATTATTAAATAGCTGTGTGACATTAACTTTTTCATTAAGGCCACAAAACCTCTACCTAAAATAATGAATATTTTTGTTGACTTTTCTGCACATCTCGAAAATCGCAACAAAAGTAAGAAAACTATTGCTGGTTTTATAGATGTTTTCCCCTTCTGGTAAGATAGAATTAAACGTTGATGGTGCCTCCAAGGGATATTCGGGGCTTACTTTTTTTTTTTTTTTTTGTTTTGATAATAATAGAACACTTTCTATTGATTCAAAGAGGATATACAAAATTAACTTAAAAATAAGATAATTACAAACGTTGGTAGTATCTCAGTATACTTGCGTGGTTGACAAAATCTAGTCCAGACGATAAATCTCTAGAGACCTAAATCTAAGATATAGCTCATCTCTATCTAAGACAAAGGTCACATTAAACCAAACTCCATACCCGACTAATTGGAGTATGGAGAACCAAACCCCGGACATCACCGCCAAAGCAGAGGAGGGAGAACTACCTTCGGACTAAGGTCTGAAGGCATTACATTTTTTGGTTTTTGTTTTCTTGAAAAATAAAGACAGAGGGTAATTAAAATACGTAAGAAAACACAGTAAAAAGGGAAAAATAGTGCACAAAAAGGCTGCGGAAGGGTGAATCAACAGTCAAGCTAGGGAGATCCAAAGGCGTCGGAACGGGATCAGCCATGTGTGGCGCCGGCAGAGGGTTCCTTGGCAGCGCGTGGGAGCCACGCACAGTCGACTTCCGAAATCTCCGACCCGCGCATGAGGGCAACGCGCCACTCCGGTTGATACCGCATTCAGGGGTTTTGTTGATCGGCGGTTGGGCAACCTCCAGGTGGGGAGCGTGTGTAACGCCAGTCCTTGGGGTGGACCTTTTTGAAAATATTTTAGAAAATAAACGACGGGAATTACCTTCCAGTTTAAAACCTTTTACAGTCCTTCCCAAGGTGCAAGACTCTACGTTATAAAATAAAAAGTACTTTAACAATAAAAGGGTTTTGGAGTAGGAAATAAAATTCTTTAAAATAAAAAAAGACATTTTCGTGCGTTTAAAACCTTCATGCCTAGACTTCCGTGCTCTTTCCCTTTGGCTGTGTCCCTCCTGTGCGTACTGCCCATTTAGTTTCCTGTGGGGGGAGGGGCACACATAAAAACTAAAATGAGTCGAATACTCAGTAAGCGTTACTTCATATCGTTAAAATATAACAACATGGGTTTTCATTCATGCATTCATCATTCATACATACTATACGTACATGCATACATGCTTTCATTAAAAACATCAGTGAACGGGGGCTTTCATCTTAAAACGTGCTTTCCTTTTCTTTAAAACGTTCCCCCGTCACTAGCTTCATTTCTTGAAGAATGCGATGCATTCATACATACAGTTACTTTACTTATCTTTTCTCTTTCATAGGCCGGTACACGTTGTTACGTCCCGCGTGCTGGGGTTAGCGGCCTTTTGAGCCGATGGATTCGCCCGTGGCCACGGGTTGGAATCCCTTTCCATCAGGGTGCAGCACTGGGTGCACTACCAGATACTACAGCCCGGCATTGCAATCTGCATGTTCATTCATTGGGTACCCCTTTCCGTTCATTCATATGGCCGTTACGTGTTTTCATACATTCATTAATGCCACATGCCGTTCTTTTTATTCTTTCATTCATGTCAGCTCTAAAGAGCCGAAGCTTTCATTCATTTTATTTCATGGGCATGGGCATTCATTCATTTCTTTTCATTTCATTTCATGCTTTCATGAGAAAAACATCTTTTCGTGGGAAAACATTCTTTCGTTTAAAAGCATGGCTTTAACGTCATCTTTTCATGGCATCGTTTAAAGCATCAATTCTTAGGGACATCTTAACATTGTTTCTCAGGGACATGTTTTAAAACACTTTCTTCGCGTCTCTTTAAGCATCTTTCATGAAGCTCGGGGCAAAGGCCTCGAACTTCCTTTCTTTTCTTTAGAAAATACGTACAATAAGTACATTGTATATTCATCCATTCACATGCATACAATTAATACTTTTGGATGAGTAAAAAGGAGCTTTCATAGATGGGCTCGTACATATGTATACCATTCAATACTTAGCATATTTTCTTTAAAAACATCTTTCGTGTCCTTTCTTAAAGCATCTTTCATGGGAAAACAGTTCATCTTTCTTTTTCTCATACTTTTAGAAAACTCTAGAAGAGCATGAATGTAACACTTACCTGGACTCCATGCTACTTTCATATCATGCAGTCCACTCATGCGCGTGTCAAATGGCACCTACATGCATACATATCCTTACGTTATTCTCTATCTAGTGCATAAATAGCTGAACTAGAAATAGAGCTATACTTTACTTAAAACACTCTCCTGCTATCCCGTGCTCTTTCATGTTCCTTACTATGATAAAACCCTTAGAGACCCATTACGGTCTCTATTTCCTTTAACCTTACGTTCTACCTCGAGTGCTTACTCGCTAAGGTGAACTCATGATTCCCCTTAGGATTAAGACACTAAGACCTCTGTCTCGTTCATCTCATTTACCACTTTCTGACGCATGACTTAGACTAACTAAGTCATGTATCTCATTCTTAGACAGTACTCTCATCATTACCTTCATGTATCTTAGCTCACTCTACTTCTCATGATCATCCATACTCGTTACACGGCTCCAAGCCACTCTGAGGCTTAAGCACCGTGTAACCATACTTAGGACAGATTATCCATTACATATGATGAATCCGTCCGGCACGTGCGTCTAACCAGACAACACACGTACTTTACTCCTTTATCTCTTAAGATCATCATTTAATACATTGGTCACGGACTCGTATGGCGAACGCCATACTCCGTTATCAACCTTCTCATAACCCGGCTAGCACGACCCTTCATGCTAGCCGTACCTCATGACAGTTCATCCCAACACTTAGCACGATGGGACTCTGTCCATGAACACACCTTACGTCATGCCACATAGCTTGAGACTAAATCCCAAGCTATGCCTTGACCCTGTCACATCACCTCACATACATCCTAACCCATCACAGTATAGCTTCATGATTGGCCACGTCACTTCATGACGTTGCCCAATCACATTTCCGCTGCACTGCTCTGATACTTCTTGGCCACTTAGCACATACTCATGGCTATAAGCCAATCACATGGCGACACCCGTCGCCTTGGACTATAGCCATATCACTACTACAACACATACCACAATATCTTTACGTCACGCCATATAGCTCGAGACCATTCCCAAGCTATATTCTGACCTTGTTACGTCACTTCTGACATTTCGCTACATCACCTATACGTCAACTTCCAACTTATCACGAGTACGGTTCCTCACGTACTCTCGTCACAACGTGACACCTCGTCACGTTACCTCTATATCACTCTTACGCTAACTCTTCACCCATCGCAAGCACGACTTCTTAATCGACCACGTCACTTAGTGACGTTGCCCAGTCATGCTTTCGCTGCGCTACTCCGATACTTTTCTTAGCCACTTCTCACTTACTTCTGGCCACAAGCCAGTCACATGGCGACACTCGTCGCCCTGGACTACAGGCCGTATCTCACACTTCGGGACACTGTTCCACAGTTTCCAACACCATACATCAAGCCCTTCGCCCATCTACGTAGTCGCCTTTATCTTCGCGACACGCCATACGGTGTATCGCTGCACCTCATGGAGTACACTCCACGTGTATTCCCTTCACAGGACTACACCACATCACCACTATGGCACTCACGCCATATGGTGCGTCGCTCCATTACAATGGAGTACACTCTACATATACTCCCTTTATAGAATTACGTTACGTCACCGCTATGGCGTACTAATTGAGCTGCATTATTGCATATTTTATACATTTAAAACCAATATATTTTTAATTGTTTTATTATTTTATCATTGGTTTTAGATGGAAAAATTGATTAAGAGGCATAAATCCATGAACAACTGCGCTGCGCCTCGGCATGAACGTCCATCATCCTCACTGAGATCTGAGCAGGTGGCTCTGCACAAAGACCTCTGTTTTTGCTCTCCAAGACTTCACAGCAACACCAAACCACCTCCATCAGTCGCTACCCAGCATCTCCACGCCACCATGCATCTCCACTGGCCGCCAGCAGTCAACAGAAGACGCTGGAGAACCTCTCAACCACCACCCACACACGGCAACGCCATCTCCGAAGCCACTACACCTTCACGTAAACTTCCGCAGTGTTTCATCATGCACAGCCGTGAACCAGTCCCGTAACTCCACCGCACTGTCCATGCACCGCTCCTCCTCATCCAGGAAACGACCTCCGTGTGCCACTGCCCAGCATCCACGGCCATGCGAAATCAGCCAGCCACCACTTCTCCCTCTAGCTCAGCACTCTCTCTACCTCTCTGTTTCACTCCTCTCTCTCAGTAACGACGCTGCAACAGGTCCTCTGCAAGAGCAGCCGTGCCCATCACCTACGGCCCTCCTCCGAAGCCACCAGTTGCGGGTCATGCATGCAACCTCCATCTGAAACATGCATGCGGGAAAAGAAAAGAAATGGAAAGCTTCAGAAGCAGACACACGGAGAAAGAGAGACGAAACAGTAGGGAAGAGAGAAAGAAAGGAAGAAAGAAGAAGAAAAAAAAGAAGAAGAAGAAAATGCATGCGGACGACACTGGCAGCACGCAAAGTAGAAAGAAAAAGAAAAGAAAAGAGAGAGAAAGACGCAGGACTCAGCACGCTGGAAGCAGAAAGAAAAGCAAAAGAACAGAAAGAAAAGAGAGAGACGGACGCATGATGAAGGCACGGATGCACAGCAGAAAGAAAACAAAAAGAAAGAATAAATGAACTGGAAAGAGGCCGAAAGTTGTTTATCTTCTGCACGTGGGGAACAAGACAGACGAGGTCATAGACATGGGATACCACACAGTACCCATTTTCAGTACTTTTGAAGCCTATATAAAGGCTTGTGAACGGACGAAGAAAGGGTGGCCGATGTAGACGCCCAGTAGGAGTAGTCTGTAGATTTTCAGTTTAGGAGAAAGTGCAGGTGAAGTGAGGGAGTTCAGTGATGCAGTTGAGAGCCTAGTGGACCAACTGTGTTATCGAGCTGTTCTCCTTCATCTGTAGTCTCCACTTTTTATTTTATTTTTTTATTTTAATTTATGTCATTTATTTTTATGCACTTTAAATTACTGTCCTTTATTTTTCTGCACTTTTAATTTCTGCACTTTAAATTTATGTCATTTATTTTTCTGCACTTTAATTTATTGTCATTTAAATTTCTGTCATTTATTTTTCTTTATTTTTATGTCATTTAATTTTCTTGCTCTTTTAAATTTCAGTCATTTAATTTTCAACAATTTAAATTCACTGCCTTGCACTTTAATTTCTTTACTTTTCATCACTGCATCTCAAACACTCAAATCAAACAAAATGAATCTGGTTCACGACCAGTAAATCTTCCTTTCATTGCACTCTTTCATCCATTGTAGATATCATCACTTTTTATTTTTACTTTCTCATTGTAAATATTTTCACCATTTTACACGAGTTTATTTTTAGCACTTTCCCTGTGGAGACGATCTAGGAATTTATTCCTAATTACTACGTGACACGCTCCTGCACTTGGGATAGCCTTTTGTGCTGCTCATTTTTGAGTGAGTCACGTACACGCCATACGGTGCATCACTCCATTACA
The DNA here is from genome assembly GCA_003123785.1 of Pterocarya stenoptera. NCBI lineage: Eukaryota > Viridiplantae > Streptophyta > Magnoliopsida > Fagales > Juglandaceae > Pterocarya > Pterocarya stenoptera. The sequence continues at coordinate 84,831 of QEOT01000683.1, forward strand.
ATGGAGTACACTCCTCATGTACTCCATTCATGATGCTCCGCCACATCACCAATACGGCACACATGCCGTACTGTGCATCGTTTCCCAACATGGAGTACTTTCCACGCGTACTCCATCCACGATATCACGCCACGTCACCGCTATGGCATACACGCCATACGGTGCACCATCTCACTACATGAAGTACACTCCACGTGTACTCCATCCACGATACTACACCACGTCACCGCTATGGCATATATGCCATACGGTGTATCGTTCTACCATACAGAGTACACTCCACGTGTACTCCTTACACGGCACTACGCCACGGCACTACGCCACGTCACTACTACTGCACATGCACTACCACCACATTTCACAGCACAGTCCACAACACTACACAGCACGCTTCCCAACTACGCCTAACACTTCATCACCTCACGTCACATCGCCACTACACAGCGAATCCTATAATACTAGCAGCACAGTCCACAACACTACACTAACAGCACAGTCCACAACCTAGTCAACTAGCTAGCATCTAACATTTAATATAAGAGCGAAGGATAGAGATTTATACCATCGACGGGATAACCCGTGCATTGCTCGCTAATCGTCACCGTGGATAAAGCTGGAGGAACGTACGAGGTGGCTACACCGCGTACAGTGACTGTTTAGGCATTTGGATAGCTAAGTGTGGTCTTGGAAGGGCCTAAGGTGGCCTTAATGATGTTGGCAGGGAACATAACATGACATCTCTAGCCGTGTGCAGTGACGGTCAGTCACGCGCAGTGACTATCCATCACGTGCAGTGATCAACCCATCACATAAAGTGGTGGTTTGGGCCTAAGGCTGGGCTAAGGGAACTGCCGGAGGAGCCGTGGAGACTTGGTGGTGGTCGGCACAGTGGCCTATGGTGGCTGGCCATGCACTGTGAGGGAATAGGTGCCGTGGGAGAGTGAGAGAGAGTGTGCGTGCATGGGGGACAGATCGGGGCCGTGGGTGGTACCATTGGGTTCGTGGTGGCCTAAGGATGCCGGCTAGGGTGGCCACTTGTTGTGGGTGGCGGCGTACGGCGGTGGATCTAGTCCAAGGAGGTGCGGCGTCCGTGGGAAAGTGAGGGAAGGTGAGCTTGCATGGGGGCTCGGCTGGATGTGGGGGTGGCTGTGGGAGGTGGCCGGAGGCCAAGGTAGGTCTCGGTGGTGGTGCCATGGCCGTAGGAGGCGGTGCTCCGCCGTGGGTATGGCTATACCCGTGCAAGAGAGAGGTGCACTCCGTGGGAGCAACCGGCTGGGAGATGGAGGCCGAGGTCACTGGAGGGTGATGGCCGTTGGCTGGAGGAGCTACTGTGGTGGTGGTGGCGCCGGAGGACGGCGCACGGCGGTGGGAGAGCCATCAAGCCCATTCGGGCTGTGCATGGCCGAGGGAGAGGAGAGGCGAGCGTGTGGAGGGGAGACCGGCATGGGTGGACTCGCCGGAGGGAGGGGAGGCCGGTGGTGGTGGTCGTGTGGCTCACCGGCGCACGGCGGTGCCGGGCTAGGCTGTGGAGCCGTTCGGTGCAAGGTAGAGAGCTGCACCGTGCAGTGCAAGCCGAGAGGGAGGAGAGAAAGGGGAGGGAAAAGTGAGGGAGGAGAGAGAGAGGGCTAGGGTTTATATTAAAACCCGACTTTTGGGGGTCTATAAAATGGTCTACGATGACCCTTAAACACTGATTTAAAAACAAGTAAACGTTTATTTATTTAAAAGCATTGAGAGGAATAAAGCTAGAATATTATTTAAAATATTTATCATCCTTTATAAAATGATGAAGTCTTACTTAAAATATTTAAAAGAGTAAAACTATTAATTTAATTAAAGATTCCATCATTATTTAGATCACATAATATTTTAAATAACTGGAATCATTTATATAAAATGATTCCCACAATTATAATATTTTTGGAGCTCTTCAAAGATGTTATAATTGAGTTATTTAAAATATTCTTTAGTTAAATAATAATAGGAATCTTCCATTTAAAATACACATTACTTAAAACACAAAACTAACTTTAGAAATCACGTAGTATATTTAAAAACAAGCCATCGAGATCTGGCAAGCGTAACGGGGCTCTTAGACACTAGAGGGGAGAAGCGGGCTGTACATCACATCTGACGTAATTGCTTACATCAGAAGAAGTAAGGAGGAGCAGGGTGTTACAACGTGCCTCGTGTTTGGTGTCGGCGAGTCCCGAACGGCGAATCTCCCCTTCTTTGGCCTAAAAAAACAAATGAAAACCAAACACTGGACAACAGAAACCAAGAAGACGGAGGGAGGGAGTGAGGGGGAAGGAGCCTAAGCTCCCCCCCCCCCTCTAGCTGGGGCTTACTGGCTAATGGTTTTATTAAAGATCATCTTGGAAATTTTAGTTTTAAGAGACATGGCTTGTTACTATGCTAGCAGCTTAATTGGTATCCATGGTCTAATAGACGTTGGAACTAATTCCTTGCTTGTGGTCAATTGCTTACAACAAGGAAGCTGGTAGCCACTATATATATGGCAGTTTTTTGAGCCATGGTATGATATTATCTCGTTCCACAATTTAATCCTTTCATGCTGTATGTCACGTTTTCAGAGAGGGCAATAGTATTGCGGATATAGATTTCCAAACTTAGGTTTTTAACTTATTCCGGATATTATGTATCCTTTTCTATAGTTTCTCTACTAATTCCAAAGCATCTCTTTAATATCTTGTGCTTGCTTGATAAATCATGGTTTGCTATATTTTAGAATAGAAAAATTCTACTCATCATCCTCATACCACACACCACACATGATTTTTTATTTTTTATTTTTCTCTTAGCAAATGTGTGGTGTATGGATGATGAGTAGAAAAACCCAATTAGTTTAGGAAGAATAAAAAAAAAATTGTGATGTATGGGGATGATAAGTAGCATAACTCTTTAGACTGAGATGACTTGTTTTTGTGTTTTATAATGTTGTATGGTCTAAATTTTGCTTAGGTTTGATTGAATACTTGTGTAGATCATGATAGTTTAATTTAATACAATGTTCTCATAAGAGTTTGGTTTTGGGATTTCACAACTCCTAACCTTTCTTTTTTATATGGTATTCCTCTGCAAAAAATGAAAGCAATCAATAAAATCTTGAGTACCATCCATCTTCCTTAAAAAACATATTTTCAACCATTCCGTAAGAGGGCTGTTAGAGCCACACAAGAATTCCACTGAGAGTCCACAAGCTGACTTGGCACAATGCCATGTCATCTAAGTTATTATTATTATTATTATTTTCATTTTTACCTTGCATTCCACCCACCTTGAGTCCCCCTCCCCCCTCCATTTCCCAACCCCTCAGACTTGAGCCCACCTAGTTTTGCCTCCAGTTTCAGTCAACAATGTCGACACCAACGTCTCCGCCAGCCCACTTCCACACTACTAGTTATTTTATTGACACATACCCATCTCTTATTCTCTTTCATCTCTTCATCACCTCTCTCTCTCTCTCTCTCTCTCTCTCTCTCTCTCTCACGATTCCACCACTCCTAATTCTCATACCCATCTAATATATTTGCCTTTGAGCTCATCACCAGTTCCTAAAAATTCAATCTTTTTCTTTCCTAGATTTTTGTTTTTCGATTTGTTTTCTTTTTTATTAAAAAGAAAGTGATTCTTGGAGGGTGGGTGAATTTGCTTCGGATCCAGAGATTTGTGGATAAAGATATGTTTGTAGAGACAGAGCAAGAAAATTGTAGACTTTTCCAAACCTTCGATATTTTATTGATTGGGGACTCAAGAATGAAAAGAAAAAGATTGCTTGGCAAAACTAGCTTATTTGTCTTACTTACCCACACATTTCTGGATAGCCCGCACGTGCGGGTTGAAGTTTCGGAGTTTGTCGGCGCGTGGCCTTCAGGCGCCACCGAGGAGCCTTCTGTCGACGCAATGCACGGCTTTTATGGGACCTATGACTCCGGGACTTCCAAGATCGACCATTAGCCTTCCTTCTAGAGTGGCACATGTAAGACACACGCCACTGCCGCCTCTTTGTGTTATGTTTCTCCGTTTTTGCAGCGTTTTCTTAGTGTTTTTCCATTGTCTAATAAAGGAGATCTGTTCCTCTTCTACACTTATGAGATCTGTGTCTTAGAGTGTTTTTATAGTCTCTTCTACATTTATGAGATCTGGTGGTGAAGACCCGAATGTGAGATAGTGGTGGAGAGCCACCTGGAACGCAGTATGGGGCAAGAGCTGGGAGAGTGGGATGGTGCGATGGCTATGGCCGGTGGTCATGCGGCCAGTGCTCATGCGTAGCTGGAGGGCTGCCTGCGCAGTGGTGCGGCTGGTGCTCGTGCCGTCTGGGATCGTGAAGCTGATGCTTATGCCGGTGCTCGTGGTGGGTGGCAGTTGTAGAGATAACGAAGATGAAGAAGGAAAGCAGTGGAAGAAGAAAGAAAAAGAATAAAAGAAAGAAGTAGGGGGCTGGCAGGCAAAAAAGTGATGAAGCCCTAAGCTCTCACTTGCAGATTTTTATGTGTTTATGTATTTTTTTGTGTTCCTTTTTGTTTTTATGTATTTGCATTTTTGTTTATTTTTAGTTAATAATAAAAAGAAATAGGCTATTGGGTGTCCATAGCAATAGAGTCCTGTTCCTCTTTCAGGAGGCCGACGGTGCGATATTTAGTGTTGTTTTTACAGAGTGCTCTTCTCTCACAAACCGAAAGGTTTATTAGGAGAGAGTTTTATAAAAGTTAAGAAAATGCATCTCACAAAGAAATTTGTGTGCGAGAGTGCCCTAGAGCAGATGTGTAGTTTGGCTTGTAGTCCGGGTTTTTCCTATATTGATCAGTCATAGTTGTAACTTTGGTTTTATTGAATGAAATGAAATCTATTTCCATAAAAAATAAAAAAATAAAAAGGTTGTTGGAGGGGGCCAAAATCTCCCCTAGACCTCGAGGCCTACCTATGTGGCTTAAAAACTCTGAGCCCAAAAGAAAGAACCCGTGACAAGCCCTGAACNAAAAAAAAAAAAAAGGTTGTTGGAGGGGGCCAAAATCTCCCCTAGACCTCGAGGCCTACCTATGTGGCTTAAAAACTCTGAGCCCAAAAGAAAGAACCCGTGACAAGCCCTGAACGTTGTGTGGGCCATCCACTCAGGATCCACACGTCACCCGCAGGAAAGGGACCCAATAGATTCCACATCAGTAGGGTAAATCCACACGTCACCCGCAGGAAAGGGACCCAATAGATTCCACATCAGTAGGGTAAATTTAAATGCATTCTTGGAGATCGAAGAAGATAAAATAAAGAGGGAGATTCAAATCAATAACCTAATTAAATAAGAGTTAAGGTTATTATGGAGACGAGAGCAGACCCCTCCCGACCTCTATGTATATGAGAATGGATGAACTAGCCAAGCAAGTGAACATAACTTCTGTTCTTTATTTAATTAAAACAAGTCATTTGACTTAGAAATTAGAGGCATTTTAATACAGCCTTTCATGATTAACTTGTTGCAAGTTCGTAGCTGGAGCACGCAGGAGTGCGAAACATGTCCAAAACAGTTAGGTTTCCCTAATTGTTTATTCTTCTCATATTTTTTTATTCTTCTATTTTATTTTCCTTGTTTTTTTTTTTTTTTTTTCTATTTTCTTGGTTGTTGTACGCGAGATACCACTACAAGAAATGAGGGTCTTTTCGGCAATTATTAAATCATTGCAAAAGGATGTTTTTTTCATCAATTTCCAAATCGTCGCAGCGTCTAACATCACTTTCCATACTCGTACGCTAGGGGTCCATTATTTACTTAGTTGCGATGCTTATGTAGTGGTTGTGACGCTATGATTTATGTCGGTATGGATTAGTGGGGCGCCAAAATCACCAAATCCTTTTATTTTCCCCCCAACACCCTTTTGCAATTCGACAAACTGGCCATCACACTCGATTTTCCTCCACCTGCAAATCCACCATTCCCAATGTTTGTGCATGGCGTGACCTCCTTCATCTTATAGCGTTTGGCCCATTTTCACTGTCCCATTTTCTCAACCATTCTCCACCCAGTAACTTCTTCTTTTCCATTTTCGATCTCTCTACCTGCACATTAAGCAAAACCCACTCAAAAAATGTTGCTACACGATTGTCTCTTCCAACCAAAACCACCACTAACAGCGGAGACTCCACTGATTTGGTGACTGCGGAAGCTATTGTGCCACATTTTTTGCCGCACTGTAAATACCAAATCATCGTGCATTCCATAGTCCTTCTGCCAGTTCCAGTTCAAAACATAATTTTTGACATTTCCTAAGCTGCCGTTAGACATCAAGCAACACCCTTTTCCTGGTGGCAAAGGGTTATCCAACTCGCCTCCTCTCCGTCCTCTCCTCTACTCCGTTGGAGTCCTTTACTATTGGTAAGATACTTTCTTTTTGGGCGTTTATGTTCTTAATGAAACCATTTATTCTAACACAAAATTAGTATCTATTTTGTACACTTTACTCAAGTTGTTGATAGCAAGTAATTTGTTGACTGTGTCGTGGAACATGGGTGGTTTGCTCTTTCAATTTATGCATAAATTGCCTATGTGTTTGTGTATGTATAATGTAACTGTGGAATTCTTATAATGTATTTTAAAATCAATACAAACAATCCTATGTGGCTACTGACTAATAAACATACATGTTATGATTTTGGAACTGAAAGCATGGGGGAATTCAAAGCTAGATTGCATTTAGAATAGTGGTGGCTTTTATTTAATTATCCTACTATTACTATTAGTTGTTTGGTTCAGGCCCATGGCCTCAATTGGGGAAGAAAAACTGGGTAATTTGTCACTAACAAACTTGAATTATGCCTTGACAGCGTAGCTTGGGATACATTTGCAAAGCTTGGCATTCAAAGCTCCTTCTTTCTCTTAGTTTTCATTTATAATTTGGAATCAATGTTTTTCTCAAGGTGGAATTGATTTTATGCTCTTAAAAGTGTCAACTTTGTGATGACCAGGTTCTATTCTCTTGAAGCTTTGAGAAACTCTGCTATAAAACAATTATCAATTTGTATCATGATGTGTTGAAGTCAATTCAGATATTTCTTTATATAAAACTGATAGAATGGCTAAGGAAGATGAAACGATCAAAGGTTTAAAAAAAGATGTTTTCAAACTTCCCCAAAGTTCAAAACCATGGTTTAAGCTATCTCTTTCTTTCTTCGACTTAAAAGTCTAATCTCCAACCAAAATATACATGAGAGCATCATTTTGCACAAGAAAAAATAAATTAATGTTCCACCACCCTCAAAGCCACTCGCCACATAATATGGGAAACGCATGATGTTGTCTTTGAATTTAAATTGTTGTGACTTCAACATGCTTCCTTTTCCATTACCCTAATTTTCAAAGAGCAATTAATTCATTAATTCATGTAATAATAGGTTTGAAACATTCTATTTATGTATTTTCTATTGATCTCTGTTAATAGGGAGCTATTTTTAATGTTTCTAGTCAAACCTCGTGCTACATGCTTGATCTAGCTAGCTAGCATTCGATCCTATAAATAATTTTTAAATAAATATATGTTCCTTAGAGTACTTGGATAATAAAATTAATGTTAAAACCAATGATCTTCTTTTTGGTTATATATGTTGAGCACATGATAAAGATGAAGACAAACCACCCTTTCATCAAATCTTCCAATACAAGGTACCAAACAAACAAGAAAGGAATTATAATTAAAAATCTGGACAAATCCCATGTTGATATGGTAAAAATCACTCAACAGGCCGGGAGGGGAGAAATAGTCATTTTTGGTGCTGTTTAGAGCCCCCGACAGTGTTCCGGCGAGGCTGTACGGCGGCAGCAAATAAAAAATAAGTGCAGAGAAAGTGAAGAGAGATGACACCAAGATTTACGTGGTTAAACACCAGGTCTACATCCACAGGGTTTAGGGAGGAAAAATCCACTACAATATTCTTGTTTATAGTCTCTCGTGGTCTCTCATATCTCACTGTACAAGGTTGATGCTGGATATAAATTTACTGGTGAAGAGGCCTTCGCTGGAGCTCCTCTATTCTAAGGTTGAAGGAGCTGACTGTTGAGGAAGAAGCCGAACTGAAGCAGAAGAAGAAGATCCTCTGGAAGTTGTCCCAACCCCCACTATTTATCTGACTGCCTTTTCCCACATGCGCTTCCAAGCTCGTTTTGCGTGTCTAACCGTATTTAGGGAACCTCTGCACCCACGTTACCTCTAGATAGCCCCACACCCCCATTACCTCTTGATCCCCTTTGTCCCCCTCTTGTCCCCTAGTTTCTAATTCAAGTGGGTTAGGCCTGGTGGCTGGGCCCGTATGGGCTTCTTTGTTTTTCCCCCTCAGAGTATCCCGTGATTCTAAAGGGCAAGTAAGGGCCTTGAGAATCCTTAGAGGTAAAAATGTTGTCGACTTGATTTGCCCAGATACTTAGGGAAGTAAATTCCAAAAGCCGGTCCCTGTTCATTTGTTCCTCTGGCGCAAACAGTAAATATTTTTGAATTTAGGTTTAAGATATGAGCTCGATTATGTAGAGTGTAGGTAGGTAGCTTTTGCGGGTCTAGGGCGAGAGATGGGCTTAACCGCGTATGGTGTGACCATGGATCTCGGATAAGACAGGAGATGGGTTCGACCGCGTAGAGTGTGAGCACGGAGCTTGGATGTTTGTCGTTTATTCGTATAGTGTATGTTCATTTGAGGCCTTTATTTTGTTGTTAGTATTGGAGTTTGTGTGAGTTAACCCATGCAAAGTGGTTAGAGGGCCCGTTGACCTGTTGGGTCCACCTTAGTCGGTTGCCGAGCCCATTGGCTTGCTCTCGAAGGTTACCCGTGCAAGGCGGTTGTGGCTTGAGTTAAGGGACCTGTCTTCTTGCGAGTGTAAGGACTCGACTTTGTTGGATGGGGGGTTGGTGCCAAGTCTGGAGATTTGGGACCTTACCATGCAGCGAGTCAAGGGACACATCTTCTTGTGAGTGTAAGGACTCGTCTTATTGAATCAAGGGACCCGTCTTCTTACCAGTGTACTCAACTTTTATCGAGTTAAGGGACCTGTCTTCTTGCGAGTGTAAGGACTCAGCTTTGTTGGACGGGGGGTCGGCGGCAAGTCTGGGGGCTTGGCCTTACCCCGCAGCGAGTCAAGGGACTTGTCTTCTTATGAGTGTAAGGACTCGGCTTATCGAGTCAAGGGACCTGTCTTCTTGCGAGTGTACTTGACTTTTATTGAGTCAAGGGACCCATCTTCTTGTGAGTGTAAGGACTCGGCTTTGTTGGATGGGGGCTTGGTGCCAAGTCCAGGGAGTTGGGACCTTACCTTACAGCGAGTCAAGGGACACATCTTCTTACGAGTGTAAGGACTCGTCTTATTGAATCAAGGGACCCGTCTTCTTACCAGTGTACTCAACTTTTATCGAGTTAAGGGACCTGTCTTCTTGCGAGTGTAAGGACTCAACTTTGTTGGACGGGGGGTCGGCGGCAAGTCTGGGGGCTTGGCCTTACCCCGCAGCGAGTCAAGGGACTTGTCTTCTTATGAGTGTAAGGACTCGGCTTATCGAGTCAAGGGACCTGTCTTCTTGCGAGTGTACTTGACTTTTATTGAGTCAAGGGACCCATCTTCTTGTGAGTGTAAGGACTCGGCTTTGTTGGATGGGGGCTTGGTGCCAAGTCCAGGGAGTTGGGACCTTACCTTACAGCGAGTCAAGGGACACATCTTCTTACGAGTGTAAGGACTCGTCTTATTGAATCAAGGGACCCGTCTTCTTACCAGTGTACTCAACTTTTATCGAGTTAAGGGACCTGTCTTCTTGCGAGTGTAAGGACTCAACTTTGTTGGACGGGGGGTCGGCGGCAAGTCTGAGGGCTTGGCCTTACCCCGTAGCGAGTCAAGAGACCTGTCTTCTTGCAAGTGTACTCGAATTTTATCGAGTCAAGGGATCCGTTTTCTTGCTAGTGTAAGGACTCGACTTTGTTGGACGGGGGGGCGACAGCAACTCCTGGGACTTGGCCTTACCCCGCAGCGAGTCAAGGGACATGTCTTCTTGCGAGTGTAGGGACTTGGCTTTGTTGGACGGGGGGTCGGCGGCAAGTCCGGAGACTTGGGGGCCTTACCCCATAGGAAGTCAAGGGACCCATCACTTGCAAGTATAGGGACTCGGCTTTGTTGGTAAGGGGGTTGGCGGCAAGTCCTTAGACTTGGCCTTACCCTGTAGCAAGTCAAGGGACCCGTCTTCTTGCGAGTATAGAGACTTGGCTTTGTTGGACCGAGGGTCGGTGGCAAGTCCTAGGACTTGGTCTTATGCCACAGGAAGTCAAGGGACTCGTCTTCTTGCGAGTGTAGGGACTCAACTTTGTTGGACGGGGGGTCAGTGGCAAGTCCTGAGCCTTGGTCTTACCCCGCAGCAAGTCAAGGGACCCGTCCTCTTGCGAGTGTAGGGACTTGACTTTGTTGGATGGGGGAGCTCATCGGAGCGCGGGGCCACATGACCGACGTTTTCGCACTATAAGAAATAATTTCGTTAGTAGAAATAGATTCACACAAATTTTGTGAGACAATATCGGGAAGTGTCTAGTTGCTATAGTCAGTCTTTGCCTGGCCGAAAATTATCCGTAGCTGTTTGTCGCTTTGTCCCTCTTTTTCTCTTTCTTAATTTTGTGAGACAATATCGGGAAATGTCTAGTTGCTATAGTCAGTCTTTGCTTGGCCGAAAATTATCCGTAGCTGTTTGTCGCTTTGCCCCTCTTTTTATCTTTCTTAATTTTGTGAAACAATACCGGGAAGGTTCTAGTTGCTGTAGTCAGTCTTTGCTTGGCCGAAAATTGTCCGCAGCTGTCTGCCGCTTTGCCCCTCTTTTTCTCTTTCTTTTATTATTATTTTGTTTTAGAGTCTGTGGACAGCATTGCATGGGACATGCAAGCTTGACTCAACATGGGTTCCAACAAGTCTCATGCTACCGAGGAATCGCGTCTGAGCAAGTGCGATATGGTCCGAACCGTGCAAACGAGTCCCACCCGAGCCCTGCAAATGGTGCACTGCCCGCGCCTTGTGCAGCATTGTCCGAGTCCCGTGCAAGTGGGGAGTCCGCAGGTTTACTAGTTTGTGGCGAGTGGTCGGGTCTGAACCCATGCAAAGGGTGGGTCCGAACTGTGTGACCGAGCACCGTGCAAGTGAGGTTCCCAAGCTAAGGGGTGCAACGTGAAAGGCTGGTGGCTCCTGAGTTTGACAACTCCCGAGCAAATGATTTTCACGCCGGTGATCCCTGTGAAGGTGGTTTTGTCCCGAGTTGGTGGGCTGTCATGTAGATACTTCTTCTCGAGTCGAGGGGATGCCTTGGAGAACCATGAGCAAGAGAAGGGGCCTGTGCGGGCTGTATCGAGTTGAGGGGGAGGACCTCGTGGGGGTGTTTGCCGAGCCAAAGAAGTGGAGGACCCGTGTGGGGTGTGCCTGAGCCGACTCGTATATATTTATACATTTTTAATACAATATATATAATATAATAACCAAACGTTATATATGTATTATTAATTATGTATATAGAATTATAGTGACTTATAGTTATAGCCTTTCTTCTACATATACTATAAATTTAATTTATAATATTAATATATCATAATGATATATTTATCTTATTCTTATCAAATATTGAATTGTCATATAAAAAGTTATGCTTACAAGCTATAGGCTATAGTCATAACTTATTAACTTATAACTTATCACTTATCACTTATGATTCTATCATTCTTCGAAGTACTATTGAAGATTTTACAATAATGTTATTAATCTATCATAATATCATTATTAAAGACTTATCACTTATGATTTTTAGATTCTATCATTATATATTCTATGAAGTTACATCGTACTTATGATTCTATCATTCTATAAAGTACTAATAATAACTTATCACTAGTTATTAATCTTATTACTTTATATATGATTAATCAATAATCACTAAACTCTAGTAATATTGTATTCATAAGATTATATAAACTATAGTAATATACATGTTGAGTGTTAACATCTATTATTGTTAATTAATAAGCTCGTACTACTAGAATACTAGACTAGTTTCTATTGAGTATTGTGTAGTGAGTGACTCTAGTGACTAGTAGTAGTAGTTTAGTATTAATTGTTACATAATACGTATTTATTATAAGTTATAACTGCAAGCATAAATAATATTTTTATTTTATGCAAATATAAGACCGTAGGGTATCAATATTTAAGTATCAATATACTCATATTGTAGTTAATATACGGTATTAGTATAATAGTATTATTTTATTATACTAATTAATATAACTATAATATTATATTATGAGTACTAAAGTATAAGGTTAGACAATTTTATATAATTAAATACTATAAATAAATATAGTTTTTTTTTTTACAACACTACTTTCTAATTTTAAAAATTATAGTATATAGCAATTAACGTGTATTATAATTTATAGACTATAGTATTTTTTTAAAATAGAATAATATTTAAATTAGTATAGATTTATAGTATTTAATTTTATACTTAAGCTATATTGGTCCTGTGAGGGCCTGAGGCCGTTGGATCAACCTAAATATATTAAAGAAGCCGTTGATTCCATTACCCTAGGGTTACAAACTTAAGTCTTTAGACTCTTTACTATCACTTTTGACCCATTTCATTCTCAACTCTCAAGTCTCGACTCTCAGACTCACACTTCGATTCACTCCTTTAAACTTTCTCGAGAAACCCTAGACTCACACTTCAACTCACTCCTTCCCAAATCCTTTGACAATATTACTAAGTTAAAAGTACTTGAGTAATGATGCAAGGGAAAAAAATTATATTAATTTTTTTTACTGTATCAGTATGTGCAGGTTGTCATGGTGATTTTGTTCAACTTTGGGAACTTGCTAATTTCTATCATGGGGATTTCAGATGTTGTAAAAGTTTGGTAACTTTCTGTCATTGTGATTTTGTTGAAGTTTGGTAACTGTAGTTGTCTGGCTAATTTTGTTGAATTTTAGTAACTTGTTGTGAACTTGTTTTGATAATTGTAGTTGTCTGACTAATTTTGTCTGGCTGATTTTGTTGAACTTTGGTAACTTGTTGTGAACTTATTACTAAACTTGTAACTTCTTTGGTAACTGCCTGTGGTATTAGTGTAAGCCTATTGAGTATTGTATACTGCTGCCTGCTGGTTGGCATATTCGATTGTTCTTTTGGCTGGTAACTACATGTTGTATTAGTCTATGCCTATTGCAGTTGTCTGCTTTACAGTTTGTTGTCTGGCTGATATGAGTCATACCTATTGCCTATTGTATACTCACTGTTTTAGTAACTACTTTTGGTAACTTTATTTGGTAACTGTAGTTGGTAACTTGTCTGAATCCCTGATACACATATTTCTATCTGATTTTGTGAACTTGCTGACTTCTGTCATGGTGATTTCAGATTGCAACTTGTCTGAATCCCTGATGCACATATTTATTTTTGAGATTGCGTGTATAATTGTAATTTGTAACTATGTTAAAGATATGACATTGATTTTTTAGGCAAATTAAGTTTTGCATTTCTTGTCAAACATCCCTTGACAATATTACTAAGTTAACAGTACTTGAGCAAGGGATTAAAAATAAGCTTAAATTTTTTAGTGTATTAGTGTATGCAGGGCAACAATATCAAGATTTCTGACTCCATTCATGAAGACTGAGAACTTCTCTGATTTTACAGCCCATTTTTTGTTTTGAAGTTTAATGTATCTTATTTCTTTATTTCTTGTTGTAAAGTATTTTTTGATTTACTTGTTCCATTAGGATGTAAAATGTCATTTAATATACCATAGCCATAATACTCTTGAAGGCTTCAAGATGCAAATTTGTATTTAATGTGTTATTTTACTGATGCATTTATTTTAATTTTATATTATTAATTTTAGTTTTAAAATTTTGCATTAAAGAGCCGAGCTCAGGTCGAGCTTAGGCTCGGCTCGTTAACAGAACTGAGTGTAGTACATGTACACGGGCCGAGCTCAGACGTTCTCATAGGCTCGGCTGACAAATGAGTCGAGCCCAAGCTCGACTCGAGTAGTGAACGAGCTGAGCTCGAACACCCCATACTCACTCGAGCTCGGCTCGTTTATAGCCCTACACACAACTACAAACACGCTTAGTTATCCTACATAAGTTCAGAAAAGCAAGCATCCTAGGGGGCAATCCTCATTGGCCCTACCCGGATTTACATATCTCCTCAAGGTCCACCTTCAAAGATCTTTGTTGCCTCGTGTAACGAGGAAAAACCAAGGACAAGTTCCTAGTGTTCATTTGCATGTAGTTTCCATGGATAATCTAAATTTCGATTAATTGGAAGATTTCGAAGGCTAGCTCTCTTATTGGACAAGTCAATCTTAAAAATTGTGGGCATCTGTTGAAAACAAAATTGGCCAGACTCAGCCCACTAGGAAAGGATCATTTAAAGCTAAAGGAAGACAAGAAAAGATAAGATAAAAGCTTAAGGAAGTGATAAAGCACAAGAAGTTAAGTTAGACACATAAAGGTGAAAATTATATAAAGTTGGCAAGAGATCAACCATTCCCAAGGCCTCAATAAAAACAAACCTCCCTACAGACACCATCGACTCCTAGATGACTTCTAGAAGACTTCTTAAGGGGGGATAGAAACACTTATTTCTCCCCATAAAAGGCTTAATAGGAGGACTGGAGTAACTCCTTATAAAGCCCAGGATGAGTTTGTCCATAAGCCGTGTGAGACTTCTCAACAAGCCCCCTCACGTGTGGGCCGGTATTTTCGGTACCATCATCGTGGGTAGATCGTAGGAGTCTATCATCGGTCATAGGTTAACCTGCTCTGATACCATATAGAGACACCTATTTCTCCCCATAAAATGCCTAACAGGAGGAGTGGGGTAACTCCTTATAAAGACCAGGATGAGTTTGTTCCTAAGCCATGAGGGAATTCTCAATATGCCTTGTCACGTGTGGGCCGGTATTTCCGTTACCATCATAGTGGGTAGGTCTTAAGAGCCCATCATCGGTCATAGATTAACCTGGCTCTGATATCATATAGAGACACTCATTTCTTCCCATAAAAGACCTAATAGGAGTTGGGTAACTCCTTATAAAGCCTAGGATGAGTTTGTCCCTAAGCCATGTGGGACTTCTCAACAGGGAGTAATTCCTTTACCCTCATCTTGGAGACTCTAGAGATATCATCTTCTTCATCTACGCAGGAGGGTGCTCATACTTTATAGTACTATCCATATTATACTGAGAGATCTGTGAAGCCACTAGAAACTATATAAATCACAAAACATAATGGATACATCACGAGTATCCTAGGCATGACTGACTTGAAAGTTTGTTTCCGAGATACACAAACTGTACTCAAGATGAAACGTAACATGAATATGAAAAGACAGAAGTCCTGACGTAGCGTAACATGACATGAATATAAGTCGAAAGATATTATGTACTTGACAGAAAATATTTTGTAGCATGACATAACATGTAATAAACAACATTTCATAATATGGCATAGTGTAACAATGAATATTTCATAACATGGCATACGTGTAACATATGTCATAACGTAACATGACATACTTGCAACATATAGCAATATGCGATAGAATATATTGTGTAACATATAAGTATTTCATGACAGAATAAATCATATGTAACAGATGATTATATAATGACGTGGCATGGCATATCATATATGATAGCATACATACATGAATTATAATTCATTTATCCATCACACATACACAGTAAACTGATAGTAAGTTTAAAGCTAACTTACTTCGATATTCACGTTATATGAGAATTCAAGTGCGAACACGAGGAACTGTAATTAGTGATTCTAAAAGTTAGAAACTTTACCACTAACAAGTAGAAACATGGGAAAAAAAAATACTAACTTAGAGTAAAATTACCATTTTACCCTCTACATGTAGAAAAATGACCATTTTACTCCTAACTTAAGGATTTTACATTCTAATTCAAAAAATTACCAAAATTTATATAGCTCATATAAATTTTGTACTAAACTCAAATATCCACTTTGAAAAAAAAAAAAAAAAAACCAAACTATGAAAAACCTCATAGGGCCGAAACATCATAGGTTATTCCTCATGATTTTTGTTGCAATTATTTCAATTTCAAAACTCATGAGCAAATCAAAATTTTCTTCTAATATCTTCATAACATAATCCTAAGAACAACCATGTTTTGAATTATAAAAAAAAAGTCACCAAAATCACCAAAACAACATTTGAAGTTTTCAGCTTCCCACTAAGTCCAAAACAGAAATTGTTTCTTACTAGTTTTGATCAACCACTTGATCCATAGCTTAAAAAGACTAGATCTTCAAACCAAAATATCACATGGTTTAAAAAGGTGTCCTAAAGCATGGATCTAGCCAAAACCATCAATCCTTTGGCCTAACCGAATATCCTCTTGCATAAAAATGCATATATTTGAAACTAACATCAAATATTTTCAAAATAACATCATAAAATATATATATAAGAGACTTAGGATTCTCAAATAAAAATATCAAAGCCATTGGAATCAGATTAAACCACAAAAGATCTAAACTTTCTTACAACAAAAACTGTCTTTCTTCTTCCAGTTTCTAAGTTTTTATATCCAAGAAATTTTTTCATCAAACACTTTAATCATGCAACAAATCATCAACCAATAATCATTTACACATGTTAAAAATACTTCATAAAAATTTTGGAACAAAATTTGTCCATTAGCTTGGTCAAAAACTCCAAAATATAACACACTCTCCAGTTTATCGCTTAGAATGACCTTTCTGGGGTTAAAACAACTTTTGGCTAAACAAATGACCTTAAAATGGAACAAACAAGATAACCAAGTAAATTATACTAACAAAGGAACAACTTTTATGAGGGGAATTTCGTGAGAAAACACTTAAGAGCTTCAAAACAGGTGTACAAAGGGACTCAGAAAAGCTGTCTGAAAGAGTCTTTTGTTTTCTTTCTAAGAAAAACGGGACAAAGGGATGTAATGAGTGTGAAATGGGCTGCAAGATTTCTTACACAAGTGAGGGATGATGATAGGGTGGATAGTGAGCTTGAGCGTTGGTCTTGACAGCACAAATCAGTCGACAAAAATATCCCAAGCTATTTCTCTCCAAGGTGCCTTGTAAAAGGAGAAGAGTGAGGTGGCTTCTAGCCATTACTTCAAGTACAAGCTAGGGATTTCTTGTGCAGAGCTGGTCAGCCATGTGGGGGTAGAATACTTAGCTAAGAAGTAATGCCAAGGTGGCCAAATTCGTGGGCCTTAATGGGCCTTAACCGAATGAGCATCAATTTGGGGTTTAAAGAGGGTTTGGGATGCTATCAAGTTCAAATCCAATTTTTCTTGGCCCAATAAAATTTTCAAGATTTAAAAGGTTAGATACTGATGTCATAACATAAACTTGAAGGATTAATAGCATGTGGAAGTGAGTTAATCTAGTGATTAAACACAATGCTAGAAACCGATTCAGTTAGGGTTTGGAGAAAACTGTTTAAGGTTTTGATTTCAACCATGCTTTTGAGATTTCAGTTGGATTCCAACCGTATAGGGTTTTACAATGGTGGAAACCCTCTTTGGTTTGGCACAATCTAGTTGGTCGGGTGGAAAGGGTTTTGCTTAAGTGGCATGTTCTCACACCTTGATTCATTTACAATCTATCCAATGGTTCCTCTTGGTGCCAAGTGTCTAATACTATTCACCATGTGTGGCTAAGATCTTGCCAAGTGTCCAAATAAAACTTCTCTAACCTAATTTGGACATTCCACACTGTGCTTTTGAAAACACTACACTTGTTGCACTTATCGAGGTTACTATCCACTCCAAAAAAGTGAACAATAAAATTTGCATTGTAATATCCTAAATATTCACACAAACCTAACAGTAAAATTACTTTATCGAAATTCAACCCTGAAGTGCCCCTAAAAATAAAAACACAGTTTCAAACAAGTGTTTCGTATGAAAATATCAAAATAGGGATTATTGTATTATAAAATCTTAAATAATCAACTAAGTCTAATGGCATAGATTATAATGCATTCTGACACTTCTAACTATCACAAATAATAAAAATCGCGCTTCTGGCACTATAGTGAGTGATAACACTAATTACGCTGACAAACTAAAACCTATGTGATCGGTCGATTAGTGAAAACTTACGGGATTTTCACGAGATTCCTAAAGTCTATAAAAATTCCACTATTGAATTTCTAGGAGGCTATTACATCTCATTTGCTCTCACACTCTCAACGTCCAAGATTGTCCCCTTTTTTAGTGCTGCCATTGTGACCAGTGGAAGCAATGGTATTGCATAGCCTTTATTCGAAGTGCTGCCAAGGTAATGCCTTTGTCCAATTTTAGCCCCACTGCCATGTAATAGCCCACTGTGTGAACTCAGGTTTTGATGTCATTGTGCTAGTTCACATGGTAGTAGTTACGTCCTTGGACTACTTCACTCTCGAATTCCATAGGCCATCACTCGAGATTAGGTATGAAATTAGATTATTAGGCCCATTTTGTACTGTTACGTGTGTGATATGAATGATTGGTTGTTGTTGGATTTTTTTTTTATGAATTATGTTTAAATGATTGAACTTGAAGGCTGTGTGAATTGTTGGGGGTTACTGTTTGGAAAATCTTTGTGACTGTAATGTTGGGGAGTAGGAAGGGATGAACACAAATTGTGTTGGTTTAGGTTGCCATTTGGATTGTCTGTGACGTGGGGAGTTACTGTTGGTCTGTGAGATGTTTGTTGCTTGACATGTCGGGAGTTGGTGGGCGGAGATGACGCGATAGTGTGGTTGTTTGAGTTGATATTGTGGGCTGTTTGTGCTTATTTGACATGTTGGGAGTAAGTTGGTTAGTTTGAAAATGCGATTGTTTTGTTTGACGGGTACATGATGAAGTAATTACTAATTATGGGCTTGCATTAATCTATCGTTAGGATCGTGTAATTGCTATTAGTTGGATTGATTTTTTGTTTGTGTATGTTGTTAATATGTCAATGAATATTTTCTAGCTTAGGTGTTGATATTACTAGAGTTCAGGCTCAAGATTTAGACAATACACCAGGAGAGTCTGGTATGAGGTGCTCCTATGTTAGACTTTGCCTAAATCTTGACTGCGTTTGATTTTTGTGAAACTTGCATATTTTTCTGCATTTCTTGTTATCTGGACATGTACTGAAAGATTTTCTACCATGACTGGTGTAGACATGAGCATTTTTGTCACTTTGTTCTTAACTGTATAAAAAGAGCGAATCTAAAATCTAAAATCTTGTATACAATTATGTGATCTGTATTTGTTCAGCACTTTGTTTTGATATGAAATGTTGCATATTAAAACCTCTGGCATGAGTCTGTGTTTCTGCTTCTGTGCCGACCTTACCACGGGTGTAAAACTGTGATCTCTGCTATAATGATTGTACCAACATCTCTGTTTCTGGTGCACCCACTTTGGAAACAAAGTGATTTTCTATGTGGTCTCTCCTGTATGCTCACTTGGAGTTCCGAGAATAATAAGGAGAAGATGCACATTCTGTTTCTGCTTGGTTAGCCACTGGTGTTTGCATAACTTTACCACGGGTGTTAAATATGTAATTTGTTATGATGTTGTTCAGTTATGTTTATGCCAAATGATGTTGTTCTGCTTTGTTATGTTTTATTGTTGTAAATAAATGTTTTCTGAAGTTTGTCATGAAAATTTGACAATCTACTTTGTTTTGCATTATGTACTGGCTCATATTTGCATGTTAGTATATGTTCATTGCTTAGAGCATTCCCAATGGTTTCTTTATCCTATCCTTTAAATACATCACCAAAACCCATTTTTTCTATTTTATATACTAACTTTTACAATATATCATACAAGAACTTATTTAATTTTCGCTATATCATTTAAATATTATATTTTTAATATTTTTTATTCATTTCAAATATTTTCTATAACTATCAATGATATCCTTATATCTTTTATACTTATAAAAAAATATCTTCATATCTTTTTATATTTGCAATATCTACCTATATAATTATGTCATATTCTAAATTAATCCAATTTATAAGCCAAACAAAAATTTAAATTGATTCAAAATATTTAAAAAAAAAAAAAAGAGATTATATTATGAGAATATTCTCAAAATAATTACAAGAATATTCATTTTCGATAATTTTAAAAATATATTCTCAAGATAATTGTGAAAGAATATTCATTTTAGAGAGCTTGCCGAAGGTTGATGGTTTTCCAACTACAGTAGGCTGCTTCTCGGTTGATGCACACATAGCAGCAACACACGTAGCAACTACACCCTGCACCTGCAAGTTTAATAATAACGAAGAAAACCGTCCACTTGCAAACTTGGCCAAATAAAATAAAGATTGAAAGTGAGAAAAAAAATATATACCAGGCCATTCTTGCAATAAAAAGGCATCCAGGATTCTCACGTATGCAAAGGGTTCCATACCTGCCAGTTGAAAACATGAATCTTTTAAACAGAGCAGTAAGCAACCTGTTACATGAAATCTTACATATCTAATCAAAATCTTAAGTTCAAAATTTTGTAGTAGAAATAATTTTTTTATAGGTAAACAAATTTGTGGTGGAAATAATGACCATGAGAATTCCATTGAGAGCCTGAGATATTGAATGTAAAGTTGGTTATGACATTTCCAAAAATCGAAAGGCCATTGGTTTTTAGTTCATCCAACAGAGCATCAGAAAGCCCTGGCCCCTTTGTTGATGAAGGATGACTTGCACCAGTATTCGAGATGAAAATGGCTTAGAAGCCAAATGGAAATACACACATATCATTAGGATTAAATAACTGCAGAAAATGACCGACGTTTGAGCTTCAAAATGTTACAGAAAGACAATCTTGTCGGGAAAATATTTATATTTCTGCAGAATGCTTTCATTACTTATTTCAAAGAGTCAACAAAGTTTATAGAGGTCTATACCAAACACAACAGCTCCAACCTAGGAATAGGAGTTTTTCCTACGGAACATGATGGGCAATATGTTACATTACTGTCTTATCGTGTTCAAAGAGGCAATTAGTTTTCCATTGTGCTGTCTTTTTGCCATCTTCCTGCAATATCTTGATTTCATCAACATTCCTATTTTTGAGAAAAGCTTTAAATCAAGTGTTTCCTCCACAATGGCACGAGGGAAAACCCGCTCTTTTAGTAACCAGAGCAGACCAGCCAACTGGAATGCCAATTGCCAAAACTATGGACTGGCCTTAAAATTACCTCATTTTTTGAATAAAGACTCGAGTGCAATTAGATATTTTGGTTATGTATCTTATCTATAAGTTCACCAAGACCTTTATATTACCGTGCCACCAAGACCTTTATACCCAACAAGCTAGCTCTTCCAAGATAGCCTCCCCACCTATCGCATAAACCTGCAAAAGGAACTAATGGTTCCACATACAGTCCCTTCCAATATTTTGTAACAATAAGGTATGGAATGAGAAATACCTTTTTTTTTTTTTTTTTTGATAGGAGATTGAGAAATACTAGTTCCTTTAGACCACCACAACCCATGCAGTTTTACTAGACAATGGTACTAGGATATGTTTCTTTGGATGGGTAGTATGTCATTCTAAATAGTTTAAGTGGCATTGTAGGCTACTGATACTCCAGTCAATTAAACAACTTACGAAGTAGCACTCTCTCTCTCTCTCTCTCTCTCTCTCTCTCTCTCTCTCTCTCTCTCTCTCTCTATTTTGTGGTACATAAATGGGTATTCAAAAAGCAAAATAAATAAGTGAAAAGAAGCAGCAAAAATCATTTTTTCCTCTAGAAAAACTACCGACCTTCAAGAACATGACAGCAGCTGCAAAGGATGAGCTGAATATCTCATCCTAAAGCCAAAAAAAAAAAATCCCACGAGAAAAAAGAAAGAGAGAATCAGCTTTAAAAAGAAAGAATCAATTTCTGAAAATGTTAAAAAAATTAGAATCGGATTTAAAGAAATAACCTTAGCGACTGAAATTCCCAAAGATTGGAATTTGTTAGCGTAATACTTCCTCAACTTTGTGGAATTATTGGTCACCCACTCGAAAAAGGAGGAGCGATGAGGAAATTTTTTTTCAGAAGCTTTACCTCAGGCGGACGAGGGGATGCTTGAACTGGAAATGTAGAGATTTGAAACAGCAAACTATGGTTGATGGAAGACGAGTAGAACCCAATTGTGAGGAAGGGAAGACGCGCGAAATAAACAGATGCTGGAAGAGGCTGAAATGAAATAAAATGAAATTCGACATTGGAGAAGAAAGCAAACAGAAAGAGAAATGAATTAAAAATGATATACAATTGGGAACAGTACACGCTACATGTAGTGGTAACACTGTAGTAAACTGGAAATTATAGATAAAATACAAAGGCCATTGGAAATTTTATAGAAATATGGATTTTACGTAGCCCATTGGGAATGTTCTTACTAAGTTATCGATAACTCATCCAATTACATTCAATATTTTTAAATGGTTTTGACAATTTAACCGAAAATCAGAAGTAGGAAGCATGGACAGGATTAGTTGAGAATAGTAGATTTAGTAACTAAGGGTACTATGTTTATTGGAGGGTTTTATTCAGTAGATTTGATCTTATTTTATAGATTGGTTTATTGGGATGTTGGTATCTTATTGAAACTTTGTGGATTTGTTGATTTATTTCGTTGGAATCTTGTCGATTTATTAGATCCCGTAAAGTCTCTAGTATTTTGGAACTTTGCCGATGTTGTTAGACTTTGTAAAGTTGGTTAAAGTTTTAATGTGTTAAAGAAGTTCATTGATGTTAGTTTTGTGGAAGTATGATATGTTTATTAAAGGAGCTTTGGCGAGTTGTAGAGTTGTTGTCTTTATGATCCATAGAGTATATATATTGTATTAATGTTGGGAGATGAAGTAACAAAAACTAAATCCCTAGGCAATGAGTTGTTTAAGTTGGAACTGCCGATTGGGAACCCTCAAATAGTGAATAATTTGCATCTCATGGTGCAAAATAAGACCCCAACCTTTGTTTTCTTAATTGAAACAAAGTGCAAGAGATTAAAGGTGGAATATGTTAAAAGGAGATTAAACTTTGAGCACAATTTTGTGGTTAATTCGAAAGGCTCTAGTGGAGGCCTTGAATTCCTATGTAAAGAAGGAGTAGAGGCAGAAGTGTTGTCCTATACTCAAGGTCATATCTCACTGTTAGTTAAGGGTATGAAGGAGGGTGTCCCCTGGCACCTAACTGGGTTCTGGGGCAATCCAAACACAGCACAGATGCATGAAAGTTGGCAACTGCTACAAGCCTTGACACCTACAACCTCAACAGGATGGTTGTGTGTTGGTGATTTTAATGAGATATTGAGTTATGGGGGGAAATAAGGAGGACCTCTAAGACTTATAATCAAATGAAGGGTTTTAGAGGAGCTGTGAACAGATGTTGACTCAGTGACATGGGTTACTCTAGAAGCAAATTCACCTAGTCCAATGGTAGGCAAGGGGGAGCCTTCACCAAAGAAAGGCTTGATATATAGGGCCTTTTGTAATACTGCCTGGTCAGACCTATACAATGACTCGAGAGTTTTTACTCTCCCTGCCCTTAACTAAAACAACAATCCTATATGGATTACTATGGAACAACAACAACCACTTGCAAACAGACACCTAAAGCCATTCCGATTTGAGGCTAGCTGGTCTTTAAGAGATGGATGTTTTAAAACAGTGGAGGAAGCTTGGAGGATACCTAGGTTGGCTGGAAACAAAATGCAACTCACTTTTGAGGGCCTTAAAAACTATAAACAGAAGCTGTCACAATGGAGCAAGCAGACCTTTGGCAATTCAAAGCAAGAAATCAGTAAAAAATGGTCCATCTCTGTAGACTACAGGAAAAGAACACAGGCCAATTTAACTGAGGAAATAAAGCAGGTGCAAAGAGGGTTGGATAGAATTCTTGAGGCTGAAAATACCAAGTGGAAGTAAAGGGCCAAGACAAGCAAAGATGGCTCAGTGAAGGAGATAGAAACATGAAATACTTTCACCAGTGTGCATCATACAGAAGGAAAACAAACATCATTAAAAAACTGGTTGATAGTCATGGTCAACAAATAAGCTCAAGACAGGGAATTAGTAATTTATTCCAAGTTCACTTTGCAGAATTGTTCACTTCCTCAAATCCCCACAATCCTACAGAATGCATTGCATCCTTGGAGGCTCAAGTGATTGTAACACATAATGAAATGCTGACTAAACCTTATTCCCAACAGAAGGTTGAAGAAGCTCTTTTTCACATGAATAGCCTAAGCTCACCAAGACCAGATGGTTTCCTTGCAATCTTTTATCAAAAGCACTGGCCAATCGTGGGATCCCAGGTGTGTCAAACTGTGTTGAATGTTCTTAACTCAAATGGCAGCTTTGGAGAAATTAACAGCACATTCATTGCACTCATCTCAAAGAAGAAAGCCCCTACAAAAGTGATAGAATTCATGCCTATCTGTAATGTACTTTATGAACTCATCTCTAAAGTAATAGCTAATAGATTAAAGAAGGTGCTCCCTTGTATTACCTCACCCTCTCAATATGCTTTTGTCCCCAATAGGCTAATATCTAATAATATAATTGTGCCATTTGCGGCTTTGCATACAATGAAATGTAAATTGGCAAGAAGAGAAGGTTACATGGCATTAAAGTTAGACATGAGCAAGACCTATGACAGAGTGGAGTGGAGTTTTCTAAGAGATGTCCTTTACAAATTGGGGTTTTGAAGTCAATGGATGGAACTAGTGATGAAGTGCATTGAAACTGTTTCATATGCCCTCCTTGTGAATGGTGAACCTCAAACAGAATTTCTCCCTACTCGAGGCGTAAGACAAGGTGACCCTTTGTCACCTTACCTCTTCATATTGTGTGCTAAAACTCTGAGCAATTTGCGATGCAAAGCTAAGGAAGGCTGATTATTGCATGGGATTCCAGTTGCAAGAGGTCAGTTAAGGGTCTCTCATCTCTTTTTGTAGATGATAGCCTTTTGTTTTGTAAGGTAACAACAGTGGAGTGGAGTAGGTTGATAAGCCTATTAAGAACCTATGAGATGGCATCGGTCCAAAGACTCAACCTCAAGAAGACCTCAATTATTTTTAGCAAGAACACAGCTGAACTTACTCAAGAATACATCCTGTCTATTGATGGTATGAGGACAACCATGCCCTATGAAAAGTACTTAGGATTGCCATTCGTGGTGGGTTGAAATAGGCTCAAATCTTTCAAAGGTATCTTGGATAACATCAGAATGAGGCTTAGTAATCATAGAGTTAAAACTCTATCTCCAGTAAGGAAGGAAATCTANCTACTCAAGAATACATCCTGTCTATTGATGGTATGAGGACAACCATGCCCTATGAAAAGTACTTAGGATTGCCATTCGTGATGGGTTGAAATAGGCTCAAATCTTTCAAAGGTATCTTGGATAACATCAGAATGAGGCTTAGTAATCATAGAGTTAAAACTCTATCTCCAGTAAGGAAGGAAATCTACCTCAAAGCAATGATCCAAGCCCTCCCAACCTATATAATGAGTGTCTTTAAGCTGCTTACCACTCTATTACAGTCCATAAACAGAACCATTCAGAACTTTTGGTGGGGTCAACAAGAGAAGGAGCACAAGATCCACTGGATATCCTGGAAAAGAATGGGGCAAGCCAAGTCAGCTGGGGGTTTGGGTCTTAGGGATCTTGAATGTTTCAATAAGGCAATGTTGTCCAAGCAGTGCTGGAGGTTGATTCAAGACCCTAACTCTCTTGCTGCTAGAATTTTAAAGACCAAATACTTCCCTAACTCAACATTTCAGTCAGCTAGAGTGGGTTCTAAACCCTCATTTGTGTGGAGAAGTCTTCTTGGAGCCAGACATGTTGTAGGGGCTGGCTCTTTCTAGAGGGTGGGAACTGGTTCTAATATTCTTATTTGGAAAGACAAGTGGCTAGTCCACTCTAATCCCAGCAAGGTCATAAATCCAGTTAAGACTCTAGATGGCAATGCAATTGTTGTAGAACTGATTGACCCTAAGACTAAGTTGTGGAAGACAGGCATGGTACAAGACATTTTTTAGGAAGGGGAAGCTAAATCGATCTTGAAATCCCCTATTAGCACTATGAACACTGTGGACAGAATCATATGGCATGGCACCAAAGATGACTCCTTCTCAGTAAGGAGTGCATACCACATGGAGAAATCAAGGGAGGTGGCAACTCAAGGCCAAGTTTCTACAAGCAACAAGTTTAAAGATGTTTGGAACAAAATATGGCAACTTCATGTAACAACTAGTGATAAAGTCTCCCCACTCAATCCAATTTGTTCAAAAAGAAAGTAGTGAATGATCCACTATGCCCCATTTGTTGCAAAGAAGAAGAGAGTGTCTTTCATGCCTTATGGAGCTGTGAGGCAGCAATGGATGCATGGAGACAATGCTCTAAAAGGCTTCATAAATGTGCTCTACCTCAGCCCCTATCCTATTTTCGAGTCACTAGTTATGGCCTTAAATGCTGAAGAATTGTAAGAGTTTGTGGTGGTGGCAAGAAAACTGTGGTGCAGAAGGAATGCTTTCATTTTTAATAAGGACTTTACTCACCCTAATTCCATTGTTAGAGAGGCTAGGATTCTGTTAGACTTGATGGCAAAGGTGGACACTGATCCTAAAAACAACAACAGAGCCATCCAGGTCTGGTCCTCAGAGGCTGTGTGGAAGCCCCCCCCCCCCAATCTACTTGGTTTAAAATTAACTAGGATGGTGTAGTGGATAAGGCCAATGGATTGATTAGTATAGGAGTTGTCATTAGGGACTGTGCTAGTCATATCATTGCCACAATGAGGCAGTGGAAACAGTTTTTTCTTGACCCCTTATTAGCTGAAGCATATGGATCTCTATAGGCTGTTAAACTAGGATTGGGCCTTGGATTGCGTATGGGAGGTTTCTCATGTTAGGAGAAATGGCAACCATATAGCCCACTTACTTGCAAAAGATGCTCTTACCATTTCAGATTTAATTGTAACCTTGGAGGAAGCTCCTCCTTGTATCTCATCACTTTTATAATGGAATGACAGAAGGGTATTTCCTAAAAAAAAAAACTAACTCCCTAGAGCTCCAGGTATGGGCCTTTACAGTCATGTCTATCTTTGATTTACATTTAATTTATTATTTAATGCTATGGATGAACGTAAGGCCCCCGTATCTACGCTCAAGCCACTATCTGGGTTGATGATTGCTAGCTCCTTCTCCCTTTATGGCTTGTACCAAAAAATGCATCATGCTCCATCTTCCTGTGGCAATATCCTCAAGATAAGCTATCCATTTCGACTTGTAGGCCATCCACCAAAGGCACGAGCCCTCATGTGATGAGAAGAAACATACGTCATTATCATTCTTTGGTCGAATATACTATGTGCATAAGCCAAATCAATTACCATAACCACACGATTGGTATTGTAGACTTGTTAATTCAGGAGGATAATTACTCCTTCATCCATGCCTATTTTATGAATTACGGTAATTTCAGTACCATGTAGCAATAGACTATAGAACAAACACAAAAAATAAATCACTGATCTTCGAGGGATTAGAAACCTCCAAGAATTCTTTATTAAACTTTTTCAATGCCATACAAAGGAAAAGACTTTTGTATTTATAGAAGACTATGACTGTTAGTGATAGTTACATGTAAGGGCATTATTGTAATCCTCAATAAATAAATAAGGATATAAAAGTACATTGAGCCCTTAAACAGACACGTGAGTATCATATGAGTAACTACCAATTAACTAACAGATGCCTTGCTTATATCTTCCTTCCATCTTCACATCGACTTCCCACTTCACGCTATGAGCTTATCATAACAACTACCCTCCTCTTCAAAAAACCTTGCCTACAAGGTCAAGATAATGATCCCTCAACTGTTTTACAGGTTCCCAAGTTGAATTTTCCTCAGCTAGCCCATGCCATTTCACCAATAACTCGATAAAAGGTCTGTTATCCACAGGAGTCATTCATTTGTCAAGTATAGCTTCTAGTTCCCCCTTGAAATTCCCATGAGAATCAACCAATGGTAACACAGGAGAAATATGAGAATCAGGTCCAATATATTTCTTCAACCTTGGGACATGAAATATTGGATGAATTGATGAACTTGGTGGCAACTCAAGCCTGTAAGCTACCTCTCTAATGCATTCCAAAATCTTGAAAGGACCATAGTATCTGGCAGCTCGCTTGGATCTACTGGCTTGACTAACTATCTGTTGCTTATACTTATGCATCTACAAATAAACTAAATCACCCACTTGAAACTTCCTTTGAGTGTGATGCTAATCATATTGCTGTTTCATAGCAACCTGTGCAGCCATTAAGTTCTTTTTCAACAAACATAGTATCTTATCTCTTGACTATAATTCTTTGCCCACAGCTTCATTCTAAGTAGTACCATCAACATATTGAATTAAGGTTGGAGGAGGGACACCATATAATGCATCAAATGGTGTCATTTTAGTTGATGAGTGGACTGAAGTATTGTACCACCCTTCAGCCGAAGGAAGCCAATGCACCCACTGTTTTGGTCTCTCACTGACAAAACATCTTAGATATTGTTGCACTCATTTATTAACACTTTAATCTACCCATTTGATTGTGGATGATAGGCAGATGTAAAAATCTAGTTCCTTGTAATTTAAATATCTCTTTCTAGAAACTACTTGTGAAAACTACATCCTTATCAATTACAATGGTGCATGGCATACCATGTAACTTGAATACTTGAGATATGAATATAGCAGCCATAGATACAGCTGTATAAGGATGAGACAGAGGTAAGAAATGTACATATTTTGTGAGTCTATCTACTACCACCAAAATAACAGAAAACCCTTTTGAACATGGTAAGGAATCAATAAAATCCATGGAGATGTCAGTCCAAGATTTGCTAGGGATAGGCAAAGGCTGCAATAACCCAGTAGGTTGTAAGTTTTCTGTCTTGCATCTCTAACAAACCTGAAATTCCCTTATAAATTTCTTTATGTCTCTTCTCATACCACTCCATATAAAATATGCCCTTGCTCTATGCAGTGATTTCTAATAACCAGAATGTCCCCCAAAGGCACTACTGTGTATAAACTACAGCACTTGCCCCTTCATAGGTGATGAAAATGACAAAAACAACCTCCCTTTTTTGAATAACAAACCATTTTTCACCTCAAACTTCATATCAGAAAGCTTGCCCTCTTGTAACTTTTTACAAATTTCTTCATCATTCAGATAAGATTGTCGCAACTGCTCTATCCATAGTGGATCAAGAACTGTGATAGCCAACAGCTGAATAGCTCCTTCCTCCACTTCTCTTCTAGAAAGGCTATCTGCTACCACATTGTCCTTTCCATGCTTATATTCAATCGTAAAATCATAACCAAGCAACTTGGTAATCCATTTTTGTTGAGATGGAGTTCCTAGCTTCTGTTCTAATAGAAACTTCAGACTTTGATGATCTGTTTTTATTACAAACACAGCTCCCAATAGGTTTGGCCTCCATTTCTTCACAGCCAACACAATTGCAAGGAACTCTTTTTCATATGTAGAGAGGTCCAATGCTTTTCCCTTCAAAGCTTGGTTCAAGAATACCAAGGGCCTCCCTTCCAGACTTAAGACAACACCAATCCTTCTACCAGAAGCATCACATTCCAACAAGAATGGCTTTGAAAAATCTGGCAAAGCCAGGACAGGTGGGTTTGTCACATCCTTCTTTAGTTCTTCAAAGGCTTTAATAGCTTCATCCCTCCAAACAAATGCATCTTTCTTCAATAAATTAGTCAATGGTGCAGCAATTGAGCCATACCCTTTTACAAACTTTCTATAATAACCCATCAAACCAAGAAATCCTCTTAATGACTTAAGGGATTTTGGTAAGGGCCAATCGAGCATTGCCTTGATCTTTGCTGGATCTGCTTTTACACCCTTTTTAGAGGCCAAATGTCCTAGATATTCAATCTCCACATAAGCAAATTTACAGTTACTCTTTTTGGCAAAAAGAGAATTCTTTGCTAAAGTATCCAATACCAAAGAAAGATGTTCTAAATATTCTTCTTTAGATTTACTATATATCAGTATATTATATATATAAAAAAAAAACAATAACAAACTTGCTCAAAAAGGGTTGGAACAACTCATTCATTAAGGACTGGAAAGTGGCTGGGGCATTGGTTAAGCCAAAAGGCATAACAAGAAATTCATACTGCCCTTGATGAGTTCTAAATGCAGCTTTTTCAATATCCCCCTCCCTCGCACGAATCTGGTGGTACCCAGATCTAAGATGAAGCTTGGAAACAATTGGGGCTCCATGTAATTAATCCAAAAGTTCATCAATTACAGGGATAGAGAATTTATGTTTAACTGTTTCCCTATTTAATCCGCCATGAACCATCAGATTTTCTCACCAAAAGAACAGGTGAAGAAAATGGGGATTGACTACTCCTTATCACTCCTGCATCCAATAATTCCTTAACTATTTTTTTTATTTTAGATTTTTGGAAGAAGGGATACTTGTAAGGTCGAACAGATATTGGCATGGTCCCCTCTTTAAGAGTAATCTGATGATCTTTAGCTCTTATTGGAGGCAACCCCTTTGGCTCGGCAAAGACAATGTCAAATCTAGCCAGTACTGCCTCAACATTAGCAGCATATGTGCCCACCTCTTGGGTTGTCTCCTTGGCAGCAATCTGAAGGAGCATTCCTTTCCTCTCCACAATAGTTAATTGGCAAATCTGAACATCTTCAACAATTTCAGACTTGCTGGAACTCAAGCCTCTAAGTGTCACAGAACTCTTAGCATGGTTAAAAGTCATTGTAAGATTAGTAAAATCCCACAAAATAGGACCTAAAGTTCATAACCATTGCATACAAACCACCACATCACATCCTCCTAAAGGTAGCAAGAAAAGATCAGTGCTGAAATGGTGGCCTTGCATCTAAAACTGTATATTTTGGACTAGACCTGCACCATCAATCCTTTCACCATTGGCAACCCTCATTTCAATCTTTCCACTTTGCTTGACATCTAATCCCACTTTCCTTGCTATCATAAGGTCAATGAAGTTATGTGTACTGCCAGTGTCAACAAGAACTATCATTGAGCAGTCTTTAACCTTGCCACTAACTCTCATAGTTCTCGGGCTCAAGCATCTTGCAATTGCATGTAGTGAAATCTTAGGCACCTCAATTTCTATCCCAACAACTTCATTATTTCCATGAGAATCTTGTTGATCACCCCTTCCCTCTCAACTTCTTGTAACCATTCCAAACCTTCCATTTCAAACAGCTTGGTCTTAGTAGACTTGTGACCAGGCTACCATTTATCCTCACAAAAGTAATACACCCATCTGTCTCTTCTTTCTTTCATCTCTATTGGTGTCAATCTTTGAAATAGAATTGAGGGTTTGGAGCCATTATCCTTGGTCCAGAGAAACCCTCTTTTCTCACAGAATTACCAAGAACTGAATTGTTGCCCTCCCCTGGAACAGAAACAAAAGAAGACTGGAATCTGTTGTTTCCCCTAGTACTAGTAATGTACTCCTCTTGGATCTTGGCTAATCCAAAGGCAGTATTCAAAGTTTTAGGGTGCAACATTCTCATAGGCAATCGTATCTTGTCTATAAGGTCACTAAAGAAACAAGAAAGCTTATAATTATTAGACAAACCTTTCAATCTATTTGAAAGGACTTCAAACTGAGCTTGTAATTGCCTCAATAGGGTCATCGTAAGAAGAGCTTCCAAACCTTAACTGAACTGATTCAACAAAAGAATTCCAAGTGGTGAAAGAACCAGTTTCCTTAGCATCTTGAAACCAAACTAATGCATTCCCATCCAAATAGAATGAGGCCATCAATATCTTTTATCCATCCGAAATGGGATATAAGGCAAAATAATATTTGTCTTTTAGAGCCATCCAGTTGGGTTGTGACCATCAAATCTTGGAAAATCCAACTTAATACTTCGAAATTGCATTCCAGAAGTCATAGTCGAGTTTTCAGTAGAACCCCATCACCATTCTTGTCATTCCCATTTTGAGCATTTCTTCCTCCATTCACAGCTTCCAACAAAAGATCCATCTTTGAATTCAGACCCTCCAGAGCACTTTGATGATCTGCAACTCTCTTTTCTTGCAGTTCTTGATGTTGCTTTAACCCAAGAACCATCTTCTCTAAGTCTTTAAACCATGTGCCTTCTGGTATTGTGAAAAAAAATCTTGCCCAATTTGCGAAGGGCTCTGATGCCAACTGTAGCAACAAACTAGAGAACAAACACAAAAAATAAACCACTGATCTTCGAGTGATTAGAAACCTCCAAGAATTCTTTATTAAACTTTTTCAGTGCCATACAAAGGAAAAGGCTTCAGTATTTATAGAAGACTATGACTGTTAGTGACCGTTACATGTAAGGGCATTATAGTAATCCTCAATAAGTAAATGAGGATATAAAAGTACATTGAGCCCTTAAACAGACACGTGAGTATCATATGACTAACTAACAATTAACTAATAGACGACTTGTTTATGTCTTCCTTCCATCTTCACATCGACTTCCCACTTCACACTATGAACTGATCATAACATTGGGTACTCATAACACCACATATGAGAAAAAGTGGAACGCATCATGAATGACCCAATTCATACATGTTAAGTAAATGAGCAAGGCACGACAGCTGCTTGATAGAATGACATAGAGAAGGTTTTTCCCATTTAGAATCCATTCACTTTTTCATATATCCTTGGTACAAAACAGAGTCCATATTTATAGACTTTCTCATAACAACCAAATGAAAATGATTGGTACACGTCAGATTCTATTCCTAGAATATTTTCATTCTAGAGCCTACTAGGTGTTGTTGGAATTCATCTCATCTTTGTGCAGAGCATATGCAAGTCATCCAGAGGGTAACCTTTCTACTACAGCTGTAGGTGCGCGTTGTCCTTGTGAGGCAGCAGATGTACCTGCCTTAATATTGGATAAGTTTTCTTTTGAGGCTGCAGCTATAGGTGCACGTCCTTCTCTTGAGGCAACAACTGTATTTGCCTTAATATTCCCCTGCAAGTCAAGTGGCATTGGTCCAACTGTGAGGCTTGATCGTAGCTGTGAGAAGCGTGCAGAGGACAAGGGTTTGGTGAAAATATCATCTAACTGATCCTTGGTTAAGATGAATGAAACTTGAAGGGTTTTGGCCGCTACCCGCTCACGAATAAAGTGATAATCTAACTCAACATGTTTAGTACGTGAGTGTAAAACAGGATTAAGTGAGAGAAAAGTAGCACCTAAGTTATCACACCACAGTGTTGGTGGAGTAGAGAGAAAAATACCAAGCTCTTTTAAAAGTGATTGTAACCAGAGAACCTCACATGTAGCATTGACTACTACCTTGTACTCGGCTTCAGTGGAAGATCGAGCTATGGTGGGTAATTTTTTTGAACCCCAAGAAATTAAATGTGACCCAAAATAAATGCAAAATCTGCTCATAAACATACGATCATCCGGGCAACCTGCCCAATCACCATCGGAGAAGGCTGTAAGCTTGCAAGGTGAAGAGGCAGCAAAATGAAGACCAAAGTGTTTTGTAAAATTAAGGTAGTGAAGAATTCTTTTAACGGCTTGCCAGTGGGGCTGTCCAGGATAATGCATGTATTGACAAACTTTATTAACAGCGTACGAAATATCTGGTTGAGTGAATGAGAGATATTGAAGACTCCTAATGATACTGCGGTAAAGTTAAGGATCTTCAAAGGTTTAGCCATCAAGAGCCATGAGTTTTACAATGGCAGATAATGGAGTGGAAACTAATTTCGAGTTGTGCATGTTTGTGCGAAGCAATAAATCAGATATATATTTACATTGAGACAAGTAGAGTCCAGAAAAATTTCTAGTGACTTCAATGCCCAAAAAATAATGCAAATGACCCAAATCTTTGACAGGGAAAAAAGAGCTCAATGCAGAAATAAACTTAGAGATAAATTCAAAGCTTGAACTCGTGACTATGAAGTCATTGACATATATCAAAACATAGATACATCTAGATTTTTGCTGAAGTATAAACAAAGAGGAATTAGAGACTGAACCTTGAAAACCAAGAGAAACCAAACAATCAGACAATTTAGAGAACCAAGCCCTAGGGGCTTGCTTCAAACCATAAATTGATTTTCGCAATTTACAAACATGAAGAGGGAGATCAGGATTGACAAAAACTGGAGGTTGTTGCATGTAGACATCTTCCTCGAGTTCCCCATGCAAGAAGGCATTTTGAACATCGAACTGGTGCAAAGGCCATCTGTAAGACACAACAAGAGACAAAAGCAAACGCATGGTCACTGGTTTAACAACGGGGCTAAATGTTTCTGTGTAGTCAAGACCGAGCTGCTGATGGAACCCTATGGCCACAAGACGAGCCTTGCGGCTTTCAAGGGAACCATCTACCTTGCGTTTCGACTTAAGGATCCATTTAGCACCGAGTACATTGTAGGACCGAGACGCAGGATCCAAGTCCCACGTTTTATTTTGCAACAAGGCCTGAAATTCGAGAGCCATGGATGTTCTCCATTCTTGAAATTTTGAAGCCTCCGAAAAGGAGGTTGGTTCTTCGGGTATGAGAGGAGACGCAGCTGTGTTGGACAGAGATGGTTGGTTCGGCCATGGGAGGGTGCCTTCGAATGAGTTTTAGGGCAGTAAACATTATTTTTGGCACGGGTAATCATTGGATGAAGAGAAGTGGAGAGATGAGGGGGATTTGGAGTTGAACCTGATGAAGGTGAAGAGGGCTGTGAGGAGGAATCGGGAGAGCTAGGGTTTGAATCGAGGGGTGGATGAAATGTCTGGGAATGGCTTGAGTTGGTGGGGCTGAGAGAGACGAGTGACGGGCTTGGGTCCGTGAGTGGTGAGTTAGAGTTTATGTCGGTGGGCTGAGAGATGAGAGGATTCAGTGGTGGAAAAGAAGTGAGAATGGGCCCAGATTAAGTGTTAGACATAGTAGGACTGGTTGGAGCCGTAAATGGGTAATTTTGTTCATCAAACTTAACATCTCTTGAGATGTAAGTACGGCCCGTAGGGAGATGAAGGCAAAAATAGCCTTCGTGATGTAGGCTATATCCCATGAAAACACACAGTTGGGATCGTTGATCCATTTTATGTCGATTAAATGGCCTAAGTTTAGGCCAACAAGCAACACCAAACACTCTTAAAAAATTATAATCAGGGGTTTGATTAAAGAGAGTTTGAAAAAGTGATTTGTGATTGAGGACAGTAGTGGGCATTCTATTAATTAGAAAGACTACTGTCTGAAAAGCCTCTGACCAATATTTGTTTGGGACGGAGGTATGTGCAAGAAGAGTGAGTTCTGTTTCTACAATATGATGATGTCTTCTCTCAACAGACTCATTTTGTTCATGAGAGTAAGGACACGTGAGACGAAGCAAAATTCCACATGATTTAAGCAAAGACTAAAGAGGTCTAAATTCTCCCCCCTAGTCTGATTGAACAGAGATGACATTTGTAGAAAAGGTACTGCTGACATATTGTAAAAAAGCTAAAAAGATAGTTGACACATTTGATTTAGTCTAAAGTGGAAAAAGCCAAACATATTTTGAGTAATCGTCTACAATAGAAAAATAAAAGCGACAACTATTAGTAGATAACACGCAGCACAGGTGTGAGAGCCAACTTTAGTGTGAACTGGAAGTTGAAACTGCTTAAGTGTGAAGGATGTAATCCAGGGTGATAGATGACCAAGACGAGCGTGCCATAGAGGAGCAGAGTTACGCTCACCAAGAAAAGCTTGAGGGGAGGAAGTGGATGGTGCAGATGAAGTTGCAGGATCCAGTGGAAGTACATAAAGGCCATCTTTAACGGGTCCCTGAAGAAGTGCCTCCTGGGTTTGTAAATCCTTCACAAAGAAACATGAAGAGTGAAACTCAAAGAAAACAGAATTATCAAGACAAAATTGACGTACAGAAAGTAATTTTTTTGTAATTGATGGAACATGCAATAATTTAGTAAGAAGATAATTGCCAGAAGAAGATTGAAGTTGAGCAGTGCCAATATTTTGGATTGGAAGCGTAAAGCCATCTTCGATAGTGACTTGTTTAGGGCTATGCTATGGCGTAATGTCTATGTTGAGATTAGCAAAGTCTGAAGTAAAGTGATTGGTAGCCGTAGTGTTGGGAAACCAATGAGCCGAGGGAAAACCCGAGTTGGGGAGAGAAGAATAATTTGCAGTGAAGGATAAGGGAGGTGAAGTTTGGTAGCAGTGGTTGAATATGTGGTAACAAGAAATGGCCGAATGTCCAGATTTACGACAAACTTGACATGTGGGACGAGAGTCAAGACTGGTGGAGAAAAAATTCTGAGGACCTCGACCAGAGCCACACATTCGATGACCCCCACGTCCAGAAGTGTTTCTGCCTCTATAGAAGTTAGAGGGTGTGGGTGGTCTACTGGTGGCATGCGCAGTAAGGGAATGGCCCGAAAAGGGGGAACCAGAGAGAAGAGAGTGAGACTGATGCGTCAACCAGGACTCATGGTTTAACATATAGCTATATATTTGATGAGAGGACAGAGAATCTGGTCGAATGGCTATCGAGGTAACCACCAACTCATATTCGGAGCCCAAACCAGCAAGCAAAAAGGCAGAGAACTGGGTTGGAGAAAGGGGATGACCAACGGCACTCAAAGAAGCTGAAAGATTTTTTGCTTTGTTGAAGTATTCGGTTATTGATTCTGAGCCCTTTTCAGAGTAGCTAACTGAAGTTGTGTTTGGATTAAATGAGCGGAAGAGCGTGTTGCATATTGATTATGAAGGGCATACCGGATTTAAGACAAGGTGGTACACTAAAGGACCTGAGCTAAGACAGTGTCTATTAAGGAGGAGTTTAGGACCGAAATGAGCAACTGATCTTGAAGAACCCAGTGCTCATATTCAGGCTTGGAAGCATTATTGAGAGTGGGAGGAGGAGCAGAGATCGTTCCGTCGACATAGCCAAAAAGCTGATGTCCCCTGAGGAAAGGGACTATCTAAGCTTTCCATAGCAAAAAGTTGTCTATGGAGAGCTTGATAGTGACGGAATGAGTGGCAGAGGTGACAATGGAAGGGTGATGGGGAGGCGGGTTAATGGTCCCTGCGTTGGTTGAAGAATCACTAGAGGACGCCATGAAGGTTAAAAAAAAAAAGAAAAAAGAAAAAGAAAAAGAAGGTGTAGGCGTGAGCCTTACCGAGCTCTAGATACCACGTTAAGTAAATGAGCAAGGCACGGCAGCTACTTGATAGAATGACACAGAGTAGGTTTTTCCCATTTAGAATCCGTTCACTTTTTCATATATCCTTGGTACAAAAACAGAGTCTATATTTATAGACTTTCTCATAACAACCAAATGAAAATGATTGGTACACGTCAGATTCTATTCCTAGAATATTTTCATTCTAGAGCCTGCTAGGTGTTGTTGGAATTCTTCTCATCTTTGTGCAGAGCATATGCACGTCGTCCAAAGGGTAACCTTTCTGCTGCAGTTGTAGGAGCGAATTGTCATTGTGAGGCAGCAGATGTACCTGCCTTAATATTGGAAAAGTTTTCTTCTGAGGCTGCAACTGTAGGTGCACGTCCTTCTCTTGAGGCAGCAGCTGTATTTGCCTTAATAATACATATATCAAAAGGCATCGTTATTGTGAACTGCGATCGAGATCAGGATCGTCATGTTTGCGGTACTTTTCAAACCTGTAACTATTTTATATACCAACAAAGTACACAAGGTTCAGTCATTAAATTTGTTATATTGTCTTACTAATTATCTTGTTGAACTCAAACATGCAGTAGGGTTTTAACTTTTCTTCCAAGAGAAAAATATTAACATTTGACAAATTTGTAATGTGCAAAATTAATATTGATCATGATCATGATCAAATATTTCATGAAACAATATTAGAGGTTAGTTATGGGACATGAGGAGTGCCGAAACCTTTGAGTGCAATCAACTAGAGTGCGAAAAAATTACCACTTGTTGGTGATATAAACAGTTTGCGACCATGTTTTTGTGACCTGCTCAATTCTGTAGCTAACAACAACTGGTTTAAGTTTTTGTGACATTTTTTTTCCATTTGCAACCACATTCCAACACGATTACTTGATTTGCATCGACTAAAAACAATTTTCATGAATCAACTAAAACATTTGTGCCGATGAAACATTATTGCCGTTAATACTATTGCGAGGCAATTGTGAAAAATTTTTCCTGCACTTAATCCAACTTTTTTGCGACACACTAGACCATCACAAAAGTATTCTATTTGCGAGGTCATTTAATTTTTTGTGATGAAAGAATTGTGCCAAAAGAGAATTACTAATTGTCGCAATTTAGACTAATTGCGGTGAACGAATTGTGCTAGAAGAGATAAACCTTTAGCCGCGATTTAGACTTATTTGCGGTGAAAGAATTGCGCCAAAAGAGAAAAATTTTTAGCCGTGATTTCTTTGTTATTTGCGGTGAAAGGATTGCGCCAGAAGTGAAAAACTTTTAGCGGCGATTCTTATTATTTGCGGGTGACCTAAACAGATGCAAAAAGAACTATTTTTGCGATGCTGAGTGTGTGCGCCGTTTAAAACTTTTTAAGACATATTTGTATCGGCCATATAGCGGCAAAATTGATTGGATGGTAATAATCATTAACAGCGAATTAAGTGGTTATTGCGACATGATATTCCGTCGAAAAAGATGCTTTCTATTGTAGTGTGAAAGGCTGTTGAGAGAACGATATGAGAGACACGTACGAGAAAAGAAAGGCTCTCTCATATATAGTATTATCTATTCTTAATTACACAATGCGAAGTGGGGCTAATCGACGTCATCTTTATGCATGTGCAAACATTTTCTTGGATGCTTCGCCATGCCAAAAAGTCAAAAGAAAGACTCAAGAGTAGTCCTAATTTTGGACCCTCTCTCTAAAACCAGACCCTCTCTCTAAAAAAACTCACCCATCCGATTCCAGCTGGGGGGAAGGGGAGCTTCGGCTCCTTCTTCCTCTTCCTTTCATCCCTCTCCACTCCGGCCCTTCTTCTCCGGTGTTTTTGGTTTGTTTTTTCAGGTTTTCAGCTGAATAAGGGAGGTAGCCGGTTCGAGCCTCTCCGATCACCATCGTCCAATACGTGCACCACCTGGCGAAGCCTCATCTGCCGATCTAGTGGTTTGACCGGATTGGATGCCAATCAGAGTGGCGAGTTGCGCCGACGCTCGAGTTAAAGAAAACGCATGGTTTGTCAAACCATCGTGATTTAGCGTCCGTCGACGTCATGCGAGGCAGCTCACGGCCCAGTGACGCCGGCAACGTCTTGACTAGCCGAACGGCTCCTCCCTAGTGTGGCGCGTGTAATGCACGCGCCTCCGTTGGGTTTTATTCTGTTTTTCCAGTTCTGTCTTTGGTTTTTCAGATCTATGTATTTACTGTTTGGATGTTTGTTTTTAATTACTTATAAAAAGAAATAGTCTATTGGACACATTGGTGTCCATAGCAGTGGAGTCCCGTTCTTGCTTTGGGAGGAGACAGAGTGATAGGACTCCTCCTATTAGGGAGGACGGAAGGTAGGGGTGAAAATCAACTCCTTCGGTTCGGTTTTTGGATAAAACTGGCGCCGACCGAAGCTTACTTTTTGGGAGAGACAACCAGCCGAAACTGGTCGACGGGGAGGAGAAACACCTGCCGAAACCGTTGCCTCATTTCTCTGGTGGTTCACGGTCGGTTCTCGGACCGACGTTCGTCTGAGAGAGTAGAGAGAGAGAGTGTTGCAGAGGAGAGAGAGAGAGGGGATGAGAACTGGGAAGGCGTCGACGCGAGGAAGAAGACTCGTGAAGGAGATGAAGTTATTTTGAAACAAACGGCGTCGTTTTACTTAATTTTTTTTCTTCATATGTTATAAATTAAACGACGCCGTTTGGTTTAATACCAAGCGGCGTCGTTTTAGTTGTGTTTTAAACACAACTAATGGCTTAAACGACGCCGTTCTACTTAAACTTAAGTAGAACGGCGTCGTTTTGAATACAAAATATATTTAAAAAAAAAACAGTTTTTTTAGTCGGCCGGTTCATCGGTTTTTCCTTGGTTCAAACCGGGACCGAACCGGCCGAAGTCGGTTTTGTTATATTTTCACCGCAGGCCGACCGGTTCACTGTCGGTTTCGGCTGGTTCTGAGCTCCGGCGGCCGGTTCCGGTCGGTTTTCCGGTTTCATGTACAGCCCTAACGGAAGGTGATAGCACTTCTCTCCTTTTGGAGAGAAGTCGTTTAGTTCTGTTTTTACAGAACGCTATTCTCTTATAGAGAGTTTATTAGAAGTTAAGACAAAGTCCGTCATAAAGAAATTTATGTACGGGGTGCTAGAGAGCAGATGTGTAGGTTGGCTTGTAGTCTGGGTTTTTCCCTGTATTGATAAGTCACATTTGTAACTTCGGGATTCATTGAATGAAATGAAATCTATTTCCATCTAAAAAAAAAAAAAAAAAAGTAGTCCTAATTTTACTATTTTTTTTATTTAATGATTAAGAAAGTTGTATATTTTTTAATTTTTTTAATAATTAAGAAAGTTAAAAAAATATACTTAAAATAAAATAATAAAAAAATAAAATTTTTTAAATATATTAAAATAATAATTAGATAGTAAGAGAATAACAAACCTATCAGCATCGTCCGTATAATTTTGACAAGGAATAATTTCGTAGAAAAGGTGAACGACATAGCATGATTGAGGATAATAGTTAAGATAGAATATGAGTGGGGCTACCAATAATAATTTTGCCTCGTCTCTCACAGTATTCACAATTGACTCCGTCAACCCATGCAATTCTATTCTTGTCATGAACTTCTCTTGATCAACGCGGGCTTGTGTTTACGAGTCCTCCTGTACCTGCCTCATTTAATTACCCCTATATAATCTGCATTATTATACATATATGTTTGTTTTAGGTTTTAAAAAAAAATACAGTCTCTTGAATTAATTCTACTCCGTCTTAGATAAAGTGTGAGGTTATTTAATTTTGTCTTAAGGCAGAATGTTGGGTTTGTTAAATTTGCGGAGACTAAAGGTATGATCCCTCATGTCATGAGAACAACCACGCGTCATTATTATTCTTTGGTCGAAAATACTACGTACGTAAGCCAAATCAATTATCAAAACCACACGA
The DNA here is from genome assembly GCA_003123785.1 of Pterocarya stenoptera. NCBI lineage: Eukaryota > Viridiplantae > Streptophyta > Magnoliopsida > Fagales > Juglandaceae > Pterocarya > Pterocarya stenoptera. The sequence goes on from QEOT01000683.1 coordinate 126,083, forward strand.
TTCGAGTTGTAGTCGTTCATTCAGGAGGATAATTACTCCTAATTCATCCATGCCTATTTTCTGAATTTCGGTAATTTCAGTAGGTTGGGTCTTTATATAACCACATATGAGAAAAAAAGGAACTGTGAAGAGGCGTACTGGTTATTGTGAACTGTGAGGAATTCTCCTTCTTAGCTATTTGCACTTGGAAACTACTTCAACTTGCTCTTTAATATCCCAATGTCCCAATGAGTACATACAAGGTTCAGTCATTAATATTGTTGTATTGTCTTACTAAAGATCGAGAGAACGAGATGAGAGACACGAGGAAAGAAAGGCTTTCTCATAGTATCTACTGAGTCAGCCACTCTGCTTCCCAAATTGAAGAATATTCCAGCTACTCCACCAGACGACATCAACACGTTTTCCTCATCATACGGCATCACCACAACATCTGCAAAGGACAGCACGATTGCCACTACCTTGGAATCATCTGTAATAACTTAGAAACCACGTCCTTATACCACAGATGAGAAAAAGGGGAATGCATCATGAATGAGAGATTCCCAAGAGGCGTACTGGTTAATCGACATCATCTCTAACATTTTCTTGGATGCTTCACCATGCCAAAAAGTCAAAAGAAAGACTCAAAACTAAGCAAGCACCACCAATAATAATTTTGCCTCGTCTCTCACGGTATTCACAATTGACTCCGTCAACCCATGCAATTCTATTTCTTTGTGAACATTTCTTGAACGCGGGCTTATGTTTACTAGTCCTACTGTACCCACATCATTTAGTTGCCCCTATATCTGCATTATTACATATATATGTTTCTCTACATACAGCTGTGGAAACCACGCCCTCTCTTCTAATCCTTCTAGCTCTATCTTTCTCTGATCTCTGGCTCTCTGTTGTTGGCTCGAAGACGAATGGCTTTCCCTGCTGAACTCAGGGTCCTTATAAGTACTGTTCTGGTCCTAATCCTTGTTCCTCCAGCTTCTAGTCTTAATAATACTGATTACTACTGTCCTCCTTCTTCCTGTGGCAATATCCCCAACATCAGGTATCCCTTTCGACTAAAAGGCGATCCACCAAACTGCGGAGACAAAAGGTTTGAGCTCTCATGTGATGACAACAACCACACGTTGTTATCTTTATATGAAGGTAGTAAATACTACGTAAGCCAAATCAATTACAACAACTACACAATCCGAATTGTAGACCCAGGTATTCAGGAGGATAATTATTCCTTCATCCCTCGTTATTTTCTAAACGGTCGTAATTTGAGTACTGAGAGTTGGAGTTGGCCGGACTGGGAGCCATATCAAATATATAAGGGTAGTGGTAACAATTTCTCAAAGGCAATACTTTCAAAAGTTGTGGTTATTGTGAACTGTGAAAAGCCACTGAGTTGGGCTTCCCCTTTCCAGTGGTTATTGTGAACTGTGATGGATGTGGAGGAGTTGTGCACGATAGAGCAAATGTCTGTGACATCGTGGCCAGGAAAAATTTATGATGATCCTAATATTTCTTGTACAGACATCCGCAATGTATTCTCATATGGTTTTGAGCTTTCATGGTACGGGATTTATTGTGGAAGCTGCGGATCATACTTTCTTTGCTACATACATAAGTACGATAATCAACCTTATTGCTACGGTGAGTAATTAATAAATTTGAGATCAGATATGTTGATCGATATATCTCGTCATTATGTTGCTGTACCATAGTTGTGATCTTCGACAATTATTGAACGTAATTTAATATGATCCCATTTTTTTCCTTTTTTATTTTTTGTCAAAACAAGCAGGACATCCTTTCGTTATTTTCTTAATAAATCAGGCCGTAACTGCAGGTGAGTTTTCAATCCCCATAAGATGGACAATCCTACATCTCAACATTGGCTTCTCTTCTAAATCATTGATCAAATTGTAAGAGCGTATTTTTCACATCTATAATGGCCAACAATAAGATCTACACTATTACAATGAGAATCATATTTTTCAGACCTACACTATTACAATGAGAATCATATTGCTTGATGCTTTTTAATCTTTCAAGATAATGCTTTGAATTTGAAGACTGGCTTTTATCTCGATCCAATATCTGATCTTTTCATAAATAGTAGAATTACCACATTCCAGTGTTTAGTATTTGAATCAATAAAAGCAGCCGCTGATTATTTACGAGATTTACTTATTTATTTACATTAATCCATCCTTTATAAAACTAGTATTAATTATATATATAGACGTAGTGATTCTCTGAAAATTGTTCTTTCCAAGCCCCTACGTACAGATCACTAGAGCCCAGACATAAATGGATAGATTTGTTTATACAGTTTTGTTTAAATCACTTTCTATATACATTAACTGATCACTTACCTTTATTTCTTTTCTGCATGTGCCGCAGCTTCTCATACTGGATTATTAGAGCCTCTCCGTAAGAATTTATATCTCTTTAATTGATCTATTTGTCTTCTTTCATCTTTTAACCCATCATTAAATATGAAACATGAAAATAGTTTAAACTTGCAGATAAGGTAAAATATATCAATTACATACACACGAATATGTATGTATGTAATATATCTATATATCTACTGACATAGGATGTGCAATCCCCACACTATTTTTTGAAAAACAAGTTGCCCCACCTCTAAAAAGTGACTTTCTCTTGGCATGTCCAGGTTCTTTTTAAATGGACTTTCCCGTGACTTGAACTTCCTAAACTTGTATTTAGTATTACTTATAAATAAATATAATAATATTTATTTATATAAGGGTTGATGTGTTATATATCTCCAATCCAGCTAACATATCACATCTTAAGATACAATATGAGGATAATAAATTCTATAAAGTCACTTAAAACAAGTTTCAACAGATATTGTGATTTGAGGATAATAAGATACAATATGAGAAGTGAAATTTCTAAAAATTAAATAAATACTAACATGAAAACTTTAAAAGGTCGATTGTCAAGCCCCATACCCAAGGGGAAACCTTTTAACCTGAAAGCCGCAATAATAAAAACTTAAATACAAAAAGCCCTCCAAAATCAAATATCTCAAAATTCTTCCAAGTAAACTATACTAAACACTAGCAAAGTTTTTCTTAAAGAATCACTACAAGAGAAAAGGTTTTTTGAGACAAAAAATTTTGTCTCAAAAAATCACAATTTTGTCTCAAAAACGAATTGGAGACGAAAAAATTTTGTCTCCAATTTGTCTCTAAAAGGCTGTCTCAAAATGTTTTTGGAGGCGAAATTTGATTTTCGTCTC
>QEOT01000683.1:132842-144647 GCA_003123785.1 Pterocarya stenoptera
ACAGTTCAATCTAAGTGTAATTCTTAAATATTATATTTTAAATATAATATTTATAATTATATTCTTAATTTTCTTGTGGTTAAACAGCATATTAATGGCATCTACCGGACGAAAACGTGCAAGAGACCAAGTCAGTGAAATTAGTACTGGACCAGCTCCTGCTCAGGCGTCGAGATCTGTACTCGTCGAGCGTCAGATCATTTTGTCTAACTTCTCCGATCTTTCGTGGGAGGGACGGAGTATACAGTTCATCTTCACTGAAGGAGGATGGGTTCCGATCTGTTAGCAACAGAGGACTGCATACCCATATATGGTCAGTGAATTTTACCGTGCCATGGGAGAGGAGAGTGGTGATACTCTTTTCTACACTTTATCAGTCCAGGGAGTGAGTATTAATTTCTCTCACCGTATTATTGCTGAATTCCTTGACATCCGGCGCTAGGTCGGCGCATATCCTGGACCGGCTACTTTGGGACCAGCGGCTGCACCATCTGATTCTGACACACCTGCCGCATCCTCCACACGAGCCCCGAATGTAGAGCCGGATGATAGTACTGAGGATGGTAGTGAGGATGTGAATCTACCTGATGATGGTTTCACAGATGATCAGGTGTGTCATCTAGTGCGAGACCCTTCGGCTCCTCCATATGATGGGAGCAAGGTGATCCGACAGGCCGACTGTATAGCATTTTTCAGAATGTTTAACTTGATTGTTGGCTATAACATCAACCCGAAAAAATACAAGACTGATTTCGGGATCGATCCAGCCAGATTTTTGTTGTGGATAGCACGGGGGGACCCCATTGATCTAGCCTTGTATTTCTGTTACCGCATTCGATTAGAGTCACGCTATGTAAGTGAAGGTAGTCTACCATTTGCACTGCTGATATCTAACTTCCTACTCCGATCAGGGGTTACAGTGTCAGCGACTGAGCGGAGGTCGCCACAGATGGGGCCCCTCAACAAGATCACATTCAGCAAGAGCGAGGGGCACTTGCGGAAGACTGCACCAGGACAGCCTAGTGCCCCGCCCACCGATCCAGCTTCTACTACTACTGCCGTTGTTGAGAGACAGCCTCCTGGGGCTACTTTGATCAGGTACGAGCTCTATTTGTTGAGTTCGTTGAGCCCATCATGGAGAAGCTTAGGGATTTGGATGGACGCGTGAAAATGTTACAAGAGGATGTTGATCTGCTCAACACCAAATAATCTTTTTTAGTTATTATTTTACTTTTTTATATTGTATTGAACATTATATAGTTGAGATGTAATTAATGTATAGTTTTTATTTCTCGTGTTTGCTACTTTATTTATTTTTTTCATTTTACTTGCCATTCATGATAATATAAAAAATAATACTATCTTTAAAGTTATATTTATATAATTTAACATAAAATAAATCATTTTTATCGAAAAAATAAAATTAAAAATATATGTACAAATTAATAATGATAAACAAATTAATGAAAAAAAGTTCCTTTCGAAGTAATAAATTTAAGTTCGTATGGTTATTAACTTTCCCCGGGAAAAAAAATTTAATTTTTCGCCAATATTATTACTGTTCGAATAGATCATATACTGTTCGAACAGAATTAATTGGTTGTTCGAATATTTTTTCTCCGTTCGAACGGTTTTTGTTTTTTAGACGATTTTTTTCGTCACAAAATATTCCATTCGAATGGATATTTTTTCGTTCGAATGAAATTTGTATCTGAGGCAGTTTTGGAGACGAAATGAAAAATTCGTCTCCAAAAATGACTTTTAGAGACGAAATTTAGTTCGTCCCTAACTAATTTCGTCCCTAAAAATCAAATTTCTTGTAGTGAATGTATAAACAAGCAATTCTAAAATATATGACAATTGTATTTTCAAAAGCATTTCATTTTAATAAAAATATATCCAAATGACCTTAGGAACATGCCTACTCAAACAACATCTGAAATAGAAATAGAGACCATCTTTACCCCATGGCAAAGTTGTGCATATCTGTTGTTAGCCAAGTAGAACATAGATTACTATTTTGTTACCAAAGTGAGTGCATTCAAAACAGAGGCTATGTTTACCCATGTGGTATAGTTTTACATTCTATATGGATAGCCAAGCAGAACAAAAATCAATTTGTCACCAAAGTGATTGCACTCAAAACAGAGGCTACTATTTTATACTTTGGTAGAGCCAGAAATAGAACAAAATCTCATCCTTCAAGGTCTACAGATATAATGCAATAACAAAAATGTTATACGGATAAGATAATATCATATAATTGGATCAAAATTTCAGATTTCATATTCAGATTTTATGCAGTAGAGAAATAGAGTACAAAAATTGCTTATGTCAACACTAGTCATTATACAATTTCAAGTTTAAATGTTCAAATACAAGGACTAGTACTGTAGATAATAACCAAGGCTGCTTTCAAGACAAAATATGCAAGTTTTCACAAAACCAACATTAATCAGTTTTAGGTAACATTTAGTATAGGAGTACCGCTTACCTGGACTTTTTAGTACAACTGACTTGTTTCACAACATAATAGAGCTAAAACCAATCATACCTAAACAAAATTAGTAAAATCTTTAAGTAAATAGAATTTAACTAGCACATCTACAATAAGACATAATGTGCTAACTCTAAAATCTGAACTTTCTATCCCGTGACCTAATGACCCAACTTCCACACTAGTGTCATAGCAGGTCAAACCTCCTTATAGAAAATCCATTTTTCACAATTTGGCAGTAACGCGCCCAACGAACCAGGTTTCAAAACCATGTTTTTATACCAATTGACTCACAAGTACTCCAAAATTGCTCATGTAATACTTCATCCCAACCCGCTTACTTCCGTCTCCAAGTCAATAACCAAATTCTGTCCAACCTCATTGAAACATTACAACAACCAAACCATTAATCCACTGGGCAATGCAATTCAAAATCCAAAAAGTTCCTAAAATTGTCTCGTCTCTCCACAAAACAAGTTAGCCACAGTCTTAACATATAAAGAAAAGGAGTGTCTTATCGACCTTGCAATAGTGGTCAACTGGATTTGGTGACAGAGAAGTGCAACAAAAATGGAGTGGTGGAGAGCAGCTGAGCATGTGGTGCAGGGGCCTCCACTGGTCACAATGCCAATACGATGGCAACTTAGTTGTGGTGCAAGGCTTGGACGGTGGCAGTGATGGGTTGCAACACAAAACAGGGAGATGAGAGAGGGACGAGCATAGAGAGAGAAAGAGAGAGACAGAGACAGAGATAGAGAGAGAGAGAGAGAGAGAGAGAGAGAGAGAGAGATGAGAAGGGGTCAAGGGGCTTACTAGCAATGTGCTCATGGTTGGGAGGAACACTGGTGGCAGCAAGGATAGTGAGTGAAACGGCATGGGACTGAGGCGTGACGCAAAGAGTGGTGTTTGAGGTGTAAGCAGCTTGACTGTCGTGGAGTGTGGTGGGGGTGGCTTCTGCAACGCAACAAAGAGAGAGACGGGAGATGGCTAGGAAGCAAGATCGAGAGAGTGAGTGAGAGCTGCAGATGGAGAGAGAGAAGAGAGAGATACTAGGACGAATTGAAACTTACCAACATGAAGAGCATAAACTGGCAACAACAAAGGATTGCAATGGTGCGACCTATGGAGTAAGGCCTTAGTAGCGACAGTGCATGACGGGGTACGACACAAGGGGAGGAGAGAGAGCGAAGTGAGAGAAATGAGGAGAGAGACAGAGAGAGAGAAAGAGAGAACAGAGATTGAGAGGGAACTAAATTGAGAGAGATAGATGTTAGGGTTGGGAGAGAGGAGGCATTCAGAGTGGGCATTGGAACTTATGATGGCGAGTGGGGGTGCATGTTTGACCATATTAGAGTGCTTCTTACATCAAAAAATCGACCATTGTTCAAGGAATCAATCTGTGGTGGTGGTGGGTTGTGCAAATAAGATGAGTATACAAGTCGTATAGTGCATGAAAGCCAACCGATGTATGTGATTGATGATGAGAGAGAGGACATCAATCTATTAAGTGCTTAGAAAGTCTTTGGAGGACATATGGTGATTGTAAAATAATACAAAATAACACATTGTGTATGAGACTTTCTAAGCAATAGGAAATGGGTGGCTTTGATGCCATGATAAACAAGTTAAAAGGGCATCTTTTTTTTTTTTTGAAGTCAAATATACCTCCTTTATTGCTGTTTCAAAGAAAATGAGTCATTACAATATTTTTCCTTTTGTATATCACTAACTATCTGAATGGGACTATCCACAATATTCCATACACTCTCCTTAGAATACATAAGTGCTAATTTTGCTAGTTTATGAGCTATGTTATTAGCTTCTCTATACACAAATCTAACATTCCAATCCAATCTATCAACTGACAGCAGTCTCACATCTTCAACAATATTCCTATAATCTGCCCATATTTATTCTTCACTATTGGTAGCCTTCACAATCACCTAAGAGTCCCCTTTCAAGATTACCTTTGACAGGCCTAACTCTAGACTTAAGGATTATGCTCTCCTCAAAGCCAAAGCTTCTGCAATTATAGATTTCTGCGCATGATCCACAATACAGTTCAGACAAACCAGTACCTCACCATTGGAGTCTCTAATAACAACACCAAAACCCACTTTTTTGAGACACCATCCACTGCTGTATTCCAATTCACTTTTACACACAAATCAAATGACTTTTCCCATTTAACTTCCCTTCTGTTTGTACCCCCCGACATCTGTGTCTTTTGATGATAATCTTGTACTATGATGAATTCATTTCATCCCTCTTTGGCAGATTTTAGGACACTCCTTGGTTCTGCAAATTTTTTGTCAAACATCCATGAATTCCTTCTTAGCCATATCTTCCTCAAAGTGCAAGCTACCATCTCCACCTCCTCCATTCCTAGCTAAGTTTTTTTCCATAACTCCATGAATATTGACTCATAGCTACTCCACTTATGGACAGGACTTTCGAATTTAGCCTAGACATTCGAGGTTACAGGGCAACTCCAAAGGGCATGCATGGTTATTTTAGATTCTAGCTCACAAATTGGGCACAAACTAGAATTTAAAATCTATTTCTTAGCCAAGTTCTCCTTTGTAGGTAGCAGGTTGAGACAGGCCTTCCACACGAAGTGTCTGACAACTCCTTGTACATTAAGCCCCCATATGAGATTCCATTCTTTCTCTTCACAGACACCTTTTGAGGATTCTCCTGTCTTTCTTCTCATTCTTTTTTGCTCCAGGGGGTAAGCATTCTTAATAGGAAATTTTCCATCATTTGAGCACCATACTATTTTATCCACTGCTCCCCATCTACTAATAGGCCGGATACTACAAATCAACTCCACTTCCTCTTTTAAATCCTCAAAAGGTACAATAGAATACCATATATAGGTGAACAAGGCTAGAGGAATAATGAAAGTACAATAAATACAAAATAAGTCAAAGATACTATTCGATATAGATTAACTATATAATAAGCTAAATATGGTATAAATAAGACATATTACCATACATATAATAAATATATTTTATCATAAATATGACAATATTCTAACAAGTAGACTCTGAAATGTAAATCGCACACATATCCAAGTAAGAATTAATTAAGTAGTGCCTCAAAATGTAACTGTCCACATATATATATACACACTAAGTGAAATATAAGGAAACATACATACCATTAATGAAAAAAACTAATGGACAAATTATTAAGTATAGACTCTCATCCTTACACTGACACACATTCATGTAAAAACTTGTTGACATAATATCTTATAATATATTGGGGCAATATTTATCTATACTTTAAAATTATTTAATAATTGTTAATATATATTTGTTGTTCGGTTTGTATTAGTCCATGTTTGGGAAGTGAAATTAGTTGAGACTATCTCATTTCATCTCAAAATTTCTTATTATTTATTTTTCAACACAAAACACTTTTCAATTTTAAATCTTCAACTTTTTCTTCTAATCATTATCTAATTATTACAATTTTTCCAAATTTCCAAACAAAATACAAAACAATACAACTTTAAGTTTCAAAACAAAAATAATATTTAATTTTTTTTAACTTTATAATATTTTTATTTAATGTTTTCTCTTTCATTTCTCAAAATCCAATAAAACATCTTAACTCATACCATTTTACTGCATTTCACAAACTACTTCACTACTATTAACATAATTTTCATCTCATGATATTCTTATACTCAAATATGCCCTTAGTGTTCAATTTTTTTTTCTTTCGGCACTCGTTTCAAGAGAGAGAAATTTGAAATAATATTATTAAAATCACCTACGCTTTCGTGTATATATAAATCACCAATTTAATTTGAACATAACTTAGAAGTGTTCTACCCTATCTAGTAGTAATGACTCTTAGCTCCATAATTGAAATAACTCAAACTATGGCTAACTAAAAATAAATAACTAAAAGGAAAGAACGATTGTAGAAGAAAGAACTCAAAGTTCTTCTGCCATCTGTACCTCTCACAAAATTTTCATCATTGTTCAACTATGTTTCATTTCAAATCCAGGTATTTGGAATACCTTTATTAGGTGTAAGCTTTTTTTTATTAGATTCTTGTTTGTTTTGAGTATTGTTTGAAGTCTCATTCCTATTTTTAGTCTTTTAATTTTAGTTATATAGTTGATCAAGGCCATATGTAACCTATTGTTGGCTTAGGCCCCGTTTGGATTCAGAGTAAATCTCAATTCATCTTATCTCATTTAATCATTACAATTTTTTCAAATTTTCACACAAAATATAATAAACAATCCAAAATTTTCAATTCTCAAAATAATAAAATATTAAAAAAATAATATTCTAATAATATTTTATTCAACTTTTACCTTAACTCATATTATCTCAACTCATCATTCAAACCTCACCTCAATCTTTTAGCTTATTGTTAGCCTTTGTTGGCTTTGGTTTATTATCAACCCATTGTTGACCAAATCTCTAGATTTGATATTTCAGTTGGCAGTCACTCCATCACTAATGCCACTTTCATCACCTCATGAAAATTAATCAATTAATACAAAGACTACACTCAAATTTCAAACTAAGATTTATAAATCCAAGATATATTAATAAACTTATTGATGTCCGGTTGGACATTCTAGACTGCTAGTACCATCCATCTCTAATATTTATTGACCTTCGACATCGTCAATGACTCGAAAGTACTCTACAAACTTAAATAATTTGGATTCAACAAACAAGTTTATAAAGACGATTGTATTGTAATTTATCCGTACGTTCCTCTATTGCCTGATTCTGATTAGTAGTACCAATATTGATCATATGCTTAATTCTGAGGATTAACGTTCAACTTATCTTTAACATCATGAAACTAAATTCTTATTGAATACCCAACACATGAATATCACATTAAATTGTTTATTTGCTCTCATTTATTTCTTATTAAAATGACTAATATTTCTTATTAAAATGACTAATATTTCTTATTAAAATGAATCTATTTTCGTCACAAATAATTATTCTTGTAGTGATATATATTAGGATTACAAATAATATTATAATGGCCTGATTGTTAATTATTGAATTCAGACGTTGACTGAAACTTTCTTTTTTCTCAAATCTGCAGGATCCCTACCAATCCAATATTCGTTGTTTTCTGGTGAGTTTTCTATCTCAGAAAGATATCAGATGTATTATATATAATTGGATGGGTTTTGTTTGGTAATAACACAATTAAGCTAAGCTATTATAAGAAGTATGACCGATCCCCAACACTTACGTACGTAATTGTGTATTTTTCTATATATAGTGGATCTCAAAGTACTGTTGGACTAATATTATACCAGTTTTTTTATCTCACTAACGATGAATCCATTCTATGCATGCATGTTTGCAAATTAATTCTTTTACTTCATTTCTTGGCTAACTTTTAATGGAGATTAATTTTTTTAATTAATTAACAGCTTTGGCAGCTTTATTAATTGGATTCCTACTCGGTAAGAATCTGTATCTCAATCCTTTAGTAAGTGCAAGAAATAGTTAGAAATCATTATTAAATTAACATTAAAAATAAACGATGTGCCAAATCACAAGAATTTTGAAAGGGAGTAACTGGTAGTACAACAACATGATCGCTCGCTTTCTTATAATTACTTTTGCAATTTCATTTCCAGAATTGCGTTTGTCAATCAGTGTATTAGGCTCTCCATTTGTGATTGCATTTTTGATATATAAATGGCGAAGGAGACACTTATCCATGTATGACATTGTTGAAGAATTTCTGCAAGGCCAAAATAACCTCATGCCAATAAGGTACTCTTTCTCAGAAATTAAGAAAATGACCAAAGGTTTTAGAGAAAGATTGGGTGAAGGAGGATTTGGCACAGTATTTAAAGGAACACTTCGAAGTGGACGTCTTGTGGCAGTAAAGATGTTAAGCCAATCCAAAGCAAATGGGCAAGATTTTATCAATGAAGTAGCAACCATTGGAAGGATCCATCATGTGAATATAGTGCAACTCATTGGTTTTTGTGTTCATGGTTCAAAGCGTGCCCTTATATATGAGTTCATGCCCAACGGATCTCTAAACAAATACATTTTTTCATCAGAGACAAATATCCTCAACTACGAGAAAACATATGATATTGCTTTAGGAGTGGCTCGCGGGATTGAGTATTTACATCAAGGATGTGACATGCAAATTTTACATTTTGACATTAAGCCTCACAACATTCTTCTTGACGAGAATTTTAAACCCAAAGTTTCAGATTTTGGCTTAGCGAAATTGTACCCAGTGGACGATAGTATTGTTCCTTTGACTCGTGCAAGAGGAACGTTTGGATACATGGCTCCTGAAATGCTTTACAAAAATATTGGAGGCGTTTCATACAAAGCTGATGTTTATAGCTTTGGAATGCTGTTGATGGAAATGGTGAGCAGAAGAAAGAACTTAAATGTATCTGCAGAACATTTAAGCCAAATTTACTTCTCCACTTGGATATATGATCAATTCCATGATGGAAAGAATATAGAAATACAAGATGCTACTGAAGATGAAAGGAAAATATGTAAGAAGATGATGATAGTCGCATTATGGTGCATACAATTGAAGCCTAGCGATCGTCCATCAATGAACAAAGTCGTCAAAATGCTTGAAGAAGATGTTGAATGCTTACAAGTTCCTCTCAAGCCTCTCCAACCATCACTAAAGAGAGAGATAAAGGGTGATAGAGATAATTCAAATCAAGCTTCATCGTCAATTCAATTAGATGAATAAAGTCTTATTTAATTTTTATTGTTTATCTTTCTAAATTTGAACTATCTCTTTCTATCCTTTTTGTGCTGACCGAACTATGAAAGTTTTGCTTCAAGCCCACATAAAAAGAGAAGATTGACAATATAAGGTCATAATCTTTCTACGCTTGTCGTCGTATATGTTGCGTCTAAACTTTTACCCATTATTTGAATAAAAATTCAGAGCAGTTTTGCCTGCAAGTATACAGGTGTCGTAGTACGTTACAGGATCGAATCCACAAGGATTGACTAATGTGATAAAGGGAATAAAATGAAAGGAGATTAAAAAAAATAAGAACATAAAAAAAAATGAGATTACAGGGTTGAGGATTTTAAACGTAACAGAATATGACTGAAACAATAAAATGAATTAATATGGAGAACGACTAAGGTTCCGAGGATCCGTCTAATAATTTATAAAATTGTTTCATATCAATTTAACTCAGTTAGACTAGAATAATGATTCTGTCTAACTGGAAAATTTAACAATTAAGCCCAAGAAAATTAATTACCAAATATTAAGTTTGAATAATTGATAGTATAGACGTTCACAAGTCCAATTAATTACCACAGGGATTTTTCAAGCATTCACTGTATTCGGAAATCACAATGAATCAAGAGAAATATATAGATAATTAATGTTTCCAAAAAAAATAATACCAGTCAATTAATCAAACTCACAATATGAACTCTATTATTGATATGAAATAATATTTAAATTATTAGACTTCACCTCTTCAACTTAGTGCAAAAAAATTAGCCAACCATGTTCATCACAATAACCATAGATTTTAATGATCTATTCTCCATTAGAAAACTAAAATAAAACACAACACCAAATATTCTAAAACAAGCTTAATAAATTAACTCTCCAACGGAAATAAATGAAGCAAAGAAATAAAAGTTGCAAAAAAATAAAACACTGCACGTAAAACACTAATACTAAAAAAATAAAACACTGCACGTAAACTGAACTGCCTCTCTTATTTCTCCTTCCTTCCTCACTCTCGATACCTTCACTCTCTCACGCACCGAACTCTCCCCCTCTCCGAAAACTCTCGAGCTCACTCTCCCTCTCCAAACTGTCTCCGAATTGCCCCGTCTCCTTCGAACTCCTCTCTCTCCAAACTCCCGATTTCACTCTCCGAACTCCGAACTCCCCCCCTCTCTAAAATTCTCTCCTTAAAAAAAACTCTCCGAACTGCCTCTCCTATCTCTACTTCTTTCCTCAAGAACCCGATCCCCCGAACTCAACTCTCTGCTCCCCATTTTATAGGCTTCAAAAAGAATAAACAACTCAACTCAGAGCATGCACGTTCGACTTTTATTTTTTATTTTTTTCTTTCTTTATTCTTCCACCGAATGAATTATTGCAGTGCATGTTCAGCTAGCCGACAGTCTCATATGCTTATCTCTCGGTGTCCCTCAGTATTTATTTATTTTTTTTCATTGCTTTCGGTATCACAACATGCATCCGTAGTGCGTCTTCCCTTTCTTTTTTTTCATTTCTTTTTCTTCTTCCTCCAGCAGCAGCCTGTCCGCATGCACGCGTCTGTTCCCGCGTGCACCAGCTGCTGCTTCCAGCTCCTTGAGGTCAGCTGCTGCCCACGTGAACGCCCACCGAAGGAATGCTGCTGCTCTGCTTCCAGCTCGGCGTCACATGCGTAGTGCATCTCCATCTTCTTCTTTTTTCTTTTTCTTTTTTATTCTTTTTCTTCTGCTTCCGCATGCATCTCTGGTCGGCCAAACTCACGCACGCATGCATGAAGACGGGCCCAGCTTGTGAGTTGCTTCCTTTTGGTGTAATGGAAATGAGAGAACCCGAGAGGTAGCTGGGCAGAGGTGCAGTGGAGGGTGGTTGTCCGAACGGTTTTTGGCCGTGCATGGGGTGGAGGATGGATCGCCGGCGTCGTTTGGTGCTACTGGTGGCTGCAGATTGGCGGAGGACGGCCTACGGTGGCAGCTCGAAGCTGCTGTGCACGGAGTGCACTGTAGCTCGAGCTGCATCTTCGGAGGTTGAAGATGATGTAAACGACATGTCGTTGTCGTCTATTGACAAAACGACATGTCGTTCATCCGAAGACGAAATTCAATTATAGAGTAAAACGACAAGTCGTTTTCATCAATTGACAAACGACCTGTCGTTTAGCATACGGCAGTTTTGGCTTCTAGAGGTAAACGACATGTCGTTTTTCCATTTAAGAAAAACTACATGTCGTTTAGGCAAATCTGAAAAACAGAAAATAAAATAAAATAAAAATTAAATTAAATTAAAATAAAATAAAATAAAATAAAATAAAAATTAGACAAACCAAATTAAATAAATAAAAAATAAATAAAAATAAAACTTAGACAAATAAAATAAAATAAAATAAAATAAGATAAAGAAACTAAAATAAATAAAATTAAACAAGCGATGAAAAATAAACTATTAAGTGTATGTGAAGAACTTATTGCCCAAATAAATCACAAGTTATAAAATCAAGCATAAACAATGCTTTTAATCAATTTAATTCACAACTTGGATTTATTCCTCTTAA
>QEOT01000683.1:147352-174785 GCA_003123785.1 Pterocarya stenoptera
TAGCTCTTTTTCAGTTGTTGAATAATTCATTTGAGCACTATTCAAAGTTCTACTTGCATAATAAATAACACAAGGCTTTTTGTCCCTACGTTGGCCCAACACAGCTCCAACCGCATAATCACTAGCATCACACATAATTTCAAATGGTAAGTTCCAATCAGGTGATTGCATAATTGGGGCTGAAATTAACATACCTTTTAGCTTTGTAAAAGCTATTGTGCAGTCCTCAGTCCACACAAAAGAATTTTCCTTTGACAATAAATTGCACAAAGGTTTAGAAATTGTACTGAAGTCTTTAATGAATCTTCTGTAAAATCCTGCATGACCTAGAAAAGATCTGATGTCCCTGATGTTCTTTGGGATGGGCAAATTAGCAATTAATTCGATCTTGGCTTTGTCAACTTTGATGCCTTGAGAAGAGACAATATGACCAAGGACAATCCCTTGAGTAACCATAAAATGGCACTTCTCCCAGTTCAAAATCAAATTCTTTTCTTTGCATCTAATCAGCACTTTTTCCAGATGATTTAAACATTCATCAAACGAATCACCAAAAATAGAAAAATCATCCATGAATATTTCAACAAAACGTTCTACCATGTCGCTAAATATGCTCATCATGCATCTTTGAAATGTAGTAGGGGCATTACAAAGTCCGAATGGCATCCTTCGATATGCAAAGGTACCAAATGGACATGTAAAAGTTGTCTTCTCTTGGTCTTCAAGAGCAATCTCAATTTGGTTATAACCAGAATAACCATCTAGGAAGCAATAAAATTTATGGCCAGCTACCCGTTCAAGGATTTGATCCATGAATGGTAGAGGAAAGTGATCCTTCCTAGTAACCAAATTTAGCTTCCTGTAGTCAATGCACACACGCCAACCAGTAGTAACTCTAGTTGGGATCAACTCATTTTCTGCATTCCTTACCACAGTCATACCAGACTTCTTTGGTACTACCTGTGTAGGACTAACCCATTTGCTGTCAGAAATAGGGTAGATGATCCCTACATCCAGAAGTTTCAACACTTCTGCTCTAACAACTTCTCTCATGTTGGGGTTGAGTCTACGCTGCATTTCTCTAGAGGGTTTAACATTGTCCTCTAAATATATCTTGTGAGTGCAAATCAAAGGACTAATTCCTTTTATATCAGCTATGGTCCATCCAATTGCATCTTTGTGTTCAATGAGAACGTCAATTAATTTCTTCTCCTGAATTTTATCGAGTTTTGAAGAGATGACAACTGGTAATGTCTCTGCTTTGCCTAAAAATGCATATTTGAGTTCAGCAGGTAGAGGTTTCAAGTTGAGTTTTGGTGTTTGGATACTTGAGGGGAGGGGCACAACATCACGAGGAGGTAACTCCTCAAAACATGCCCTCCACTTATCAGTGTCCATTATAGGAGTGGATCCTAGCAAAACATTCATAGAAGCAAGCATAGAATCATCATCAAAATTTTCGCAATGAACTAAACAGGCTTCTAGATGGTCAGAAAAAAATGTCAAATCAAATTGATCCTGAACAAGAGTTTGAATCAAATTCACTTCATGCACGTCATCATCATCGCCAGGTTGTTTACAAATATTGAAAATATTCAACTCCAAAGTCATGTTGCCAAAAGAAATTATCATCACACCACTCCTGCAATTTATTAAAGCATTCGAGGTTGCAAGGAATGGTCTTCCTAAAATTATAGGAATTTGAGTGCAAACATCAAAGACAGGTTCTGTGTCCAAAACAATAAAGTCCACCGGGAAGTAAAATTTGCCTACCTGCACTAATACATCCTCAACTATTCCTCTCGGTATTTTTATTGAACGGTCGGCAAGTTGGAGTGTTACCTTGGTGGGCTTAAGCTCACCAAGACCCAATTGCTCATATACCGAGTAGGGTAGGAGGTTGACACTAGCACCAAGGTCAAGTAAAGCTTTCTCGATTTTAAAGTTCCCAATGACACAAGAAATTGTTGGACAACCTGGATCTTTATATTTTGGAGGAGAATTATTTTGGAGGATGGCACTTACCTGTTCTGTGAGGAAAGCCTTCTTTTGTACCTTCATCGTACGCTTCACTGTACACAGATCTTTCAAAAACTTTGCATAAGATGGAATCTGTTTAATGGCATCCAACAAAGGAATATTAATTTTCACCTGTTTGAAAATTTCAAGAATGTCAGCATTTTGAACCAATTTGTGAGAAGGTTGCAACCTTTGGGGAAAAGGGGCAGGGGTTGGGGTCTTCACAGGCATATCTAACTCAACTTTGTCAAGTTCACCATCCCTCTTGGAATTTGAAGAATTGTCGGTCTCATGGTCTTTCATTGAAACACTTTTATCAATTATTTTACCATTGCGTAGAGTGGTGATGGACTTGGCATGTTCAGTTTTTGAATCATAAGAATTTGAGTTACTTACCTCTGATTGTCCTTTGGGATTTGGTTGAGTTTGAGCAGGAAACTTACCCTTCTCTTGAATGCGCAATGCGGAGGTCAATTCACCAATAGAGCCCTTCAAGTCATTAACAGCCTGCATTATCTGGCTATTAATGTTAGCTTGACCCTGCATAAAAGTTTGTAATGTCTCCTCAAGGGTTTTCTTATGTGGGGGCACATAAGAAGTAGAAACAGAAGGCCCTTGAGAATTTTGATGTGAATTGGAGTCATTCCTCCAACTAAAGTTGGGATGATTCCTCCATCCAGGATTGTATGTCTCTGAATAGGGTGAAAAGGGCTTTTTATACATACCAAGCGAATTGCAATGTTCCTTATATACTCCTCTCATCTCCGTAAGGGTTGGGCAATCCTGTACAAGGTGATCTACTTCCTGACACACGACACATAGTTTAGGTGCATCAGCTTGGTGCACAATGTGAGCTGTCGTAGTTCCCTTCGTCTTTATTGCCTCTAACTCTCTAGTCAGGCCTTCCATCCTTGCCTTCAAGTTATCTTCTTCTCTGAGATGGTAGATGCCTCCACTAGACTGAGTTTGATTTGGGCGTGCTCGATTGGTGTTGTCGAAAGCATTTGGTCCTGTCCAAGTGTGAGCCTTTTCTGCAAGTTCATTTAAATACTCTATTGCCTCATCCGGATCCTTCTGCAAAAACTCACCATTACACATCATTTCAATGAATTGACGCTCTCTAGGAGTAAGACCTTCATAAAAATAGCTAACTAGACGCCAGCTTTCATAACCATGATGGGGACACAAGTTAAGTGTTTCTTTAAAACGTTCCCATGCTTGATACAAAGTCTCACTATCCTTTTGTGTAAAAGTTGAGATTTGTCTTTTCAAAGCATTAGTCTTATGATGAGGAAAGTATTTATTGAAAAAGATTTGGGTCATCTCAGCCCATGACCCGATCGACCGTGGTCTCAATGAATACATCCAACTCTTTGCCTTATCCTTTAATGAAAAAGGAAAAAGCTTAAGTCTAAAAGCATCAATAGTGCCAGGTTGACTATTAAAAGTAGCAACAACCTCTTCAAACTCCCTTATATACACATATGGATTTTCACTCTCCAAACCATGAAAAGTAGGGAGAAGTTGTATCATACCAGGTTTGAAATCCACTGGAGGAGTATTAGGAGGAAATAAAATGCATGATGGTGTTGCTGTGCGTGTAGGGTGAAGGTACACTTGAAGAGTCCTAGGTTGATCTTCGTGCACACTCATGTTAGATGAAGAAATTGATGAAATAGAATGTGTATCAGAACCAGAAGGTGTGTCAAACAAATTGTCAAAGAGAGTATCAGTGTCTACTTGAACTCTCCTTGCAAATCTTCCTAACTCGTCTCTATATCTACGCATGCAAGCATTGATAGAGAAAGGATCGAGATTATAAAATGATATGAATATGAAAATACTGCCAATTTTTTTTTTAAAAAAAAAAAATATTTGAGACAAAAGAAAAGAAAACAAAAGAAAGTTAGAAAATTTTTATATATTTTACCACATTTGCAATCCCCGGCAACGGCGCCAAAAACTTGTTGCGTCTAAACTTTTACCCATTATTTGAATAAAAATTCAGAGCAGTTTTGCCTGCAAGTATACAGGTGTCGTAGTACGTTACAGGATCGAATCCACAAGGATTGACTAATGTGATAAAGGGAATAAAATGAAAGGAGATTAAAAAAAATAAGAACATAAAAAAAAATGAGATTACAGGGTTGAGGATTTTAAACGTAACAGAATATGACTGAAACAATAAAATGAATTAATATGGAGAACGACTAAGGTTCCGAGGATCCGTCTAATAATTTATAAAATTGTTTCATATCAATTTAACTCAGTTAGACTAGAATAATGATTCTGTCTAACTGGAAAATTTAACAATTAAGCCCAAGAAAATTAATTACCAAATATTAAGTTTGAATAATTGATAGTATAGACGTTCACAAGTCCAATTAATTACCACAGGGATTTTTCAAGCATTCACTGTATTCGGAAATCACAATGAATCAAGAGAAATATATAGATAATTAATGTTTCCAAAAAAAATAATACCAGTCAATTAATCAAACTCACAATATGAACTCTATTATTGATATGAAATAATATTTAAATTATTAGACTTCACCTCTTCAACTTAGTGCAAAAAAATTAGCCAACCATGTTCATCACAATAACCATAGATTTTAATGATCTATTCTCCATTAGAAAACTAAAATAAAACACAACACCAAATATTCTAAAACAAGCTTAATAAATTAACTCTCCAACGGAAATAAATGAAGCAAAGAAATAAAAGTTGCAAAAAAATAAAACACTGCACGTAAAACACTAATACTAAAAAAATAAAACACTGCACGTAAACTGAACTGCCTCTCTTATTTTTCCTTCCTTCCTCACTCTCGATACCTTCACTCTCTCACGCACCGAACTCTCCCCCTCTCCGAAAACTCTCGAGCTCACTCTCCCTCTCCAAACTGTCTCCGAATTGCCCCGTCTCCTTCGAACTCCTCTCTCTCCAAACTCCCGATTTCACTCTCCGAACTCCGAACTCCCCCCCTCTCTAAAATTCTCTCCTTAAAAAAAACTCTCCGAACTGCCTCTCCTATCTCTACTTCTTTCCTCAAGAACCCGATCCCCCGAACTCAACTCAGAGCATGCACGTTCGGCTTTTATTTTTTTTTTCTTTCTTTTTTCTTCCGCGTGCTGTCCGTTCCTCTTTCTTTATTCTTCCACCGAATGAATTATTGCAGTGCATGTTCAGCTAGCCGACAGTCTCATATGCTTATCTCTCGGTGTCCCTCAGTATTTATTTATTTTTTTTCATTGCTTTCGGTATCACAACATGCATCCGTAGTGCGTCTTCCCTTTCTTTTTCTTCTTCCTCCAGCAGCAGCCTGTCCGCATGCACGCGTCTGTTCCAGTGTGCACCAACTGCTGCTTCCAGCTCCTTGAGGTCAGCTGCTGCCCACGTGAACTCCCACCGAAGGAATGCTGCTGCTCTGCTTCCAGCTCGGCGTCACATGCGTAGTGCATCTCCATCTTCTTCTTTTTTTTTTTTATTCTTTTTCTTCTGCTTCCGCATGCATCTCTGGTCGGCCAAACTCACGCACGCATGCATGAAGACGGGCCCAGCTTGTGAGTTGCTTCCTTTTGGTGTAATGGAAATGAGAGAACCCGAGAGGTAGCTGGGCAGAGGTGCAGTGGAGGGTGGTTGTCCGAACGGTTTTTGGCCGTGCATGGGGTGGAGGATGGATCGCCGGCGTCGTCTGGTGCTGCTGGTGGCTGCAGATGGGCGGAGGATGGCCCACGGTGGCAGCTCAAAGCTACTGTGCACGGAGTGCACTGTAGCTCGAGCTGCGTCTTCGGAGGTTGAAGATGACGTAAACGACATGTCGTTGTCGTCTATTGACAAAACGACATGTCGTTCATCCGAAGACGAAATTCAATTATAGAGTAAAACGACAAGTCGTTTTCATCAATTGACAAACGACCTGTCGTTTAGCATACGGCAGTTTTGGCTTCTAGAGGTAAACGACACGTCGTTTTTCCGTTTAAGAAAAACTACATGTCGTTTAGGCAAATCTGAAAAACAGAAAATAAAATAAAATAAAAATTAAATTAAAATAAAAGAAAATAAAATAAAATAAAATAAAATAAAAATTAGACAAACCAAATTAAATAAATAAAAAATAAATAAAAATAAAACTTAGACAAATAAAATAAAATAAAATAAGATAAAGAAACTAAAATAAATAAAATTAAACAAGCGATGAAAAATAAACTATTAAGTGTATGTGAAGAACTTATTGCCCAAATAAATCACAAGTTATAAAATCAAGCATAAACAATGCTTTTAATCAATTTAATTCACAACTTGGATTTATTCCTCTTAATCAATTTTTTCATCTAAAACCAATGATAAAATAATAAAACAATTAAAAATATATTGGTTTTAAATGTATAAAATATGCAATAATGCAGCTCAATTAGTATATATGCTACGCAGGGCCCTAAAAATAAGTATCAATCTAAATATAGTTTGATGCTACTCATCCATGTATAAATTTTTTACACATCTCTCTCTCCCTCTCTTTATTATTTTCTCTCTACTTTTTTAATTCATTCATTTAATTTTTAAATTAAATAGATAAAAAATTTAGATAAGTTGTTGAATGGTACTCTTAAAAACTAGTTAGTTAAAATAGGAAAGTTAGATTGTAATTAGTTTTTTAGATAAAAATATATAGATTAACCATTTGAAGTGCTCTGGTTACAATACGTAAGGTTTAATCCTCTCGACAAGGCCCGTAACAGCAAGTCATGTTTGATCTCTGTGGTAGTGTCAATAATATGTTATTCAAAAGTATTCATATTAATAATTGGTACTAATAAATAACCATAGCATGCAGTAGATAATACTAGGCTTGCCAGTTAAATAATAGGAAAATGCCAAATGTCTAACAAAACAGTTACAGATCTACGTGGCTTTTTACACTTTTTTTCTTTTTCTTTTTTTAATGAAAGTGAGGTATAGACGAGAATGTCACATGAATATGTAAGTTTTTCTTTCTGATACAATTAGCATTGCACGCTGCTACAAGAAAACTGCTTATTTGTGACAAGTTATTTCTAGTCAAAATAATTATTTTTTGTCAAAATGTGTGTTTTTTTCTCAAATAGTCATTATCATCGCAAGTAATCCTTCACAAATGCTTGTTTTTTTGCCCAAAATAATATGGCAATAGGAGTAGTTCAGAAAATAAAACATAATTAATGCTATTAGTCAACTTTAGTGACTCAAATTGTAACGGTCCATATAAAAGAGCCCCAAAATTAATATAAGTTCACCAATAATAATCAGCATTCTAAACGAACGTCTATACTATTTTTATATGCTTGCTAGCTGTGGCTGTTCGTGTAACACCCTGACTTGAAATTTAATTGGGCCTAAAATTATATTTAATAAGCAATGTTGGGTGAGCCTATGATTTAATATTTATTGAGGTTGGCTTGAAATTTTAGTTAGGCCCATAGGTCCAGAATTTTAACAGATATGGATTTCTTAGAATAAAATATGCGATGTAGTTTCCCCTAAACACATGCATAATCATGATATATTCATAAATGAATTAAAGCTATTTGAAAAAAAATGGGGATTGGGGCGAATGTCAGAAATGTAAAGTAAATGTATCCATACGTAGATGTCTATAGGGAATCACACAAAGTAGATCTTATTAATTTAGATTTGGGATTTGGTGTTATGCCTCTGTTTTTATGGATGGAGACTTATTGGGTGTTTTGGTCATTTATTTGGTGATGAACTCATGTGGTAAGTGGTTCTCAAACTAGCTTTTAAAATAATTGTAGTTGAAAAAATTATGAAACTGTGTTATGTGCAATCTGGTTGTGAGTTGTGATCGGATTATTTATGTGAAGCATTGGAATTGATCTGTAGCGATAGGTTTGAATATGTGAAGTGGCTGAGGGCTCGATGGAGCGTTGGGAATAAATATTAGCTGAGGGCCCTGTGAATTGTAGGGAATGAAATTTGCAATGGTTGTGAAGTTGGGAATTGACTTGCTGTAAAATTGTGCGTTTTTGTTTTAATTTATAATTAATGTTTTTGATATGTCATTCAATATTTAATTGTTGCACGTTGTCTGCTTTATATTTGTTACATGTCATTAATATTTCTGTAATTGTGCTATGTTTTTGTGTATACTGAAACATGTAAAATTGTTGGTTTTTGGTGTCAAAGGATTATTTTGTAGGTGCGTGTGTATCACGAAGCTAAGTCGAGATGGGGTATCATCTTGGTGGAGCTCCTTTGGTCACTCGGGAATGCGTAAAACTAGGTGACATCCGCTAAAACGAGCTCAGGCGAGGAGGTAATGCTCTTGGGTCGACTTCATTGCCTCTCCACTACTGGAGGCTAGAGGATGCCTGGTCAGGTACGCGCTGGGAGTAGAGCTGGGCATTGCTCGTTACAAAGTCACACGCTCGATCGTTGCTTGTGGTGTGACGAAGGGAGCCAAAAGTGTGTGGATGGTCTATAGGGGAGACCATGGTGCATACCTTAATCGAATGGGTACTTGCAAATAGAAAAAATGTGATTTTCGGGATCGTGTATCTTGTGTGAGAAATGGGTATACTCTTTGTGTTTTAGAAAATTTGCAAATGTTATATTTCTTTTAAATTTCTTATTTTGTATTTTGAGTATTAGTTTTGGTTTCACTTACTAAGATTTTGTGAAATCTCACTTTGGTATTCTCACCTATGGTTCCGCGAAGCGGAACCTTAGACTTTGATGCAAAGGATGTCACGTACGAGTATGGAGGTCCGGCACCACCTGAGGAGTGAAGATTTGGGGCCTTTTCTCCATTTTGTTTGAAGTGTTGTTGTTTGATTTGATTTTACTTGGATGATGTAATATTTTTATGCCGAAATCTAAAAGACTTGTGGGTTATGGATATTTGCTTGGTGATCATGTAGCTTTAATTTTTGTAATTGTTAGAATTAATGGCCGCCATTTTTTCGCTAAGAACTAATTGCACATTATTGTACAGCATGTATGCACACACTTGCTATCACAATGCGCTAGCGATGTATGACCCGAGTGGCCAACATTCTGGTATCACGACTTCCACCAAAATTCAAGTAAGAGTACAAGGTGTCAGTTCATCATGTACGTTCCCCACTTTGTGATTAGAGATCCCCTGCCAAAACACATATTTAAATAAGAGAAAGTCTACTTGCAACCGCCCCTTGCGGAACCCATGCAACCGGCTGACAAATTTTATTTTTTTTGTCATTTCGTTCCCTCTCTCTTTCTCTATCAATTTTTTTTTTACCTTTCTTCTTCCTCCCTACCATTCCTCTACATTCAGACCCATTCCTTCGTCTTCCCCACTGACACATCCCCCCCCCCATCATCTGATTCGTTCTCGGAGCTTTCATCATCAAACTTTTTCTACTTCTTACTGCTTTGATGAAACTTTGGACACTGTTGTCTTCTGTTTATTAGAAGAAAGTAGGGGGCTTCGAATAGAACCCAGGCTCTGCTTGTCGTCGACTTCTTCCTCGTTCTCCACCTCCACCCTCACAGGCTTCGAATCCTTGTTCAACCATCACTCCTTTTAGTCACGGTTTCTCTCTCACTCTCTTCTTCCTACAGCTTCTACAGTCCATAGCTGATTTTTCTGTAGCTGGTTCACTTTTCCATAGCGGTCCCTCACTCTGCGTCTCTCATCAGCCCTATTGTGCCCCTAATTGTGCTACTGTTATTTGATGCTAGTTTCTCGGAGGTCGAGCTGCTAAGCTGGACCTGTGGGATTCATCGATTCGAATGCCAACAGAGAAGGATGAACCAGAAGATCCTGACAAAGAACTTGGCACCCAATGGGTGGTTGTGGCTGGTTCATCTAGCTATGGAAATTATAGGCATCAGGTTTGAAGAACTCTCTCCCTCTCTGTCTCTGTCTCTCTCTCTATTTTCTTCTCTAACACTAGTTAGGAAGCTTAAAATTCAACTATTTGGGTTAAATTAAATGAGGAATTATACTTGGATTGTAAGTGCAGGCGGACGTATGTCATGCGTATCAGTTGCTAAAGAAAGGTGGGTTGAAAGAGGAAAACATAGTAGTTTTTACGTACGATGATATTGTAGCCCACCCATTGAATCCGAGACCTGGGATCATCATAAATCATTCGCAAGGTGATGATGTATATGCTGGAGTGCCTAAGGTACGTTTTCATCTTCTCATGGAATATTGCGACCTCTTTGAACTGCCATGAATCAAAATGTTTTATGTTTCTATGCTAAAAAAAAAAAGGACACTTGAGAAGGAAAGGGAGAGAGCAAGGGAGATTTAGAGGGAAAAGCTAGAGAAGGGTGGTGTTGGTGGTGTTGTTCTTGCTATGGCATGGGTCCTGGTTGGGATGTTGAGGAACTGCAGCCCTGAGTTGTTTGGATCGAGTGGAGAGTGAAGAAGATGAAAAGGGAGTGCATCATTGCATTAGTCCTTTGACTTTTAATTTTGACTTTTCTTTTTTCTGGTTTTTTTTCTTTTAATATCAGCTGACATGGCAGTGTGTCAGCCGGTTTCGCTTCGGTTCTGTGCTGGTGGTTGTATATAGCATAATTGATTCAATAATTAGATTAATGATATCATGTTCTCTCTCACTACCCAATTAGTTGGTTTCAAATTAGTTCGGACCTCACTAATAAATCAACATATTTTACTCATAGCAATCCACTGTAATCAATCTGATAAATGTTACAACCCTTAACACCTGCAAGGTAATTTATCTTATTAAATTAAATTGTGAAACCCAAGACCCTCAGTACTTCACCCCAAATCTTCCAACCCAAAAGAATTTCCAACCTTTCAACAATTTCTTCCCATATGTAACAGATCTATAAAATAAACTTGTATTGATAGCAAATTTCACTTCGAGAGTGAGGACCTCCAGAGAAAGTGAAAGAGAGAAATAGAGAGTTCCGATGCTTTTTGATAAAACCCTAATACAGATAGACTAAACCCTTACATACTGATGCCTTCAACGTGGGCCAACTCTACAGGACTGAAAGCAGGAAATATAGTAAAAGCAAACCCAATGTTACGGCCCATGGCCCAATCTATCTACAGTACTACTAATTAAAGATTACTAAACTACTATGACTCAAACTGGTTGTGGCCCACGACAAACCACAACAAGCCCATCGTAATCGTGGACCATCCCAGGCCCTTGTCTTCAGATGACTAAATCCCACACAGCAAAAAGTCTTCAGATCACGTCCCTTCAACAGTAAGTACAAGCCGACACATGTGCTTCCCTTCTGGAACCCTAACTCCATTCTTCTTCTTCCCTTCGCAAGACCAGGCCTCTCTCCCGTATTTTTCGACTTCGCATGGTTCACATCACCCCGATTGTTACACCTTACCAATAATTTTGTGATTAAAAAAAAAAACTATTTGCTTTAATATGAGCCCACTTCACTTGTCTTTCTCCCTTTGTTCTTTTGTCCTTGTTAATTATTACTGGATATAAATTTGCAAGTAAACAAGGTCATCTTTCTACACCATGAATGCAACTTCACCATGCCTTATTTCTTCTTGCTTTTCTCTGTATGTAATATGTCATCACTGCCTAACTTTTTTCTCCTTCAACTTCACCTCTCTCTCTCTCTCTCTCTCATCTTCACACTCATCTGTGTGTTAGTGAGCGTACCGGTGGGTAGGCCTGTACGTAATAGATATGGTTAGTCAAGGGGACTGCATTTCAAGTACTAGAGCAACATAAAACTCAATGTACCCAAATTATAAGGTTGTCAAACCAGCTTCTATTTAGAAGCTAAATTCAGCTAAAATCCACGAAATCTTTTCAGATTCTCATACAATGATAGGTCCCAACACAGATATTCAAATAATAAGTGAATGGTTTCTCTTCGGGTGAGAAAGTACTGCACGGTTTGGATAACAAATGATTTCATGATTCTTTCATTGATAACTTCCCTGCTTAAATAAGCAAAGCCTCGTACAAGAAACCTGAAATAAAAGGAAAGGTAGTAGCTAACAATACATGTAAAAACAGAACATGCAAACACATGAAAAAACAAATTAAGCATAACTAATGGAAATAAAAGTGACGTAAAACTCGCAACTGCAAGTGACCCAGTCCATCCCAGTGCACTTTCTCGTTCTTCACGTGCCTCTTCTACTGTAACTGTCTGTTGTTCCGCTACGTACGTCCCACCTTCTTGCATGCATGTCGCAAGTAACAAGCTTTCCACGTTCAACTTTATCCCAGGAATTTGGGATTTGGCCTAAGAGGCCTTGCTGACTGTCGTGGCCTATCAATCAATGTTTTGAATACCGTTTCGATGACCGTTACGGTTGAGGCATTGAAACTAGATATTTCGGTACCGGTACCTTTTCAGAATAGTCGATATATGAATAAATTATATTCTAAAATAATGGTATATATATAAATAAATTATAAATAATCTGGTCTGAATTGAGGGGGTCCAAAAATGAGCCTGCGGTTTAAAGAAATGAAAAAATAAAAATAAAAATGTAAAGGCCGAAAAATATATATAGGTCAAAATCCGATATATCGGCCGGTACAGGCCAGTATATTGGCCAATATAGGCCGTTACAGGCCGAAATTTTAGCCGGTTTGAAACATTATACTTGTCTGTACCGGCTACCCGGCCGGTACGGCATATTTCGGCTGTACCGGCCGGTACGAAACGATATTTAAAAGCTTGCTATCAATACCCCCCTATTATGTGGATCCTTGTCCTCAAGGTCCACGCCTGGGTACATCTCCAACAACTGTTTGGTTGGTTCCCATGTCGCTTCTTCTGCTGGTAGATTTTTCCAATGTACCAAATTCTTTTCAATAATCTGGGCTCCTTGTTTTATCCAACGGTGAATTAGAATAGCCTGTGGTTCCAACCCTACTACCCCGTCTTCAGTGAATGGTGGCAACTCTGTGCTGTGCGCCACCCCATTCTCTTCGTTAGTGTTGTATCGTTTGAGTAGCGATACGTGAAATATTGGATGAACGCGCAATCGTTCTGGTAATTGGAGCTTGTATGCGATCGAGCCAGTTTTGTCTAGAATTTTGTAGGGCCCATAGAAGCGATTGGCCAATTTCTAGTGGACTCGTTTGAATATCGTTTGCTGGCGGTAAGGATGTATCTTAAGAAGCACTAACTCGCCAACGTCAAACGACACATCTCTTCTCTTTTGATCTTCTAATTGTTTCATTCGATTAACCACGCGTGCAAGGTTGGCCTTGAGTTGTTGGAGTAATTCATCTCGGTCCAATAGTTGCTGTTTAACTTCGTGCACTGGTGAGAGTCCCTCGTTGTACGATGGAATGGTGGGTGGCAATCTACCATACAATACTTGAAAAGGGGTCATTCCCGTGGAGATGTGGTAAGTGGTCTTGTACCAGTATTCAGCCCAAGGTAAGTAGAAGCTCCATTTGCATGGCCACTGATGGACAAAGCATCTGAGATATTGTTCGAAGCTGCGATTGAAGACTTCCGTTTAACCATCGGTCTGCTGGTGATACATGGAGCTGAGTTACAGTTTAGTGCTCAACATCTTGAAGAACTCTTGCCAGAAGTTGCTCACAAAAATTGGATCGCGGTCACTAACGATTGATCTAGGCATTCCGTGTAGCTTAAGAACACCCTCCACAAATTTTTCTACCACACCTTTAGTCGTAAAGGGATGTCTTAAAGTAAGGAAGTGAGTTGACTTACTGAGCCTGTCGACGACTACCATGATGGTATCCTTGCCCTGCGAGGTGGGTAATCCCTCGATAGAATCTAGTGTCTTGTCGTCCCATACTTGGCATGAAATGGGTAACGATTGTAGGAGTCCTGCTGGTGTCAAAGTTTCAGCTGTCTTCTGGCACACCATGCAACCTTTACTATATTCTTGGATCAATCTGAGCATCCCCGGCCAATAAAATTGTTGCCGCAGTTTTTTGTATGTGCGCAGTATGCCTGAGTGTCCGTCCACCTTGGTGTCATGCATCTCATGCAGTAGCTTGGCACGTAAGGCAGGATTGGCTGGTATGATGATCCTTTCTTTGTAGCGAAGTAGGCCATTGCGCCACACATAGTGGCTATTGGGTTGGTCTATGGCTACACGACTCATGGACTGGATATACGGGTCCTCCTTTGCAGCTTGCTTAATTTCTTCCCATAAGTTAACCTGAGGAATAAAAATATGGTGAAGAAAGGGGCTACCTTGCTTTTGTGAGAGAGCATCAGTTGTAGAATTCTCACTTCCCGGACGGTAAGTTATCTCGTAGTCATAGCCTAAGCGTTTGGCTACCCATTTTTGTCACTCTGGCCTGGTGATGTGTTGCTCTAAAAAATACTTTAGGCTTCGTTGATCCGTCTGAATATAGAATTTTCGGCCAAGGAGATGATAAGGCCACCACAGGCGTATTGCTTCTATGATTGCTAACATTTCTTTGGCATAAGTGGACCAACACTTCTTTGCCACCCCAAGGGCCCGACTCATGAATGCCACTGGTTTTCCTTGTTGAGACAATACCGCTCCAATTCCCTCTCCCAATGCATCGGTTTCGATAGTGAAGACGTCATTGAAGTTGGGCATTGCCAACGTTGGCGTGGTTGTCATGGCTTTTTTGAAAGCCAGAAAAGCAGCCTCGGCTTCCTCGTGCCACCCGAATTAGCCTTTCTTAAGGTGATTGGTGACAGCCCGCACAACAATGCCATAATTCGTGACAAACTTGCTGTAATAGCCTATCAACCCTAAAAAACCACGTAGCTCAAAAATGTTAGTAGGTCGTGGCCATGCCACCATTGTTGCAATTTTGCTATCATCCCCCATTACTCCTTGACTGGTGACAATGTGCCCTAAGTACTCCAACTCTTGTTGGCCAAAAGCACATTTGCTAGCTTTGACAAAGAACTGGTGTTGCTTCAATATCGCCAGAGTCTGTTTTACATGCATCAAATGCTTGTCCCAAGTAGGACTATAAACTAATATATCATTGAAGAAAACTAGAATGAATTTTCTAAGATGTGGACGGAATATAGAGTTCATGATAGCTTGAAATGTAGATGGTGCATTACACAGTCCAAATGACATAACCAAATATTCGTAATGTCTGTTATGAGTACGGAAAGCAGTTTTTGGAATATCATGAGGATTTACTCGTACCTAATGGTATCCAGCTCTCAGATCTAGCCTAGTGAAGTACAAAGTACCATAGAGTTCTTCCAACATATCATCAATCGTGGGAATGGGAAAACAGTCCTTCACAGTGGCAGCGTTGAGTGCACGATAATCCATGCAAAAAGGCCAGTTTCCATCCTTCTTCTTCACTAATAGTACCGGTGATGAAAAAGGGCTCGTACTGGTTCGAATGAGGCCTGAGTTTAACATATCGTGGACTTGTTTCGTGATCTCCTCCTTTTGATAGTACGCATATTGGTATGGTCGGACATTAATTGGTTCTGTTCCTTCTTTGAGTGAGATGCCGTGATCAACTTCTCTAATGGGCGGTAGAATTGAAGGCTCCTTAAATAATTCCGAGAACTCCTGCAATATTTCCTGCATGTCAAGATGTATTTCTTCGTGTGGCTCCTTAGCACTGACTTATAGGCATACGGCAAAAATTGCATGGCTTTGGCGAGCCTCTTTTGATAGCTCCTTGAGCGATGCAGCTTGAATAGCTTCACCGTCAGCCCCTTGCAACCGCCTGATCTGGTTCTCCCAAAGAAATTCCAGGGTTAACTACTTCCAGTTGCAAACCACAGAACCTAGCATTTCGAGCCATTGGATTCCCAGGACTAGATCCAGCCCTGTAAGAGGAAGAGAATAGAGAGTTAAAGAGAAAAGAGTGCCTTTCAAGTCCACTCGTACGTCTTCGAAACTCCCCTGATACTTTAGTTTCACTCCATTAGCTATTCGCACGGTGAAAGTCTTGGTTGGCATTACTGGCAACCGCAGCCTGTTGGCCAACTGCTCACTAATGAAGTTGTGAGTTGACCCACTGTCAATTAGCACTATGACGTCATGGGAACCAATCTTGGCAGCTATACGCATAGTCTTGTGCAATGTCCATCCCGTTAATGCATGCAAGGTAATCTCTGGTTCGGGTAGCTCTTCTTGCTTCTCCTCAACTGGTGGTTCGTTTGTGACATCGTCACAGATAATATTGCTGACGCCATCATTTCCTTCTAGCATGAGTATCCGTGGCCCTTGACACCGATGACCTGCAGTAAATCGGTCATTGCAATTAAAACATAATCCTTAAGCTTGCCTTCGCGGCATTTCATCCCAAGTCAGGTGTCGAACAGGAGCTGCAGGTGCGGCTGATGAGACCAGATTCGCAGGAGGAAGAGCTAATGGGCTCTCACTGGTGTCGGAGGTCTTATGAACCTTCGTTGTCTTGATATTTGATCATCTTTCATTCGCGCTAAGCTTAAAGCCTCACTACAACAAATATGAAGGCCTCTTTCAATGTCTGGGGTTTAAATATTCGGATTCCATCCGAAATTTCTGACTTCAGACCACCCATAAAGGTCCCAACCAGCGCCTTCTGAGTCCATCCTCGTACCTTTTTGCCCAAACGTTCGAATTCACGCTAGTAATCATTTAGAAAACTTGCCTGCCTAATTCGTGAAAGTGCCTCGTCAAAATCTTCACACTCCGAAGGACCAAAAAGGGCCCAGAGTTCGTCTTCAAGATTTGCCCACGAGAGATCACGTCCTTCATCTTGGAATGTCCTACGGATCCACTGCCACCATTGATTGGCCTCTCCTTCCAAGTGGTAGGAGGCCAACAAAACCTTCTGGGCCTCGAAGGTATTCTAGAACTCAAAAAATTGGTTCACACAATTGAACCACTCTGTCGAATCATCTCCTGAGAATCGAGGAAATTCAAGCTTCGCTATTTTGGAGGATACGATCAGCCGTCCTCCATCGTTGCCTTCTCGGTGATTTTTGCAGTGGTTGGTGTTCTTCTGGTTTGCAAGTAAGACATCAGAGAGGCAGTTGAGAGTTTCTTCCACATGACAAAGCCTATCAGCCATGCCGAGCTCCATCCTGTGTAACCCATCTTACACTCCACCGAGCCCCGCTTCCAATTGCTCAATACGTTCTTTATTGGTTCCCATAAATAACCTGGCTTTGAGGCCAATGATAAGTGCCAACACAGATATTCAAATAATAAGTGAATGGTTTCTCTTTGGGTGAGAAAGTACCGCACGGTTTTGATAACAAATGATTTCTTGATTCCTTCATTGATAACATCCGGCTGCTTAAATAAGCAAAGTCTCGTACAAGAAACCCAAAATAAAAGGAAAGCTGGTAGCTAACAATACATGTAAAAACAGAACATGCAAACACACGAAACAGAACATGCAAACACACATAAAAACAAATTAAGCATAACTAACGGAAATAAAAGTGACTTAAAACTCACAACTACTAGTGACCCAGTCCATCCTAGTGCACTTTCTTGTTCTTCACATGCCCATAACCTCTTCTATTGCAACGGTTTGTTGTTCGGCTACGTACGTCCCACCTTCCTACATGCGTGCTGCATGCAACAACCTTTTCACGTTCAACTTTATCCCAGGGATTTGGGATTTGGCCTAAGAGGCCTTGCTGATCGTCGTGGCCTATCATACAAATATATATATATATAAATATACACATGAAGACACGTAGCCGAAACGTCATGAATTCTCACAAAATCCCTGACAAGTTTTTTTAATTTGTCTTGATCTTCCTAAGAGAGAAAATAAGTGGCTGAAAAATGCTCAATACAGTAGTCTCGTGTAACTGCGGGGGAACCGCGTCCTACGTGGAAAATGAAGCCAAACGATTCGTTTAAGCTAGCTTTGTTCTCCTTTCCTTAGTTTGATCTCCCACCGAAGCCACCCTTCCTCCGCCTCGAACCAATCTTCTTCTTCGCATGACAACTTTGCCTCTCCCTCAAAGCTCTCCCTTCTTTCCATGATAGCTCTGCCTCTCCCTTCCTTCGTCTTGGGTACAAACAAATAATAAACCCCCAAACGTGATATCAACTGGTTAGAGCCTTAGAAACCCATAAAAGGGCAAGATATCTAGATCAGATCCTTACTTGTCCCTTAATCCCACTTGATGACCCACATGAAGATATGCTTGAAGACCTACACAAAGATTTTCTTGAAGACCCAAAGAATCACACACTTCACACACACTGAACGGAGAAAATACAAGGGGAATCACTTCACATCATACACGAAGAAATGTAGTTCACTGAGAAAAGAGAAGCATTGATCTTACCCACGAAGACGACGACCCACATGAAGACCCATGGTGACGAAGACCAGACGAAGGACCAGAAGAAGACTTTCTCCTTCAACTTACTCCCACATGAGACCGACGAAGAAACAAAATCGATGGCACCACTCCCGCACGAACACGAAGACGGGGAACGAGATCTATAGTTCTTCAAACGCAGACGAAGACGCTTAGCTTTGGGTGTTCTGATCTGTCTTTCTCGATTGCTATTTTTTTTTTCATTTTTTTCTTATATATCGACTGATGTGGCCCCACGCCAAATCATCCGATTGTGCAGTGACTCCACCCAGCCTCTTGTACGTAGAAGAACTGTAAATAGTTGGTGTGTAACTGATAACTTGTTGGAGTAGGGTTGTACAGAAACTGACGCCACCGGCTGCCACGACGCGAGCTGACTGACCGTGTCAGGAATCGGTCAGCATGCGGTGGCAATTTGAAGAAACCGACGCCATAGACGGACCGCGTCAGGAACCAACCTGAACCGATGGAGAACCGGTCGGCATGCGGTGGCAATTTGAAGAAACCGACGTTCAGTGGTTTTGTCTTGGTTTAAAGCTGGACTGGACCGCTGAACCGACTGATATAATAAAACCTTTTTTTTTTAATATACCATTGTTAAAACGACGCCGTTCCACTTAAGTTTTAAGTGGAACGACGTCGCTTTAGTTAATAAGTATTACAACAGATAATGGAAACGACGCCGCTTGGCATTAAACCAAACGGCGTCGTTTTATTAAGAACGTAAGGAAAAAAAAGAGTCTGAAACGATGCCGTTGTTTCGAGATGCTTCTTCCTCTTCCCCAGCCTCTTCTTCTGGAATCTGAATTACTCTGCAACTCTCTCTCTCTCTCTCCTATGCAACTCTCTCTCTCTTAGTCTTTCTCATTATTCTCCAGTAGATAATCGCCGGTAGGGGAACCGACACCGACCAAGAACTACCAGAGAATCGCTCGATCAGTTTCCTCCTCCCCATCGACTGGTTATGGTCAACGTTGGTTTTGCCCAAAAACCACGCCGATGACATCGGTTTTAACCCCTATGCTGGAGTACTAGAGTTTGTTACATGCCATTAATGGGACTTTCCAGTGGAGTGAAGCAAAGCCATGAATGGAACTTAAAGCCATTTATTTTGCAGGTGTATATGTATTGCTACTGTTATTATAATGGCTTAATTTAATTTTTGTCAATTTATGGCAGGTGGGATTAAATTGATCGAAAGCTATTATGCTTTGAAAATTTGCAATGAGAATAAGAATTTAATCATTTTGTGAGAATTATTATGATCTCAAGTAAGGGACAACTTTTTGTAGATCTTGGAAAATGTAGGATGTCGATTAAGTAACCCAGAAATTATCACACGTGGATTGATGAATAATATATTTTTTTTAAAGTAGCTATTTCATTCATTAAAGCAAATGTTGGATACATGGAGGATAGTCCTCAATAAGTATACAGTCTTCCTGGCAGCTAAGAGCAAACTTTGCCAAATGATGGGCAATTACATTAACTTCCCTATGAACATGTAAGGTAGACCAAGAAAGGGTCTTGGATAGCATGATCTTAATGTCTCTAATAACAAGACCAATGCCACTCCAACTTTCTTCTTTGTGTTGAATAGCCTTTACCACTGATAGAGAGTCACCTTCAAGAATAATATGTTGTAGTCCCAATTCTGCACAAAAGGAAGAAGCCCTTCGAGCTACTATAGCCTCACCAAGGAGTGGATCAGGAATCAAGTCCATCGATGAGCACAGTGAAGCCATAACAAGACCTTCTAAGTTTCTAACAATCACACCAATCCCCAACCTCGAGTTGCCTTTATCAATGGCAGCATTCCAATTAGCTTTGCAAACACCTAGTGGGGGAGCAATCCACCTGTTGTTTATAGGTTCTTGGACTTGAGTCTGTTTCATCCCATTCTCTGACCATAACTTAATGGAAGCCATCTCTGTTTGGACCAGCTTTGACACTTGAGAGGGAGGGTGGAACTGCTGTTCAAAGAGCCAAGTATTCCTCCTATGCCAAATGGCTTTTGCAGTAACAACAAATTCGATGATCTCCAAAGGAGATAAGTAAGCCATTATAGGGGTCAGAGTATCTTTAAATGAGCCTTCAAGGATACTTAGTTTCTGAATTCTTCTTGAGCTCAAAGACCACACATCCTAGGCAGCACCACAGGACCAGATAGCATGAGATACTGATTCAAGTTTAAGAGAACAAATAGGAAAGAGGGGTGATTCTCCAACTTTCCTTTTAAGCAGGTTCAAATTAGTGGCTAGGGCTCACTTGCAACTCTCCAAAGAAAGGATTTTGTAGCTTGAGGTGCTAGGATCCCCCAAACTTTGTTCCAAAAACTCAAATTGGAATTCTGGGTTGAAGACTGCCCCACTCTATCCTCTATAAGTAAACCTTGAAGGTGATAAGCACTCCTTACAGAAAATTTTCCATTGCTTGAACATCTCCAGGTCAGCATATCTTGGCTCCAGCATGGACTAATAGGGATTTGACTAATTAATTTTGCCTCAGAGGTTGAGAAGATGGCATAGATGAGAGGGAGATCCCACTGCATGGTGACTGGATTTATGAGATCAGAAACTGGAGCTTCAGCATCTAGAATGTGGATAGGAGATTGCACTCTGAATGTAGATGGGTAAGGAAGTCACTGATCCTGCCAAATTTGATTTTTCTGCCATTTCCAACTTTCCATAACAGTCCTGCATTAAGTACTGGTCTGGCTAAAAGGAAACTCTTCCATACATATGAGTCATGAGGTCTTAATTTGGCTGATAGTAATTAGATGTAGGGAAGTACTTTGCTTTAAGAGCCTGGGCTGCAAGAGATGAAGGGTTTTGAATGATCCTCCAACCTTGTTTAGCTAGTAAGGTTAAATTGAATTGTTCAAAGTCCCTAAAGCCCAAGCCCCCTTCTGTTTGGGTTTCCCTAATGTTTGCCAGCTCAACCAGTGGATTTTAGACCTGTTATTGCTTTGCCCCCACCAGAAAGATTGCAAAAGCTGGTTGAGCCTTCTAAGAATGGTTTTGGGGAGTTTAAAGATACCCATGCTATAGGTAGGGATTGACTGCAGCACAAATTTTAGTAAAGTCTCCTTCCCGGCTTGAGACAACAGGTTACTCTTCCAGTTAACCATCTTAGCTTTGATCCTATCTAGTATAGAGTGAAAAGCCTTAGTTCTGTTTTTGCCCACATAGGATGGTAACCCCCGGTATTTATCAAAGGATCCTGAAGCTTTAATACCTGATTGTTGCAAAATGGCTTGTTGGGCCTCAAGCTTGGTGTTGCTTCTGAAGAATATTGAGGTTTTCTCAAGATTAAGCCTTTGGCCCGATACTTGTTCGTAACTGCTTAAAACTTGTTGTAGTCTACACCATTCATTAGGATTTGATCTACAAAAGACCAGGCTGTCAACTGCAAAGAGAAGATGGTTCACATGAAAGACTGGGATTCTAGAAATTACTCCCTGCATCTCAACTTGATTTAGGCTATGACTGAGGAATTCAGAACATATGATGAATAGGTAGGGAGATAGGGGATCTCCCTGCCTAATGCCTCTAGATGGAGTGAAAGTTTCTTGGGGTATACCATTAACTAGAATAGAATAAAAGACAGTGGTAACACACTGCATAACCAGATCTACCCATTCACTCTCAAATCCCATTTTCCTCATTACTTTGCTTAAAAATTCCCATTCCACTCGGTCATATGCTTTGCTCATATTGAGCTTGAGTGCCATAAAGCCATTATGCTTACCTTTTAGCCTTGCTTGCATGGAATGCAGTAGCTCATATGCAACAATTACATTGTCTGAGATCAGTCTTTTTGAAACAAATGCACTTTGAGTGAGGGAGATGAGGCTAGTCAAAATGAGCTTGAGTCTGTCGGCAATTACTTTAGAGATAATCTTATAGAATACATTGCAGAGGCTGATTGGTCTGTAGTCTAAAACAGATTATGGGCACTTCTTCTTGGGGATCAGAGAAATAAAGGTTTGATTAATATCTTTAAAACCCTTTCTGGTGTTCAACACTTCAATGACTGCTGCTGTTACTTCCTTACCAATTGTGGTCCAATGTTGATGGTAGAATACAGCTGGGAATCCATCTAGGCCAGGAGATCCAAGAGGGTTCATATCCTTAATGGCATTTTCAACTTCCTGTACAGAAAAAGGACTAGAAAGGGAGCAATTCATTTCTGTACTGACTGAGGGAGGGAGGGAGTTGAGAGCAGCCTCGATATTCCTTGGGTTAGAAGAAGAGAATAGGTTTTGATAATATTCTTGAAATGTCCTTGCTATCTCTTCCTGGTTTGAAGTCACACTCCCATCTTCACTTTTGATTTGTTTAATTCTATTCATCTGTTTCCTTTGAGAGGCACACTTATGGAAGTATTTAGTGTTTCTGTCCCCATCCTTAAGCCATCTTTGTTTAGCTTTGTCTCCATCTCAGCTCTTCTTCTTCAAGATAACCATATATCTCTCTCTGGAGTGCATTGATCTGACTACTAAGCTGACCAGAGTTAGAATCTTGTAACAGTCTAAGTTGTTCTCTCTTTTGGGTGAGAAGCCTTTTCTGCTGTCTAAAAGCCTCCTTACTCCATATCTTGAGCTTATCCCTGCATACATTCAATCCTTCACGAGTAAAATCTAACTTAGAGGCATGAGAGGGTTTCTGTAACCAAGCAGCTTTAATGAGTTCAGTGCATCCTTCTCTTTTGCCCCAGGCAACTTCATATCTAAACATCTTTTGCCTAGAAGCTTCTACTTGGGCAGAGTGTAAACAATTAATAAATAAGGGATTGTGATCTGAGCATTGTCCTGGTAGAACTAAAATCTAATTAGAATCAAAGAGATTATGCCACTCTTTATTAGCTAAGGCTCTATCCAAGTGACATTTAGTGAACTCAGAATCCTCCCTTCTATTACACCAAGTAAACTTTGAGCCTCTAAAGCCCATGTCCATAAGACCACAGTCTGATAGAGCCAGTCTAAATTCTTCCATCTGCTTAAAGGGGTGGGTGTTGGAACCAAAGTATTCATCTTGAAACAGAATCTCATTAAAATCCCCCATACACAACCAGGGATTATGAGTTCTGGAATGAATTAGCCTAAGGAGGTCCCAACTATCACTTCTTTTAGTAGTAATAGGCTGGCCATAAAAATCTGTTACAGTCCAATTCCTACTCGAGATGTTAGAAGAAACTGAAATAGAGATGTGGTGATGGGAGTAAGAATCTAATTTAGCTTCTATTTCTTTCTTCCAAAACATGGCAATACCCCCACTTCTACCAATACTGTCAACAGAAAAGCAGTGGTCAAAACTCAATTTGTCACGAATAAGATCGATTCTTTTCCTTCTACATTTGGTTTCACTCAGAAAAACAACATCCGGGCACTTCTCCTTCACCATAAGGTGAAGCTCACAAACTGCCCGAGGGTTCTTAAGTCCTTGGCAGTTCCAAGCTAAGTGTTTCATGGGGATTGGCAGGGCTAGAGACCAGCCTCTGCCAATTGAGCTTGTTTAGTTCTCTTCCTTGTCAAGATAATCCCTTGAGATCCTGCACTAGGCCTTTTCCTTGGTTTCGGATCACTAGATTCACACATAACCGTGTCATGTGGGCTATGGTTTCCTTTAGGCCCCAACTCTCTAGCCCTCCTCTTCCACTTGGTTTTATTAGCACTACCAGCAGTAATTTTAATGGGTGAGTTCTAAGAAGGTGGGCTGTCTTGGGCCAAGTCTCTAGCAGGCCTCTGTGTGCCTTGACCATGTTATACAGAGAGAAATCATGGTGTGAAAGGACTCCTTTTAATGTCAAGGTGTCCTTCGGGTGCATATTAGCCAAGTGGGACGTCTCAAAGCTATCAGAGTTTACCTGAATAGAAGGGTCTGATTGCTCTTTTGTTCTGCACCTATTGCCCTTTTCGTGTAAAGGTCCCAGTAGTTGGTAATTTTCAGAACTCCCAAGGTCAGCATGTTCAATGCTACATTTGATTTTCCAGTGACATTCTATCCCATCACATCGTCCTCGTTCCTACTATCATCACTTTTGTTTTGGCGCCAACTTCCTATGTTTTCGAAATCACCCTCCTTCTTGCTGGAGACTGGAGAGCTCCTCCGCTGTGTGCTAGCTCTAAGCCAGGACCCATACTGCAATATTGTTCCTTCACGTCCTTTACCCCCTGAAGAAGAGATTGGGCAAGACGAGCCAATATGCTTAATGGCACCACACTGGAAACAAAACAAGGGGAGGCTCTCATATTTAAACGGAATCCAGAAACGTTTCCCTCCCATGTTAATAAACCTACCCCAAGTTAGAGGCTTACAAATATCTAATAAAACTCTAACTCTAAGAAAATGGCCCAAGGCCATGCCACTTGCATCCACATCCACCGAGATAACAGTTCCTGCCGCTGCACCCACCTTTTCTCTCATGGTTTTGTTTATTCCTGCAAAAGGCAGGTCGTGTAGTTGTATCCAAAATGGTTCCTTCTTAAACTCAATATCTTTGGGAGCCGCGCAACCTTCACAATCAAATAAACAGACCAAGGCCCTATCAAAAAACCAAGGTCTACCCGAAAGAACACGTTCCTTCTCCAAGTGGTTCTGAAACTCAATCAAAAATCTGTTGATACCAAGGTTTTTAAAAGAAACATGTCCCTCTACTTTCCATGCCTTACTCATGGTAGTCCAAAATGCTCCTTTGTTCATTTCTTTCTCTGCAACAACAAGGGTAGCCAAACAATTCCTGCTTTTTTCTATAGAGATTAGAACTTCCTCATTTGGAATGAGAACTTCTTGTTTCTCTTCTTCCGTAAGGCTTAATCCTTCGTAAAGGTTAGATAACTCTTCGGCCATACCGTACCTCTGTACCTTGCTTTGGGGGGTCACTCAGTAGAACCTCTCTTCAAACAAAGTCCAAGAGAGAATCTCTACGTTCAGAAGAATAGTAGAGAGAAAAAAGCTCCACCTTTCTAAGAAAGAGGAGAGTTCATGCCTCCTTTCAATTGATGAATAATATTGGTTGGTGGTCTTTTCCGACTTTTGACGCATGAGATCATGCCGTCGACTTTCGATGATTCTTAATTTCAACAATAACATAAGAGGGAATGATTGGTTGGTCGGGGAGGTGTATACAGGAGGTGTATACAGTGAATTGAGATAAAAATTAAAAATTAAATAAAATATTGTTAAAATATTAT
Organism: Pterocarya stenoptera; assembly: GCA_003123785.1. NCBI lineage: Eukaryota > Viridiplantae > Streptophyta > Magnoliopsida > Fagales > Juglandaceae > Pterocarya > Pterocarya stenoptera. The sequence continues at coordinate 172,867 of QEOT01000683.1, forward strand.
TTTTTAATATTAGTATTATTTTGAGATTTTTGTATGGAAATTATGGAATGGTACTATTGTCCAAAGATTGGAGTCTGTGGTATTGCTTTAGCTCTTGCTGTTTTGCATCTTCAATTTTGGGCTTACTTTGCCGTGATTTTTGGAGTCTGGATTATATATAACTTTGGATTAGAGGTACAAGTTAGGTACATGATATTGATCTTTCTTTAATAATGGCAGTCTGATTTCTATTCTTGCGCATCTTGCCTCATGTTTATTTCTTTGGGAGTTGTAATTGGCTCGAAATTCTGCAAGGCACGATGATATGGTTAAGCCATCTTCAGTCATTATTTGGAAACTTGCTAAATAGTTGCATTAGATTAAGGTACCATTTGAATGTTGAGTTAAATTGAAATAAGTTGAGTTCTTTATGAATAGTAGTGAATTGAGATGGTGGAGTGAGTTTTGTAGAGCCACCTAAGATGAGTTTAGATGTGTTTTGAAATTAAAACGAATTTAAATGTATTTATCATGGGAAAGTTGAAAACAATTTGCGGGTTCTGCGTGTAAAAAGGTGTTTAGTTGAAAAATATTGTGGGTCCCACATATAAAGAGGTTTTGAGTTTAGATGAGTTTCATGATTTGAGAATTGAATATTTGGATGTTGGACTCAGTTTAAAATTAATCTGAACTAAGATGATCTCAATTCACTCCAAGTTCTAAAAGTAAGAAAACTAGAAAACTATTGCCGGTTGATAGATGGTTTCCCCTTATTTTATCCATGAATTATGTTAGCTAACATAATATGAACAGACATAACTATTGTTCGAAAGAAGACACATATATTGAGTTACTGGCGCAAAATACTACTGCCACTAGGTTAGAAGGCGCCAACACCGAAATTGACATTCAAACGTGTAGTTTCCTATTTTGGAGACTTTCGAACAATGAGCTAACTATTCAAACAAATAGTAAAACCGTTCGAATGTATTATTATTCATAAGTTAGTAATTTAGTTTAATTCAGATTTACATTATTAAAGGATAATATACTATATGCTATTTATATACTATATGATATATGCTATAAATCACTATATAAATCACTAAACTAAATCAATTTATAAATGACTATAAATAAATCACTATACAGATCACTAGTATCATATATAGCATAGTATATACTTTAGTGATAATATGCTATAGTTGTGACCAACCGCTCTGAATTCCTCTCGAGTTGGTCATGAGTCTCGTCTAAACGTTTTAAATCTCGAATATTTATTTTTAAATATAGTGGATGATTTTTAAATGAGTCAAGTATTTAAAATATTCCAAATATTTAAAAGGTCAGAATTATTTTTATGGAGTATTTTTTATTGTTATTGAATCAAATCTAATTTTTAAAGTAAGCCACTTTAACTTTTGAAAACCCATAAAATAATATAGTTTTGCAAATTCATTGTATTTAAATAATTTTATTTCCTTTAAGAATATTTATTAAAACCCATCAATTGAATTTATGTTAAAAACTCTAATTATTTCTCTTATAAATATTTAATAAAATTCATCATTTCATATTATGGTGAAAAAATATGATGCTGGATCAAGGAAACATAGTTTGGATTATATTTAGTCTATTTCCTATTTGCTCTATTATTTCCTTTTTATTTCTCTATGTTTTATCTCAACCATTGGATTTCCAAATCAAGCCTAAATGTCCAAGATCTTTTTCCCTTCATGTTTATCTATTTCTTCCCCTTTTATTTGACGCCACTCAATCGGGTCAACGCAAGAAATCCCCTCACCCTTCAGTACACACGCTGACAAAACTTTTCCACTTCAGCCATTGTCACGCCAGCCACGATAGCACTGCATGAGGTAACCCACTTTAGGCCTCTTCCTCTCCTGACTTCTCTCTCTCTCTCTCTCTCTCTCTCTCTC
>QEOT01000683.1:175487-300175 GCA_003123785.1 Pterocarya stenoptera
TCAATTTATCCAACTTCCTCATTTGTTTCACCATATCTAGTGTCTTCGCAACGGCAGGACTCCTAAGAAGAGTAGCATATGTACCTAATGATGGCATGTAATGACCCAAGGAAAGCCCAAGGCATATTGTGGACTTGAACTCCAAAAGAAGTTTTGTCACTCAGTGCCACCTTTATCAGACTCATTTGCATCTATGATACTTCTCTCACCCAATTTGGGACTTATATTAGCATGGCATTACAATCTCTCCCACTCAAATCCATAGCGTCCTCATCAAATAATGGTATGGCTCAAGTCTCAGGTTAGGATTGATTCCAATACCATTAAAATTCACTATTTAGATTATGTAATGGTTTCTTGACGGCCATCAAGCAACATAAAAGAACATAACTGATCACATAGCATTTGTATGTTCTCTAGCTACTCACTACCCATTTATTGGTTAGCTTTGGATTCCAATGTTATATTACACGAGTCCATAACTCGCGCAATATACGGACCGTTATTTATGTTAAATTTTATAAATCTAAATAGTTCATTATACATAATCACTACCACAATTATTAAAAATATATATATATATAATGGAATATGCATATATAATACTAAAAAAAATGGAATATGTATATATAAAAGAGATCACTTTACCAATAAATATTTCATGGTCAATTTACATTATTAAAAATGTAATATATATATATATATGATTGTTCAATTTAAAACAATATAAAATAGATACAATTAGTACCATAATCAAGAATATCCCCAACATTAATAGTGATCTCAATGATCTTGAGGAATTTTCAAACCCATGCATTACGTACGTACATCATGTACATTGGCCAAACTAATTTATGCATTTATGTTCATTTATCAATCTACAAACTAATTTTATAAATCTAAATAGTTTATTATACATAACTACTTCCTGCTTTTTTGCCCATGAATCCATAGAAGAATCATCTAGATTGCAATTTATTTGCTATCCTTCAAAATCATGGAACTACAACCACTTATTTTTCCTTAAAAAAATTTATCATTTTTTAGTTTAAATTCCATATGTCATAACGGTAACTTAATATTTAACAAATACAAAAGAACGTAAATTGAGACAGTAGCCAAGCAACCAGAAATCATGGCATGTATTTTAACAAAAATAATTACATGCCATTGAAAAAGAAAATTGCACCCACTTTATGACATATAATACGTTCGAGAATGAAGTTATTTATTACTAACTTTGTGTTCAAAGATGTTCTATGGCTACATCGAACATGTTTATTGGAATCTTTTAAGTTTTATGGTATCAGTTACTTCATTTCTTCATTTCTTAAGACTATGAACAAACATGTGTAATGCATAGATAGACTATATATATCATAAATACACGAAAGACTGTTAGACTCACCTGTTTAATTTTACTTCAACACCTGTTTAATTTTCCTTCAAACTTCAATACCTCTACGCCTGAAACATAGTTGAATGCAGAAAGTACATTGATTTGGCCTCACTTGATTTGTGAGAGAGAGAGAGAGAGCGGAAAAGAAAGTGAAAGAAAGAAAAGCAGTTTTCTAAAATATATATAAACGCTTCTTCGGTTTTTTTTTTAAACGCAGAAAACATTTTGCCTCTTCGGTTTTTTTTCCAGTTACTTCAGTTGCCTCTTCGTGTTTAAAGTTCACTGTTGCACCACTTGGCCATTCAGTTGCCTCTTCGTGTTTTCGTATGCTTATTTCATAGTTTTTAGTGTGAGATGCACCATTAATTGCACCGTTTCGTATAGATAATATTCAAAATATTCAAACTGCTTCGTATAGATAATAGGCTAACCATTAATTGCACCAATTCGTATAGATAATAGGCTAATACGAATAATATTCAAAATATTCAAACGGTTGAATATTCAACTATTGAGCTTAAACTATAAAATTATGCACCGCTTGACCCTTCATAGTTAAACTTAACTCGATTAGTATGGGCTGAATGCCAAGCCATCATGTTTAAACTTCACTTTTATATAATTAACAGATGTGCAGGCCAAATGTGGTGGACTTCACCATGTAAATGAATCAAAAGTAAGGGAGCCAAGTGAAAAGTAAGTTGCTTGACATATTTCACCATATTGTGGAAACGTGCGTAATACAGTACATATTTAAAACGAACTCAGATATCTTTGAATTAAAAAGATATCTGAATTGAAAGATGAAATAATTAAGTAGAGATAATGTAGCATCCCCTTCTTCTTCCTCATGCTGTGATTACTCTCTCTCCATTCTCTCATCTTTCTCTCAGTGCACTGCTGTCTAGACAGTCACCTTCCACTCACCCAGCCCATCGCACCTTGCCCCTCCACGCATAGCTCGATTTTAGTTGTAAACTTGTAAGTCCATGCCGCTGCACTTCAATTCTTTTGTTTTTCATGCTCGTTGACTTGAAGAGTTATATGGGAAATTCTGTAGCCTAATAGAATAGGAGTTATTACCGTTATGCCCTTTGATAATGTTTTCAAGTGATAAAATTACAGAAGCTATTGCATGGTTGGTCTACTAAATAAATAATATTACATTAATATTACCTTTGAGTTACAAGTTGCATTCTTGTGTTTTAAACTTTTAATATGTATTTGTAAACTCTATGTTTTCCATGTTTACAGAAATTATTTTGGTAAGTTAAATTTATTTTAAGTAAAGTATTCTTTCAAAAGTAAGTGATAATGTTGTAATTTTATTATGTTCTAGTTTATTAAATAATTATTGTTGTATAACTTAAAAAGGAATTTTGGCATAATTATGTTATGTAGTATTAAATCTGATAGTTTGATTGTCTATAGTAAATGAGTTAGAGTTTAATAGTTTAGTCAAAGATCTAGTTGAAATTTGGGAAGTGTTAATATTTAGGGATTTCATGAATTTAGATTTTTGAGAATTAAAATAAGTTATTTTAGTATCTTAGGCTTAAATATCGAAATACGTGGATTGATAATTTATGGAAGTTACGTGACTATTTTATAGGTGACGGTTAATATTTGTTCAGCACTATTGTGAAACAATTCTGAAAAGCTAAGAAGTTCAGGTAAGCAGGGTTCCTATACTAGCTTTGCACAAAAGAAATGATGGGGTCGAATTTGAAAATATGCATGTTTTGTTATGAAAAAAAATTTTGGAAACGACCTCAGTTATTTGTTCTGCATTGCTCATGAAATTCTATATAAGAAGAAACTATTTTCTGTCATGACTAGTGTAGACATGAACTTATTTTGACATTTTATTTTTGAACTATGCAAAAGAGAGCGAACATGAAATTTTGTGCATAAATTATATTTTTGTGATCTGATTCTGTTCTGTTATGAAATGCTCTGTACTCTGATATAATATGATGTGATTTCTGAAACCTCTGGCATAACATTCTGTTTCTGTTTTGTTCTGACCTTACCACGGGTGTAAAACTGTGGCTTCTGTTTGGGTTGGTACCAACTTCTCTATTTCTAGTGCACTTACTTTGGAAACAAAGTGGTATTCTGCGTGGTCTTTCCTATGTGCACACTCGGGGCTCCGAGAATAATAAGGGGAAGATTCACATTCTGTTTCTACTCGGTTGGCCGCTGGGGTTTGCACAACTCTACCACGGGGGTTAAAAATGGAATTCTGTTCTGATATGATGTTTCAGTTATGCTGTGCCAAAGGGATTTTTATTAATGATATTTCTGAACTTTCGCTCTAATATTTTTTGATGACATGCTCTGATTCTGCATTCTAAAAATAAAAATATTTTGTTATGCATTCTGAACTCTGTAAATGCTCATGTTTGCATACTAGTATATGTTCTCTGCTTACTGAGTTGTTGATAACTCACCCCTTATCTGTATAATATTTTTCAAATAATTTTGATGCATCAACTAGAAGTCAGGAATAGAAAGTGCTAGCAAGTTTTGTTGATCATAGAAGATTAAGTGCCTGAGGGTACAATGATTTTTTTTTTGGAGAGTCCGTTTGGTAGTGTTGATATTTTATGTTGATTTGGTATTTTGAGTCATGGATATTTCTAATGATTTATGAAAATGTTAATGTATATTATTGAGGTACTTCTGTTGTGTATTTATGTAGGAACATGGATATTTGTGTTGAACAAATAGGTTAATACTTCATGGAGACTCTGGATTATTTTTTTTTAAAGTGTTATTGGGGATGATTTTAGGTGACATGAGTTAACTCTCCGGACCCCTCGGGGACGGGGCATTACACTTCTAGCAAGAATTCTCTCTTCCCAGCCAAGAAAAAAATGGGCAAGCAAATAGTAAATTGTGTTGTAACAGGAATGTAATAGATGCATAATTATTTTATAGGGAGTACAGCAAATAGCACATTTGGCATGAGAAGAAATAATCAATTAGGTGAACATTTTAACAAATTTCAGTTTAAAACACCTAAAGTAAATACATTAGAAAACTCACCATGTTTGGGGAGCATTGCAACAATCGTCTTAGGGTTCACAGAGATTGGAGGCACATACATATGTTGAATTCGAAAAGAATGAAACATGGCAGAAGCTACTGCAGAATTGTTTGGGTCTAACAAAGAAATACAAACAGAAAGCGAGTGGACAAGGCAGGATTTCGAATGCGAGTCTTCCAATGCATGACCAAATTTCCTTGCAACAAAGCTTGGGCTAGATATTCGACCCAAGGAGATTGCCCCTCCTAGATATGGCCCTCCTATGTTCAAATTTATGAGGATTTGGTGCAATCACGACTTTTGGTCAGCTTATCAATGATAATTGGAATCAACCTATAGATGGTGGAGGTCTCATGAAATTCGTGGCAAAAGTGAAAAGGCTAAAACCGATTCTTAGAACCTGGAATAAAGAGATCTTTGGTCGTGTGTAAAATCACGCCAAGAATACTGAAGATGATATCATGAAGATAGAAGCTCAAATGATAGTGAGATGCAACTTGAGTCTAAACAAAAGGATCTTGAGCAGTTTCTGCTTCAAGAAGAAATTATCCTCAAATAGAAGTCTTGTGTGAGGTGGCTTAAAGAAGGGGACTCTAATTCTAAAATTCTTCCATGCTACTTTACAAATTAACAGAAATAAAGGCATGCCACAGCAGATGAATTTGGAAGATGGAACCTCCCTTAACTCACCTCAGGACATTCATGAAGAAGCGGGTCATTACTTTTAGGCTACTTGAGGCACAAAAGGGGTGCATGAAAAATGATACATGGAAGGACCTATTCCAAGAAGTTGTCACAGATGAGGAGAATGATCTACTATGTCAGAATCCAACCCTAGACGAAGTGAAAATAGCTCTATTTGATATTCCAGAAGATAACAATTCTGGACCTGACAGTTTTGGAACCTTTTTTTATGCACTGCTGGAATGTTATTAAGGATGATCTCATTGAGGCGGCTGCTGATTTTTTTTAGTGGGACTCCTTTCTCTAAATTTTACTCTTCCACTTTCATTGTGATCATACCTAAGGAGGAAAAGCCAACGAGCTTTGCTAAATTTAGACCTATTAGTCTGTGTTATGTGACTTACAAAGTTTTTTCCAAGATTATTGTTAACAGACTAAACTCTCTTTTTGCTAAAATTGTTTTAAAGGAACAAGGAGCTTTTATAAGAGGCGCAATACTCAAGAAAATATTATGCTTGCTCAGGAAATATTACATAGCATTAATGCCAAGGTTCGGGGCGGCAATGTGATGATTAAGGTGGATATGGCTAAAGCATTTGATTAGCTTGAATGGAGTTTTATTTTGGAAGTCTTACAAGTGGTGGGTTTCTCTACAAAATGGCGACAACTAATCTCAAACTACATTACTACTCCTTATTTCTCCATCTTGATGAATGGCACTAGTAAAGGCTACTTTCCATCTTCACGAGGGTTGAGACAAGGGGACCTTTTGTCCCCTTATTTATTTATCATTGCTGAAGAAGTTTTGAGTCGTTTGATTAAGAAGAGTGTTGTTGATGGCAAGATGATTGATTATAAAACCCATAATGACTACCCTCGTATTTCTCATCTTCTTTATGAGGATGATCTCATGATATTTCTGAATGGGTCCAAAAACTCTTTGAAGGCATGTATGGATACCTTATAGCTATATGAGCATATTTATGGTCAGAAGGTAAATCATATCAAATCTGCTATGTATTTTGCCAAACAAGCTTCCCCTTCCCGCAAGACGATTAGGCTCCATACTACTGGATTTCATGAGGGATCCTTCCCTTGTTTATACTTGGGTGCCCCTATTTGTACAGGTAGCACACGTGTTTCCCATGTTAAAATTTTAAATAAAAAAGTGCGAAAGAAATTAGCAATATGGAAAGGAGCCATACTCTCTTCAGGGGTGGTAGACTTGTTTTATTGAAGCATGTGTTATCTAATATTCCTATTCATCTCTTAGCAGTGTTGAATATGCCTCACAGTGTTCTACACAAATTAAATCAGATGTTCGCTAATTTTCTATGGGGTAGCAAGGATGGTAAGAAGAAAAAGAAATAGGTGGCATGTGATTAAGTCTGCAGACCTACGGACGAAGTTGGGCTGGTATTAAGAAATTGGAAGATATGGAGAAAGCCCTTCATATAAAATGTATCTAGCAGTTTCTGTATGGAGATTCTCTTTTGGCAATTTTATTCCGTGCCAACTATAAAGCTCAACATCATCCTTTCCTCATATGCCCATGCTCTTACGAATCACATTTATGGAAAGCTTTAAAACCGTTGGTGAAGCTGGTTCTTAGAGGTGCGGGTTGGATTTTTGATTTTAGAATTGGTCCTCTTTGGGAATTCTGGGCAAACTCTTGGGAATTACAGATCCCTCTTTATCTGTAGTGGATCTATATTCCGATACGAGAGCAAATTGGGAGAGAATCCACGAGCTAGTTGGGAATTCTCTATGCCAAGAGCTAAAACTTCAAAAAACCAACATTGTATCGGGTGCCAATATTTCGATTTGGAGAGCCGAACAAGATGGTAAATTCTCCACTTCATCAGATTGGCAAGTCACCTATGTTCAAAGTGTCAAAGTACCGTGGGTAAAATGGATCTGGCATAGATTACTTCCCAGTAAGCTTTCTACTTTCATGTGGAAAGGTATGTTTAAAAGCTTGCCTTTTGACCAGAATATTATGAAGTTGAATATATCTCTGGCCTCTAAATGTGAATGTTGTAAAGTGGCTGCTTGTGAATCTTTGGATCACTCGCTTCTTTTGGGAGAAGTTCCCACTTCTGTTTGGAGTTTTTTTGAGTCTGCCTTAGGGCTGAATATTTGGTCAAATCGTACATGGGGTGGTAAAATACAACAATGGTTCTTCAAAGCTCAGGCAGTAACTAAGCTCAGTGTAGTGATTGTTATCCTTCCTTCTTTGATCAGTTGGTTCCTGTGGCTCTACAGATGTAAAGCTCGCATGGAGGGGATCTTTGAAACCAGGGAGTATGTGTGTTTTAAAGTAAAAAATTTCTTATCTCAAATCCTTCACAACAGAATGAATAAACCTTTTTATCAAGTGCTCAGAAGGTGCAATTTTGAAACAACTTGGATTAATGAAAATGACTGTCAAGCAAAAGATGACTCAAATTTTGAAATGGATGTGACCAACTCAGGGATATGCCAAACTTACTATTGATGGAAGTATTCTCAGGAATCCTAGAAGAAGTGGAGGCGGAGGTATCCTTAGAAATGCGGATGGTCACATGGTTTTTGCTTTTGTCAGATTTTATGGCATAAGCTCCAATAATAATGCTGAGATCAGGGCCCTCTCGGATGGTCTTAATTTTTGGGTATAGAGGAATCTTACGCATATCGAAGTTGAAACTGATTATAAACTGGTGGTCAAGTGGTGGGAGTAGGATGACCAAAGTCCCTTGGAAGAGTCACAAGTATTGGCATGAGGCTAAGTTGAATGCTAACTCGCTAGTGATAAGGATCTCCCATTCTTACAGGGAAACGAACCACGTAGCTAACAGATTAGCCAAGTGGGGAACTAATGGTAATGACCTTTTCTTTGCAAATAAACATGGTATCCCAAAAAACATTTTGGAAGCTGTTCGAATGGACCAAGCTGGGTTACACGTTATTCGATGCAGATAGCAGCTTTCCACAGGTTTGCTTTCCTCTTATTTTGTCATATTTTTACCTTAACTGGGTTGTTTGGTTATGTATACATGTAGTTTTCTTTGTTTGTTTTGCTCCATCTTATTAAGGTTTTACTTTGTCGTTATCTTGGTGTAATGTTTAGACTGATTTTTAATATTAGTTTTAATACCTGGGTTCAGATTTTATGATTATTTGTAACCCTCAAGTGTTCTGGTTGTAATCACATTTTTCTTCCACCATAAATGAGGCCTATGAATAAAATTGCGGTACCGTCCTATTCTAAAAAGAAAATAGTAAATGTTTGAACATGTAGTATCGTACAAGTGCAAGTGTATCCTTACAAATCTAAACTTGTATCTCGTCATGTTCGAAGTAAGGTTAAACTAACGTTTGAACTAAATAAATTGTGTCATTCTAATGTCATATTTTCAACATTCAAACAATGTGTATGTGCAAATGTATTTTACTAACTGTTCGCATTACTATAATTGAATGTTATAAAAATAACGTTTGAATGTTAGTTGGTGATTGAGCTGAATTATTGCATATTTTATACATTTAGAACCAATATATTTGAACTATTTCATGACATTACTATTGGTTTTAGAAAAAAAATAGAAGCATAAATCTGAGTTGTGATTTAAATTGGTTAATAGTATGGTTTATGTTTAATTTTAGAACTTGTGATTTAATTGGGCAATGTTTCTTCACATGCACAACACATCTTTGATATTCTATTCTTCATTTTTTTTTTCTAGTTTCTATTTTTTTAGGCCAATAAATGCACAACATTAACGGACCAAAAATGGAAAAGCAACGTCTTTACAAACAAATGAAGGACCACTTCAATCACACTATGCACATTCTACCCATTCTCCATTTCTAGATGCCTGCCAATAATGCAGTATAATTCAAGAGAGGCACAAAAGAAAAAATATTCTGAGTTTGTCAATAATGGTATTATTATAGGAGTATGGGATACTTGAGGGGTGTTAGAATACTAATTAAGCAAGAATCAATAACCATTTTGTCAAAACCTGGACAAGCATAAAGTGTTAATCTCAAGAGTGTGGACAAGGGTTTTTTTTTTTTTTTTTGGGCACACTATGTGGCCCTCGTTTGGAATTTCTTGTAATTGTTGCGTGACCTTTTTTTATTATACAGGAAGTAGTGATTGGAACTGAAATATGCTTAAGTGTATTGAAATACCAAGGTGATCTCTGAATGCCAAATGTAAAAGTGGGGAAAGAGTTCTAGTTTAAGTGCCTTTAGGTAAGGATCAGTTTTGAAGTTCTCAAAGGATCAGCTAGCGATTTGGCATTGTTTTGATGCATTTATCGATTTGGGGGATATATTAAGGAACCATTTACAAAATCAACTAAATGAGTCCAATCCTTTAGCCTATCACACCTTTCATTTCGCTTCTTTATTTTCTACTAAACTTCTTATATTGAATTCTTTTTGTTTGCCTCTCTTCCAATGTAAGCATCAATTAGCTGCAAGACTAGCTTTGTCGTTGGGAGCTTTTATTGAAGTTAAGGTGTCTGATGAGCAGCTAGCAGTACTGCTATCAAAACTCCGAAGTCCTTTGGTGATAGCCACTTTTGCATTCAGTTAGATGTGGAGCATAAGCAAAGAACATAATTGTTGTGTTTATCCAATCAGATATTGGTTATAATTGTGGACAACTATTTTAGAGTGTAATTCTGGTATGCTCGATTGTAATGCTTGGCTGTAATTGCGGACAGATCTTGGTTGTAGTTGTGGACAAATATTGTTAAGTGTAATGCTGTGGACAGATTGGTTGTTGTAATTCTAGAAATATTTTGGTGGTTAGTGTATTTTTTGGCAGAGTTTGATTCTAATTTTGGATAGATTACATTTCTGATTTTGGACAAATTACCATAAAATTTTGGACAGATATTGTTATCATTACAATCACAATCAACAAAGTGCAATGTAAAAAATTACATTATAAACTTGTTTTTGTAAGTAACATTCAAAGTTACATTCCAAAATGTCTTACAAATATTACAACATTATAACATTTCAAAAAGAGATTAACTAGATGAACATTACAAATGACCTAATATCCATATCTAAGCAATGATCGACATACATTATTGTTTTTCGAATATAAAATAATTACAGTACAAATCACAACAAAATAATATCCAATCCAGCTTCGTCTTGAATTTCTTTGCCTTTCATATTGCTTGATTCTGGTGCAACTATCCAATCATGCAAAGGAGCATAGGTGCTGTAATTTGTGTCACTCCCCTTTGACATATCATCAGCATCTACAAAGATGATATTACCTGCACAGGTGGGACATCTAAACTTGCGTGCAGCAAGAAGGAATTTTCCATCATCGTGAAGGGCTACAATGGGGACTAGACAAGCAAAAAATATCGTTCATAAAGGAAACCCCAGAAAAAGATAGTTCCATTTTCCTCCAAAATTAACAAACGGTTTGAAAGAACAAAACCAAGCAATTAGCTATAAATAAGAACACAAACAAATTAAATAGCACTAGATCATTGCTGGAGTAGTGAAGTGCTATGAAATCGTGATTCAAGATACCAGATGTTGACCATTAGTCAAACTGAGGAAAAGATAATATGTCTAGGTGGAATGGTTCCATTTAATAAAGCATTGGAGGAGAGAATCCCTTGAACCAGGCTGCAAACAAGGATTGCTAAGAGGTATGCCCTTGATGATCTATTGCTAAAAGGTTCATTTTTAATTTATTTTGAGTTATGTGAAGGGGGTCAGATTTTGAATCAATCCAACCCCATTTTGGTGTTTTCTGACCGCCGGACACAACTCTTAATCGGTAGAAATGATGGGCTTCATTCCTTAATCATTTCTATCGATTTAAACCATGCTTTGCGTGTGTTTAAGTGGTTTTCACGTTCGGCGCTGAGTTGACTTAGTCATGGCTATTTCGCAAGTTTGCGTTCGAACGGATTCGACGCCGTTCAAACGCTTAGTTGCCAAACAACCATTGTAGTGCTCGAATATGATAGTTTTTCATTCGAACAGAATATTCCTTTAATTAAAAAGAGTTCAAACGGATATAATTTATGTTCAAACTTATATGTCCTTTTGGCCAAACTGTGAAGATTTAGTACTGTTCGAATGAGATTCTATTTCGTTCGAACAGATGTGTGTTTAGTTTGAACTTAGTGGGTAGCTTTCAGATTGTAATTATTGTTAGTTCGAAGAAAATATTTATTGTTCGAAGGGAATGTTTCTATTCAATTCAAACACATTTCTTTAATATAATATATTTGCACAATTTTATTAATATTTTATTTATATTCGTTGTGATTTTATGATTAACAATGAACTAATGGCAATTACTGGATGAAAACGTGGGTGAGAAGCCGACTGACCTAGTTGAGAAGCTAATGCTCAGCCGCAGAGACTGATATTGGTCAAGCGGGAGATCATTCTAGATGGCTTCCGCGATATTGCTTGGGATGAATAGAGTATATACTCTATCATCACCGACCGAGGATGGGCACTGGTTTGTTAACAAAGGGGTGTTGTCTATCCGTACATGGTCGGCGAGTTCTACTGTACCATGGGCAAGATGAAGGCTGATGCAGATTCCTTCACCTATATCGTTCAGGGAGTGAGTATTACTATCTTACCCTCTGTTATTTCTAATTTTATTGGTGTCCCGCGCGTGATTGGTGCATATGTAATGTTTGGAACCCGGAGGTCTAGAGAGTTAGCTATTATTACTAAGTATCAACTCCAATATTACCACTATAATATCCAAAGAACTTCATAAAATATATATTCACTTGCTCAATCCAAATATTCATTTTCCTTCAAGGACAACAAAGAAATTCCCAAAAGAATAAATTAAACACTCCCCAAGCACTCGAAAATATCTTTAACTCATAATAATGAAAATAACAAATTATCTAACTATGACTCTCAAACAAGTACTTGTACCTCTAGTACTTATTTTTCTACGAAATCCAACCTCTCTAGCACAGCCTACTCTTCCTCTCCAACAGTACCATTAAGATAATTTGAAAAAACTGTTTGGAGATAAGGGGTAAGTTATCAACAACTCAGTAAGCAAAAAACATATACCAGTATATAAACATGAGTATTTACTGAGTTCAGAATGTAAAACAAAAACACTTTTTCTTTTCAGAATGTAGAGTCAGAACATGTTATCAAAAATATTAGAGTAAAAGTTCAAAAATATTTTTATTCAAAATCCCTCTTTGGCATAGCATAACTGAAACATCACATCTTATCTTATCATATCAGAACAGAGACCATGTTTAACCCCCGTGGTAGGGTTGTGCAAACCCCAGTAGCTAACGAGCAGAAACAGAATGTGAATCTTCCTTAAATTCATTATCGGAGCCCCGAGTGTGCACACAGAAAAGGCCACGCAGAAAACTACTTTGTCTCCAAAGTGGATGCACCAGAAACAGAAAAGTTGGTACCAACAAGAACAGAGGCCATACTTTTACACCCGTGGTAAGATCAGAGCGTAACAGAAACAGAAACAGAATGTCATGCCAGAGGTTTTTAGAAATCACATCATATCATATCAGAGTACAAAATATTTTTAGAACAGTTCAGAATCGGATTACAAAAAAAATTAATTTATGCACAAAATTTTATATTTGCTCTCTTTTGCAAAGTTAAAAAACAGAATGTCAAAAACTTTGCTCATGTCTATATCAGTAATGACAGAAAGTACTTTATTCTTATACAGAATTTCATGAGTCATGTAGAACCAATAACTGAGATTGTTTCAACTTTCTCTTTATAACAAAACATGCATATTTTTTCAAAATTGACCTCAGTCTATTTTATTTTTATGCAAAGTCTAGCATAGGAACCCCGCTTACTTGGACTTCTTAGCTTTTCAAAATTTTTCTCAAAAATGCCGAACAATTATTAACCGTCACCTATAAAATAATCATGTAAATTGAGTCTAAGATGCTAAAATAACTTATTTTTATACCTCATAAACCTAAATTTCTCATAACCATAAAATCTCTCTCTTAATTCTAAAATAAATAATAATCACTTTCTAAATTCCTCAATATCCATTTAATAACTCTGACTAATACATAAAAGTCTAACTTATTAATTATTGAAATCAAACCATAATTTAATATAATCACACCCAAATATATTTTAACTTAAACCACAACTCTTATTAATTAAACTAATATAAAATAAAATAAAATACACCCCTTGTAGCTTTCACAATAATTTCTTATTTTTAAAACATAATCCACACAAAGTGGGCTTAACAATTAAAAGCCAAACATACGTAAAAACCTAGCTGAAATTCAAAGTTTTGTACTTTAAGGGCAAAATTGTAATTGAGAATACTTGCTTTAATTTAAGGGCAAAACTGTAATAACACAAAATTCTCTTTTACGTGAAACTTCGTTTAACAGTTTCTTCTTTCTTTCTTCTTCATGTAATCTGCAAGTTACTCATATGTAACAGAGGCTACGTGCGATCCTTACCGAGAAGAGGAGCTGCAGCGGAGCTGCGTAAGGTGAACGGCGGTGGGGGCGACGGCAGAACACTGGTAAGAGAGAAAGAAAGCGAACGGAGAGTGGGTGAACGAGGGAGAGGCACACGGTGGAAGAGGATTTACCCACCTCGCTCGAGGGGAAAGCTACGGACGGAGGTGGTGGTGTCGTCCGGGGCAGCGTCAGAGGGTGTAGGCGTGACCCTTGGCGTCTTCTATTTCCAGTGGCGTCGTATGTGGCTGCGGCAACTGGTGGTGCGGTGGCTTAAGGGCGAGGAAGGTTGAGTCAAATGCTCTGTTTTTTAGAACTAAAACAGAGGTGCTTCGGTGATGAGTGAGCAGTGTTTCGGTGTTGTACGGCTAATGAGTATAGGTCAACGTGCGACGGGCAGGCGGCTTGTGGTGGTGTTGCCGTGTGACAGGGCAGAAGGTAGAAGGGCTCTGGAGGTTTGGCTTACGAAGGTGCAGGCAGTTTCGCGAGATGGAGGCTGTGGCGGGGATGCTGTATGCAATGGAGGTTATGGGTTGTGGGAAGGGCGTGAGGTGCAACTGGGTCAGAGTTTTAGACGCACGGGAGTTGGTTTTCTTCCACTCGGGTTGATCCGATACGTGACTGGCGGACTGAGGAGGTGCAGTAGCTTGGGTTGATCTGTAGGGGAAGAAATACCTGTCTATTTATAGATATGAAAGGGATGGTGGTAAACTCCAGAAAAGAAAATGGGGTGGACGTGCAAAGACAATGGGTGGTGGAAAGGCAAGCGAGGAACGTGTGAGCACATGGTAGTGAAGGAAAACGAAATCATGTATATAAGTGGGTTCACGTTAGTGAGGATGGCCAGCATAAAAAGATGGAGGAAAGGAAAGGGATGCATGCGGGATGGTTCGCGGTGGTCGGTTGTAGTGCATGCATACTCCGAACGTACACGCATTGGGTTACAGCTGCTGGCTTTCCATACATTTATTCCCTTTAACAAAAATTAAAAACGACTTAGCGGACTTGGGTGTTACAGCATACCCTGCACCGGCTGCCGGATGCAGAGATAGATGGTGAGGGTGATAGTGAGGAGGATGTTTCAGCAAATGACGGTCTCACAAACGATGAGGTTCGTCAAATGATGCTAGATACTTCAGCTCCTCCATATAATGGCAGCATGGTCATCAGGCAGGTAGAGTCTACAACATTTTTTAGAATGCTAAATTTTAATTGTTTCCACTAACGTTGATGCGAGGAAACATAAGACAGATTTCAGCATTAAGCAAGCTAGATTTATGTTACGAATAGCTCGAGGAGAGTCGATTGATCTGCCATTATTTTTCTTCCATCTGATTCTATCTGAGTCATGCTATTCTAGTGGACGCAGTCTACCATTTGCACTGATGATCTCTAACCTTCTAGTCCGATTGGGGGTTAATGTGAGGGTCACTTGCAGAAGATTCGAGCTAATATTCTAGAAGCACAAAATAGTGGCACAACGAGTGATCCAGCTTCTACTCTTGCTGGTGTTTAGAGATAGCCTGCTGAGGCTACTTTGGATGAGGTACGATCTTTGCTCAAGGAGCATCGCCGACTTTCGATCAAGGGGATCGTTGAGCCCATTATGGGAAAGCTTCACGAGATGGAGGGACGCATATCTTCCTTATAGGACGATTTTGAGCTAGTTACCAGGTATATAGTTTTAGTTTTTATTGGACTTTTTTTATGTTGTATCAAACCTACATTATATTTTTGGGATGTAATTAGTGTATGATTTTAATTTTTGGTGTTTGCTAGCTTGTTTGTTGTCAAATTTTTTTTTTCTTATTTTACTAAATTAATATTTATATAACTAGAAATCTTATTTAACATAAAAGACCTCATTAAAAAAATTTTAAATTAATTACATAAAATTAATTTATGACTATGAAATATTTTAATCCACCATAAAAAATACTATATAATATATCTATATTTTTTATATTTTGAAAATGATAACTAATAAATTAAAAAAATACTTATTTTTAATGTATTTTGGATGCCTTTCAATAATTATTATAATTAAACAATCCCGTTCGAACATTTTTTTTTGGGACGTTCGAACTAAGTTCATTCCCGTTTGAATCGAGCACTTATGTTCGAACAATATTGAATCAAATCCCACAACAAGAAATCAGACATTTTTCAGCGCTCAAAATCGTCGCAAATACCCTTCAAAATAGCTGCATTTGATTTTTTCTGGTGATTTTTAATCGCTGCAGGTTCGACGAAATCCTAAAGCAGGTTCCGATCAATTTCGGCGATTTTGAAAACTCGTTGCGAAAACAACTATTTGCGGCGATTATATGTCGCCGCAAAAGTGCACAAAAGCCCCGCAAAAAATGGTGTCAGTGTCCCAATCAATCGCCGAGAAACATTATACGCAACGAAAAGCGTCGTCGCAAATGTATAAATAATCGCCGCAAATAAGAATAATTTTCCTTGGCAAAGATACTTTTCGCCGGAAAAATTTATTGCCGTGAATTTTAATCGCGGCAAATGTAGATTTATTCGCTGCAAAAGGGTATTTGGGACGATTTTGCTTTTCGTCGATATTGCTCTATGCACGTATGAGCAGCTTTTTGCGGCGCTCAAAATTCGCCGGAATTATTTTTTTTGTTTTATCGATTTTTATATCGCCGCTAGTATTTAAAAGCTCTATCGGCAATCAATAATCGCTGCAATTGAGGTTTGTTGTTTTTTTTTTTTTTTGTTTTCCCCTCGCCCAGATACATTGGCTAGGTTTCTTTTTCCCACTTCATCTTAGTTTACCTTTGTCACATGTATAAATGTTTGTCTTGTTAACACAATATTTATCTTATTTGAAGTCAGTCACTAAACATTATTACTTAAAATAACATTAGTTTCAAGTAATATTGTTTGAGTGAATGACCTGAAATAATAAGATAAATATTGTGTTAATAAGATAAACTACACTTAATCTTATGTAAAATATTATTGTTTCATTGCCTTATGCTATGAAACATAGAGGAAAAACTATGAACTTTCATTATACATGCCTAGAGAACACGTAGGATTCCCATTTTCATAACTTTGAGCACCATTTCCATCTAATTTAATAAATTAATGACATTCAATTCATCCATTGAGGTGGGGAATTCACATTAATGTAGTTATGGGGTATATACACTACTGGTGTGGACCAATCGGAACCCAAAACTTATGACTAAACTACTCAATATTGAGAATACATCATTCAAATATGTCAACAGAGCTGCTCATCTATCTTTATAAATTATATCGACTCAGATATAACAATATGCACCTGGGCATGAGGGGTAGGCAGAACAGCTCCTTACAAGATTACATCAATGCCCTTATACTTGTGGGATATTTGATATTTACATCTGAGCAAACACCAATCTGACAATTATAGATAAAATACATCAGTACACACCATTAGAGTAGTTATAAAGGAACAGTGCATTCACTGCGTTGAGAATTGAGGGAAATAAAAAATATATAAAAACGTTCTATTTGTTTAAACCAACATAATGTCAGCAACAGAAGCATGTTAAGCAAACCTCAATATGAGTAATCCATCAATCACTTCCAATATCCAACACCTAGATTTAGATGTTGGGGCTTATAAAAAAAATGACAACCAAGTATGATCCCATGCCAAACCACCCACCAGTCCCACTGCCCCTCCACTTCTTTTGCCACTTTTATCAAAGCCAATTATAGTCATTGATGAGCCAAAAAAAGGCACCAGGAAGACAGATTTATACATCTGGAAATTTAAAGAAAAAGGCATAAACTACAGGAAAATTCCCTAGTAGCTGAAGTACTCAAACAAGACAAAAGACTAAACCTGCCCTTCAATAAGAAAAAAACAGTTATAAGGGAACCATAAACAAATGAAGCAAGCTATCTAGAGAGGAATTTTAATAAAAGCAGGTACAAACCTTTTATGCTGCAGTTTACTTCAGCATCACCATTCACAATTTCCTAGAATGATAGTTGCATGCACAGTCGCTTCTTGAATCTTGAAGATTGAATGCAAATGACTTTTTTTTATGAGAAAATGCAACAAAAACGCCTTTTACACTCCATTCAACTATTATAAAGCAAAAACTTACAATAAGAAAGGTGTAATACTATATATGAAAGGGAAAAAACACTACATGCCACAATCTTTTTCTCCCTCTTTATTGGGGTTTGATGCCAATACCTCCAAAGACAAAATCTAGCAAAATAATCTTATGTTACTTAACTTTCAAGAAAATCCTCAAATTTCTGGGATGACTAAAACAATTTAAAGTGTGAATATTGGAAAATTATTTGTAGAGATGTTACTCATTTTTGTGTTGATGTATTGAGAAGTTACTATGAAGTTCAATAGTAATGGAACTTCAGAAAACTGCCATACTGCCAAACTCATTCAAAATATTGTAAAATTATCTTTTAATAAGATGTCTATGAGCAACTTTACATACAAAATAAGGGCTACCCTCTACATACCTTTTTAAAGGAGCTAATGCAGTCCAATTGGAGAGTTTAACAATCAAAATAAATATTTCTACAAATGAAAAATCCAAACTTCCATATATGTAAGCCAGGTGTCTTGCTTTAATATAAGCATGTGATTTTTTCGCATGACATGCATGCATAATCTCTAGTTTTTGTTTTGAACCTTTTAATAGGCTGACTTTGTATTACCTGCTCTTAGACTTGTGTCCCCCATTTTAAAGTAATGGAATCATATAAATTATAGTAAGTCAAGCAAAGCATTTAATGGAATTTAGATGTGGCCTATCATATAATAGAAGAAATACAATACACAACATACCAGCATCAACATTGTCCATCAAATCCCTAAGTGGCCCATCAACCACTCCATGATATATACCTAGCTAACTTTTCAACCAGCTCGAAAACAGAGTCACATTTTCCTTGCTTGAATATTTACAATAACTAGTCCATACATTTATTAGACAAAAGTCAATAAATACCAAGCCATTATGGAGACAACATGGATTAAAAAAAATAAATGTAATTCTTGAATTTCATTTCACAGATGGTGCAGCACCTTAACAGAACCAACTTTCAATCCAATCTAAGAGCATCTAAAATCATATGATTGTGCCCAAGTATTCAAATAACTCACCTGCAAACTAACCATAAATCAAGCGGCAAGTGCGGCAATTTCATTAACAATATAAGTGGAGATGCCAAAATGGATACAAGCAAGGCTCCTACGAGAATGAAAATATGTTGCAAGGAGTTAATTTAATAATCGCTGAGCACTTGATATGTATAGAAGAATATATTTATACTCTTCATTCGACTATTTCATATAGTTAGAAAAAACAAATTCAAACTGTAGTATGGTGACCCTAACGGAATGAATAAGCACTAACCCTAACCATAGAAGAATTGTAGATTACCAATAAAAGTGTGAGGAACCACTCCAGGGAACTCCAAATGATCATACTGATAATGGAAACAAGGATCCAAACTAAACAATGTTATCAAAAGTATGTGCCTCTTTAATAGAATATGCAAAAGACATTGAAGATATGGACAAGTAAAACTTACATTATCCAAGTGATTTCCATGATAAAGAATATCATGGGTAAATAAAAGATCCACAAAACTTCTTTAGAACCTTCATCTCTTTTGCTGACAATAATCCTTCACTGATGGCAACTTCATCGTGCTGCAATTCTTCTAAACCTACAATATTTCAGATCCTTACCCAACACCATCTAGATAATTAGAACAACTCAAATGGCAATAACCAAACTTCCACACAGTAAAGCTCAAAATTTCCCTCAACTGCCCAATGACTTCCACTATGCAAAAGTAGACAACCTTCCTCTTTACTATATATATATATGTGGATTTGTGAATATATATATATGTTTATATTTATATATTGGCCACCCACCATCTCCCACCACCAAAAAGTGCCCAAAATACACAAAAAAGCCCTTCCCATGATTTTTGAAGGTAGCTCACTGAGTCTCTCCGCAAGACTGGAGAGACTTAGTGTAAGACGGCATATGTTGGAAGAATTCCCTCAAGCTGCGTCTTATAGTTGTCGGCATCTTTCTTGTACTGGTCAACATCTTTCTTGTGTTTTTCAACAAAGGCAAGGTACTCTTTTTCTCGTTCACGGTCCCATTGTCTTGTTGACTCCGGGATGACCATCTCCCCTAGCTCTCGGGCATATCCTAGTCTATGCCCAAGTACCTCCCTAAACACATGAGCTGCTGCCTCATCGGTGCGTCGTTCAGGCTCTAGATCATCCAGTTTGCCAACCATCTCCTTCTGCATGTGAAAAATTTACACGGTTATTGTTAAGTTCTGTAATGCCTCATGAATTTATCACTAAGTAATATAGAGTAATTGAACCATCCTTTTGTGCAGCAAAAAGCCTAACATAAAGATTGTACTCACATAGGTGTCTTCAGTGGCTGAGGTGACAAATTTACCGTTCTTCTTCGACCAATGAGTCTCCTTATAAAACTCCACCAAAGTTGCATTCGTCGCTCGCTACAAGTGTGTGGAATTTGTATAGTTAGCTATGATCAATCAGAAACATGATTCTACGGAAAATGAGTTGTGACCATACAAGTTACGGCATAAATCAAGTGAAAGATTATACCTTCTCCTCCAATATCCTAACAAAGGATTTGCGGCCTGCTGTGTGGTTATTGGTTAGCTTCTTTCTATTCTCCTTATTTTGTCTCGAGATTTTCTGCCATTAAAACTCAATGTTAGCTTACACAAACTGCATAATAAGATAGGAAAATCCTAACTTATTAAATTTCGCCTATTTTTAATTTTGAATAACCAATATATATACCTTGAAGTCTTCGCTTCCCCACCTCGCACACAGCTTATCCCAAACGATGGGGTCGACCATGCTACCCCCAGAAGCCAATGCTTCTGCATGACTATTGTATGACAAATATTTTTTGTGTAATTTGTGATGGAATGCATTGAACTGTTTACGTAGCTGCTTTAAGATTGTCAATCTATGATTCGCTAGATCCCAATCCAACACGAAGTCACCCTACAGGAATGGACATCACATTAACATCATCGATTATTCTACTCCCACTTCCTTACCCTCAAAATGAAATAACAATTGTCTTACCAGAACACGTTCAATCAACTCGTCTTTTTGAGCCTGCGGCACATCGATCCATCTCCAATACTCATGTCGCAGTGTTGTTTAACTATTTGCGTTACCCGTGTTGTAAACATGGATGCATTCTGACAACACGGTGCCGTCTCACCGTCATTAATCTTCAAAAGCACTTTTCCGTGCTTTCTCAACTTCTCGAACTCGGTACACTTAGCAGGCCCACGCCTACGTTTGGATTGTTCCTGGGTAGCTGTAGGTGCCGTGGGGGCAGCTACATCTGCATTTGTATTTCAAGATAACAAAATTTGACTATTATCGTGGGTCATATTTAATCTTTGGTGTTTACACATATATGGTTAACAACAATAATTATTGAAATAACACAAATGATCACCGTACCGATACTTTCTCTATTTGGTTCTCGTTCTCTTATGGGTGAGGATTCTCTATTGGCCTCAGGTGGGGCTGAGGAATGGGACATGGAGGCTTCCATGGATGACTAGGAGGCTGCGTTGAGTCATCTGAGCCTGACTGATCCTCGTCTGAAGAGCTGTGGTATGAATTGATACGAAAGCCTCGTGGTCGACAGGGTCTACATGAGTATGGGACAAATCGTCTGACACGTGGACCTCGTCCAGCACCTTTTCCTTGGGAACTTTCTCCTTTTGCATCACCTGCATTTGTACAACATTCCATTTGTGCTAAATGTGTTCCCAATCTCTTTAATAAATCATATGATCGCTATTAAGGGAAACATGACTCTAATACCCATTTCTTATACAACTAATATCTACAAACCCTATAACGCTGGATACGATGAACAAGCATGCAGGAAAAAGTGCAAGAAACCAAGTATAAGAAAGTACGTTGAGTCCTTATATCTACCTTGAACGTTAATGCTCCTCATTTCTTGTAGACTGAAGATGGGAATGGTCAAACTTTTTTACTCCACCTGAATGCAACACCCGCGTCTTTTTTACCCCCACCTGAGATGTAGTAATATCAATTTATCAGTTACAGTTAACTTAAAGATCCCAAAGAATATATGATGTTATAAGATAAACTGTAAAACACACAATATTAACTTAATTGATCAATGAAGTCTCCTCATTGGGATCGTACACTTCGTGGTTACTAAGAAATAAATCAATGCCGGTATTGCATATATATATTAATTAATTGTTTTACACTTTGCCAAGTATAGATAATATCCATGCAACATTGAAGTATTTGTAGTACATACTTATTAGTTATTGCATAATGGTAACTTAGACTATATTTCTCACATGTGAAACTAAGTTGACAACAAAACATTAGAAGGCTAATTAGCAAATGTTTCCAACCACTACTTGAGTCTATACTTATAAATACATAGACCAATGTCGGACTCGAAGTAGCTATCATTACATCTATACTCAATTAGTTCATTGGTGCATTCGGGATCTAGAGCTTCAAAACAATATGTATTAAAACATGTAATACATTACTTGACCCGAATGTACATTAATAACATGTTGTCATTACCAAATTGAAAGGAACATACATGTAATTCTTCGTACTTTATATTGGCCACATACCCATTACACAAATGGGTAACTGTCTTCAGTGCATATAATACTCGGCTGGTTGTCTATTCAGACACAGACTCATCGTCTGTGTCTAAGTCCTCCTCATCTGAATATTCCCCATCGGCATAAGCATCTCCTGAACCAGAAGCAACCATGCCATCATCAATAAAGTTGGATGAATTTATGTTTTCACAAGCTGGACCAATGACTTCTCGTGTATCAATGTGGATAGGTTCTATATCATTCCTATTCAGTGGAGTTAACACTGGACATGCATCACACGAAAATGGTGCATAGTCATGTGATGACTCATCTTCTTGATAGGCATCATCATCACTTGATTCACCATCAATATCTTCTAACACCCTTGGCATTGGTGGAATGTCGTATACATTCCTATTCGTGTACTTCTGCACCACAAACCATCTCCCTTTCGCCCTTATATCTCTGATGTAAAAACACTGGGAAGCCTGTCATGCCAACACAAATGGTTCATCCTTATACCAAGTCCTGTCCATGTTGATACTGGTCATATGGTTATCAACTCGTCCCCCTCGTCTTAGATCCCCCACGTCAAACCAATCACACATAAACAAGTACACCCGACGCCTCCCCATGTAGTGTAACTCCACGATATCATTAATAACACCGTAGAAGTCAACATTATTAGCACTTTCGTCACCAGTTACCAACACCCCTGAATTTTGTGTACGCCGCCGATGTTCATGTTGTTTCGTATGGAACCTTTTGCCATTTATAATGCAAGCAGCATAGGATGCAACCCACCGTTCAGGACCGCAAGCTAATGCATATAGATCAGCGGTCACATCAAGTGGGTTGATGATACGCTAATCCTGAACCTACAACAATATTGTTGGAAGGTCATCACTTAGAGTTTCTTCAACTTAATCGAAAAGGATCAGGTTCATCTAAATAGGGAGGAAGCAAGCTAGCTTACACGTTTCTTGAACCAAGTTGGAAACTCAGTTTGATGTGTTCGATCGATACAATTTGGATTGTACACATTACATTTCTCGTAGTGCTCCCTGCATTTGGAGAACACAAAATAACAAAAACAATATACGTACATGACATGTTGGGCATACAACAACAATGGTTTGTCCCCCAAAAGTCATAAGAAAATAAGTTTGAACTTTAGAGATAATGGATGCTTACTTTAGGTAGGGTCCAATCTCATCGCAATTGTTTAGGACGTACCGGGTGGCTTCCGTAAGGAGTTTATTTGATAATTGTAAGTTCGAAGCCATACCCATGGGCCGAACTTTCTGGTTGAAAATCTTGAATCCATCTATATTCTCCGCTTCTCCACCATCAATGTTGCGGTCCGTTCAAGTAAACTTCGTCTCAATATCTTGGAGATACATTGAGCAAAAAGTTAAGCATTCGATGTGAATGTAGGCTTCGGCTATTGAGCCTTCTGGGCGGGCTTTATTCTTAACATACCGCTTGAACTTGCCGAGATACCTCTCAAATGGATACATCCACCTGTATTGTACTCGACCCCCAAGTATGGCCTTAGGGGTAAGTGGAGAGTTAGATGGACCATTACATCGAAAAAAGAAGGGGGAAATATCATCTCCAATTTGCATAAAATTGCAACGATATCAGCTTGGAGCTGGGATAGGCGGTTAAGATCGAAGGTTCAGGCACGCAACTCCTTGAAGAAAGTGCTCAGTTCAGTCAAGGCCAAGGCAATATCAGTTCGTAAGTACCCCCCAACAGCAATAGGAAGTAGTCTTTGCAGGAAAACATGACAGTCGTGACTTTTCAATCTTGAGATTTTGCAATCACGTATAGAAACACAATGCGAGATATTGGAAGCGAATCCATCTAGAAATTTCACATCAGCCAACCATTCACAAAACTTATTCTTTTCTTCACCATGTAGTATAATGCATGTGGCATTGTAACACGTTCACCTTCATGCTTCAAGTGCAATTCTTTTCTGAAGTCCAAAATCTCCAAGTCACGTCGAGAATTGATATTATCCTTAGTTTTACCAGGAATGTTCATTAAAGTGCGCAAAATGTTATCAAAAATATTCTTCTCAATATGCATGACATCTAGATTATGTCGAAGACGCAAGGTTACCCACTACGGTAGCTTGAAGAAAATGCTATACTTTGTCCAGTTCAACTCTTCAGCAGAGTGTTTTCTCTTTCGACAAGATTTACCAAATTGCAGATCCCCAAGCATCTGTAGTTGAGCTAAAATATCAGCTCCTTCTAAAACCCTCGGTGGTATGCGATGATCTTCTTTACCATTGAACAAATGTTTTTGCGTTCTCCACATGTGATCTGGTGGCAAGAAACGACGATGTCCCATATAACAATGTTTTCGACCATACTTCAACCAAGTGGAGTCTGTGCCCGCATTACAGGATGGACATGCCAATTTTCCTTTTGTTGACCAGCTAGAAAGATTCCCATACGCAGGGAAGTCATTGATTGTCCACATTAAAGCAGCATGCAACATAAACGTTTCCTTTGTGGAGGCATCATACATAGGTACCCCATGTTCCCAAAATTGAAGTAGTTCATCAATTAACGGTTGTAAGTAAACATCAATGTCATTACCTATAGATTTTGGCCCAGGAATAATGAGAGATGTCATGAAGAATTGATCTTTCATGCACAACCACGGCGGCAAGTTATACGGAACTAGGATTACTGGCCAAATGCTATACGGTTTAGCCATATTGTTGAATGGATTGAAACTGTCACTTGCCATCCCAAGCCTTACATTGTGAGCATCCTGAGCGAACCAACTATGTTCTTCATCAAATCTCTTCCAGGACTCTGAGTCTGTCGGATGTCTCATACTGGCCTCATCGGTCGGCCGTTGTTCTTTATGCCATCTCATATCACATGCTATCTTTGCAGACATGAAAAGACATTGCAATCTTGGCTTCAAAGGAAAATGCCGCAACACTTTTTGAGGGATAGGACGTGCCCTGTGATTATTAGGCACCCACCTTGAAGCCTTACAGATAGGACATTCATTCAGATCAGCATTTTCCTTCCAGAACAAGATGCAATCATTGGGACAGGCATGAATTTTGTGGTAGTTGAAACCCAAACTCCGCTCCAATGACCTTGACTCCTCATATGACTGTGGCAATTCCACATCAGGAAAGGCAGACCACAATAAGTTAAGTAGCATATCAAACGATTTTATTGACCACCCAACGAGTGTCTTAATGTGTAACAACTTTACAATGAATGACAGTTTTGAGAATTTTGTACAGCCAGCAAAAAGTGGATGTCGGGCATCCTCTAGTAGCTGGTCGAAAGATGAACTTGGGGAGGGATTTGGTATTGATCCACTAGTTGGCAATGGATTGCCATGATCTTGGGGAACATCAACGAATGTGCCTAAACGGATGTCATTTAACATATAGTCCATGTCATCAATGTACTCATCAGCATAATCAGCAACACTATCATCGTCGTCGTCGTCATTGAAATTCCGTGTTTCCTCCTCCCCATGAAATATCCAATGGGTATAATTTGGATTAATCCATTTAATGAACAAGTGACTCTCTACTTCAAATATAGGCAAGAAGAACATATTACGACATTCACGGCATGGACACCGAATGCGATCAATTCCCCGATAATGGTTTCGTGCCAGGGTGAGGAAAGTGTTAACCCCCTCGGCGTATGCAGGAGAACAAAGTCTATCGGTAAGGTTCATCCAGCTTTTGTCCAACTAAAAAGGTTGAAAACAGCATATTAGCAAAACAAATAACTTCAATTTAGCTATATGGGGGACGGGTAAAGAATTTGAGAAAGTGCATTGGTGATCAATAGTGTACAGCCGAGTCGAAGTTACTTACCTGTGGAGAACAAGAGAAGATGGAGAAAACGATACTAACCGGGGTTGTCATGAAGATCGTTGTGGAGTGATGAAGGTAGTGGTGAATAGTTGATTGTGTTTATGCAAGGAGTGGTGAAGTGCTGTAGAAAATATATGTCATAATGTTAAACATAGTCATATATGTGGAATTTGTTGGTATAGGGCAAAAAGAAGGTGCATATAAAGATGCTAACTAGATGGTCCACCTACACAAGAGTTGGAACTATATTGGAGGTTATGGAAGTGTGTAGATGGTATGCTTGAATATTATCGTTACTTATAAGGAAAACAATTATGGCAACTATGAATTACGTAATGCTCATATGAACTACACTTGTGAATACAGTAATTGGGCGAAAATAGGGAGGTTGTGGAAAGGAATGAAAACGTTCTCGACCTGGATGCTTGTTTAATGACGTGCTGTTTAATGACTCTTGTAGATATAATTTTTCCATGAACGTGTTTTCATGGACGCCTTTTCCCCGCCTTGATCAAAAACTATAATGGGAGGAGGTAGCAGAAACATCAGACTAGGCAGTAATTTTGGAGTTACCGCTTTGACCAATAAGAAAAAGGATTATTATAGTGGTGCATTTTATTCTTGAGTGGACAAAAAAACAAAAAATTCTGGAGTAAGATAGAAGCTAGAGTACAAATTTCAATTGAGGGAAATAAAATTGGCAACGACTTCAATAATGCTACAGTAAGGTTAGGAAGCGGTAATACACCTCTTTTGTTACTCATCATCCACTACTGAACTTCTAAAAACAGCAAAATGTCCAAAATACTTGCAATTTTCTCCTCATTGCAATTGGACCTATAAATGTTTGCGAAGTCTAATGTTGACCCGCCAAAATTACCTTGACTCACAAACTTACATGTAATTAAAATAGTGGTGGACTTATAATATGAGTAATGCAAAACCAATTTCAGAAAACCCAAAATGCATTTGATATTTCTAACTTGCACATTTCACTATATAAGAATTATGCCTAAACCCATGCTTGAAAACCTTACAAACCGAAACTGCACTTAATGATGCAAACTCTGAAACATATCATTATGAACAGATTTACACACCATAATACCACGACAAAATGTATTAACTTGAATCAAACCACAATTAACAAAAACGCTATCAATATTCGATAAAAATTATGACTCATATATGCATTATGTGGTCCCCTTGTGTATTACAACTTAGTAGACCAATGTAAGACCAAATTAGTACTCGGTATGCTTCTAATCTAGCAAAATTAAGAAAACTAAGTTTTAAAACTAAGTCCTTACATAAAAGTAACGTATACATGTAAAAGAAGCCATATGCTACAACAACTAGGCTTGGCCGAGATGAGTATAGCACAATTGAGTCTAGCAAAATTCCTATTGCTCCTCAAACATAAACAGTTTATATACGTAGGCGCATAAACATGCATGGCTTCATGTCTACAGTAATTACCTCAAAAGGGCCCCCTACCTCTTTAAAAAGGAACCAAGAAGACACTTGCACGGAAAGCTCCAACTATCTATGTCACCTCATCCTTTTAATTTTCCTAATTATACACACATTAGCATAGAGTTAGGAAACTGCTAATTGTAAGAAATAAAAAAGACTGCATAAAGAAAATGCCATGATATATTTTCCAGAATCTAATATTAATACCAGAAACATATATATAGAGACCAAATTAAAGATAGGAAAGAGAACAATAATCAGTTCAGATATGCTTGTCCAACCAGCATATGGTAAGAGATTTGAAGAGATTGTTAAGAGATTTTTATAGTTTAAGTATGTCCTGTTGTTTGTATGAATTAGGAAGTAGGAATTTGTCATCAAACTTTGATGGGTATGGTATCATTTTCTATAATTTGCCACCTGTGATATTATCAACAAACTCAATGCAGTCTATGATCAAAAGGGGCACATATTGATATGTATATATATATATGTACATACATATATTGTAGAAGCAAGCCTAAAAAAATAGAGAATTACTAAACCATGCAGTTCTTAAAAATAAAAGTAGAAACCTTAAAAAAAATTAAAAAAAAAGGAGTAATTAAAGGCTGCATGCACCAAAATAACTGTGGGAAGGCAACGAGGTTGCCCATATATTATATAAATTTCCATTATCTTAGAATGAATTTCAATGTTGGACTGAGGAGGGTGCTGAGTAAATTGTGAATAAGGTTATATGAGGAAAACTTTGTAATATTGTTTCTTCATGAATGGAAGTTTAGTATTATATTCAAAGAAAAAAAGAAAAAAAAAGGAATTTCCTAATGTAAGTCATATTATATTCAGCTGGTGCATGTGTTTAACAGATTTCCATGGAAATTAAGCAATGAAATTTATTTACTAGACAGACCAGTAGCAATAGTTCGTTTTATACTCAATATAATATATATATTCCTATATATGAGTACGTAAATAACTCCCAACTATTTCATAAAGGCACTATACTCTCAAGTACTTCAACCAAGTCAAAGACAAAACTTTGTTTCTAATAGAAGCGGCCAATGTAAACTTTCCCATAATAAAATGCTTTTTAATATACTGGCAGAAGCAAGTCAGAACTACAGACAATGTTTCCACGGATATTATATGAAATAAAGTCCTCATGATTTATGTATAAAGGATTGGAATGGATAGTTGGTAATACAACACCCAGATATTGACAGCGATATATATGGCTGTCAATATCTTGTAAAATGAAAAAGATTGGATAAAAGGGGGAAATCTTGTCAAATGAAAGTAAAAGCGGTATAGGATAGAGGGTGGCTAGCGTCTTCATAGACGGGAGCAAAGTTATAAAAGAAATAACAGATCAAAAGTAGAAGAGAATATAACAATATAGATCAGGAGATTTAGTTTGTGCTTGAGAGGGAGAAAGAGAGTTTAGGAGTGATCAAAACCCACCTTGGTCCTCCACATAATGCGTTAATAACACAAACTCCTAATCTTTTGAAAAGCCACAAGCAACAAATTCCCTTCTTATGTTTTTAAGGGTTCCACAATTTGAAGTAGATAAGATAATGATCTTTTGGTGATTCTAAAGTAGCAAAATAATTAAGGTTTAAAGAATAGATGCTCATATATGATTTTCTTACTCCTGCTATTTTTTTTTCTGGCTTGTTAACTTTAACTTATTTATTTTTTGCCCTCATACCACAACTTGACAATGCTTTCCAAAGATTAAAATGTTGGGGCTACAAAAATCAAATCGGAAAAGTTAATCTTTTACAAAATGCTTCACAAAGCATGAAAAGTAGTGCTCTTTGATATTTCTTATGAAATATTTTGCTTTTCCTTCTAAAGTAAAAGGTTGCTTCTACTTTGCACAACCCCTACATTATGGTTCATGCCTTAATGTTATTTTGCATTCCCAACCTTCAAGTTTTCAAATATTATAAGGAGCATTATGCAAGGCCGATATTTGCAATAAAGTAACTTTGGACTTCTCTTTCAGACTAAGCAGCTTGCATATTAGAAATGTTCTGCTTCCAAGGCTGAAAATATCCAGTTGTATGGGGTTTGGGAAAGTTCTGTTTTAGTGGCGAGATTTGTTT
Source organism: Pterocarya stenoptera (assembly GCA_003123785.1). NCBI lineage: Eukaryota > Viridiplantae > Streptophyta > Magnoliopsida > Fagales > Juglandaceae > Pterocarya > Pterocarya stenoptera. Next base: position 205,270 of record QEOT01000683.1, read on the forward strand.
TGATCCACAATTCTTGTATGTTACCCTATTCATTGTTTATTATACGTGTTTAAATGTCAATATGAAAGGGGTTTTACATGGCAAAAAGTCCAACTGTATACTTCTTCTATTTGTGCTGATCGTACAGTTAAGTGGCTTAAGCATTGCTAATAGTTAAGGTGTGATCATAAATCCCTCTATCTTTATGAGGCTGAGTTTTGGACCTTTAGACTGTAGCCCTAAGTGTTTTTTTTCTTTGTCATTAGTAAGTTATATTTACTAATTGTAAAATATTATTAAAAGTAATAATATTATATTACTATTTTGGCTTTAATATGGCTTGTCCAATATGGATTCACCTAGCCAAAGTTTAATCCTATAGCCAAAACTTGAAATTCTAGCTAAACTTTGGACTTGGCAATGTCATTGCCAATGCTCTAAGAAATCACTTACTTACAGTAAATCAGGTAAAAAAATCTGGGCCATAAATTCTACAAGAAAAAGCTTCTGATTCAGTTAAAAAAAAGAAGAAGCAATATTTGGTGAATTAAAATTATCTAATACCCACAACTGATTGAGCAGCTCAAACACAAGAGGCAGATACACAACATTAAACCTCAAACAGAGGAACATGCACATCAGTTTCACAGAGAAAAAAAATTATTGTAGATCTAAAAACGACTACTTTTGTAATGCAACCTACTTGTAAAGGGGGGAAGATAAATGCAATGGCAGCAAGAGATATTTGGAACCTCGATCGATCATTCTTGAAAACCCCAAAATATTAACTTCTATGTCAAAATGGAGGCACATAATTGAAATTTGTAAGGGAATCCGGAAACGTAGGACCTAGCTTCCCAAAGAGAGACAATAGGAGCAGTGGAGAACACTAGGGTAGCTGATTGTGGGTTTGAAGTTCTGTGAAATTGGTGAACCAAGAACGGAAGGGAGAAGGCCGGAGTGGGGAAATGGGACTCGGAAAATGGGTCAAAAGCTCACGACGGGGGAGTTGACGCCATGAGAGAACACTGGAGAGGTCGGAGCTTGCAGAGTTTGAAAGTGGTGTCACTACAAGAAAAATCACTTTTATTGACGAAAGTTTTAGCAGCGATATAAATACCGTAGCTAAAGGTGTACTTTTAGTGATGAAAATTTTAAATTCGTTGCTGATATTACTTTTAACAACCAAAATTGTACCGTCATTTATATTGGTCACAAATACATAAGCGGGAAAATTTTCCACCAAATGAGAAAGCAATTGTGACGACAATTACAGAACTAGCAACCACTATAATCGTCGCTAATAATCTTGATGCAGTAGAGTATTGCCAACTAGTTACAGTTTGTCATAAATAATAAGTTTTAGTAAAACTGTAATTTTTTGTCAGTTTTAGTCTAATAATTGACTTTTTGTGACCCAATTTATCTTCGCAAAAAGTAATATTTTAGCGACGATATAAAACTTGTAGCTAAACGTTTATCTTCAGTGAGAAAAAAATTAAATTTGTCGCTGATATCACTTTTAACTACCAAAATGATACCGTCATTTATATTGGTCGCAAATACATTAGCGGGAGAATTTCCCACCAAATGATAAAGTAATTGTAACGACAATTATAGAACTAGCAACGACTATAATCATCACTAATAATTTTGTTGCAGTAGAGTATTGTCAACGAGTTGCATTTTGTCATAAATAATAAGTTTTAGTGAAACTGTAATTTTTTGTCAGTTTTAGTCTAATAATTGACTTTTTGTGACCCAATTTATCTTCGCAAAAAGTAATATATTAGCGACGATATAAAACTCGTAGCTAAACGTTTATCTTCAGTGAGAAAAATTTTAAATTCGTCGCTGATATCACTTTTAACGACCAAAATGATACCGTCATTTATATTGGTTGCAAATACATTAGCGGGAGAATTTCCCACCAAATGATAAAGTAATTGTAACGACAATTATAGAACTAGCAACGACTATAATCATCACTAATAATTTTGTTGCAGTAGAGTATTGTCAACGAGTTGCATTTTGTCATAAATAATAAGTTTTAGTGAAACTGTAATTTTTTGTCAGTTTTAGTCTAATAATTGACTTTTTGTGACCCAATTTATCTTCGCAAAAAGTAATATATTAGCGACGATATAAAACTCGTAGCTAAACGTTTATCTTCAGTGAGAAAAATTTTAAATTCGTCGCTGATATCACTTTTAACGACCAAAATGATACCGTCATTTATATTGGTTGCAAATACATTAGCGGGAGAATTTCCCACCAAATGATAAAGTAATTGTAACGACAATTATAGAACTAGCAACGACTATAATCATCACTAATAATTTTGCTGCAGTAGAGTATTGTCAACGAGTTGCATTTTGTCATAAATAATAAGTTTTAATGAAGTTATAATTTTTTGTCAATTATAGTCTAATAATTGACTTTTTACTACTTAATTTATTTTCACAAAAGGTAATGTTTTAGTGACGATATAAAGCATTATCATAAATTTGTAGTATTAATTCTTATTATGTTTTTATTAGTCTTGATATATGTATTTAGTTTTTACAGGATTTAATAAAAGGATAAATTTAATTTGGACATTAACATAAAAGAAAAAAAAAATAGGAAGACTGGGACGAAAGAGATGTTATGGAGAGAGGAAAAAAAGGAAAGAAAAGAAAGAAAGAAAGAAAGAGGCGTATAACTCGGAAAAGAGAGAAAAGAGTTGTGTTGACTGTTGAGTCTTGACATTGGAAACGGAAGAGTCGTGTTGATAGAGGAAACCGAATAAATAATAATTGAAGGCAAGGGCAGCACGCCGAACGAAATCGAAGAAAAAAATATAAATAGATCAATTGAAATAATGGAGCACCTGCACGCCGAACGAAATCCAAGAAAAACATTTAAATAGATCAATTGAAGCAAAGGAGCACCTGCAACAAAAAGCAAAAAAAAAAAAGAGGAGCTGTGCTGCGTATAGGAGGATGATCCGGATTTGAGAAGAAAAGTTGAAATTCAACAACTGGTATGTAATTTTTATTTTTTTAAATATTATTTTAATGTTTCTTTACATTCAAATTTTAGAATTTATTTTTATCAATATGTTTTGAGGATGAAACCTCATTGATGATTATATTGTAGAATTATTTATGATATTGGTTTTTTCTCTAGTTATTTATGTGTTCAATGATCTATTATTCTTATTTCATATTAATTGAGAGATAAAGTTCTTGATATGAGTTCAATCATGTTTTTCCCATGATACAGAATAATCTTAATCAATTGAGAACCTAATTTATAATTTTTTCAAAAATAAAATCTTATATCTTTTGTGATTTATTTTAACAAATATAAGTGATGATTTAATTTTATATCTTTGAGCGAATAAGAACATATTTATCTATTTTAATGTTTATTTATATTCAAGTTTTTGAGTTTATTTTTTAGAACAAGTCTATCTGAATTCTTAACTAAGATTACAGATGAAACCTTATTATTATGAGATGTGATTTCTTTCCCAATTGTTTGTGTTCAATGATTAATTGTTATTGCTTCATGTCAATTGATAGAGATGGAATTATATGGATATGGGTTCAATCATAATTTTCTCATGATCTTGAATAATCTTAATCAATTGAGAATGATAATTTCGGAATTGTGAATAAATTTACTACTTTAAATAACGATTTATCACAATTAAGTAGTGTTAATCATTATATTTTTACTAATTTGGAAATAATTATTTTTTCTCAATTAACTTTAAATTTTATTTTAATGAAATAATTGAAATAATTATTTTTTTCTCATTTTATTTTAACAAATATAATTGATGATTTGACTTTATTATTTTAAAAGAAAAAGAACATGCCTTAATATTTTTCTTTAAAAAATGGTTTTAACAGTATTATATTCCATGATAATGAAAGTTAATTTCTAGATTATAATATAATTGTTAAGAGATGGTAAATTTATAATTTTTCACACATATACTTTTCAATGATGTTTTTATTTTTCGTTGAGCTGGACTTGTTTGTTAAATTTTTTATAGGTACAACAAAATGGACAAAAGCTGGATGCATCTTACTAATAGATTTTCTACAACATATGTGGAAGGGGTAAACCAATTTATTAGTATTGCACGTGGTCATGCAGACAAACTGGGTAGGATCAGGTGTCCATGTGTTAAGTGTAAGAATGGGTATTATAGGACTATAAATGTAGTGGAAGATCATCTATTCATTAAAGGAATGGATAAGAATTACACGCAATGGATATTTCATGGAGAAGATGAAATATGGAATGAAAATCAAGTTCGTGAGAATGCTAATGAGAATTATTGGACGGAAAATGTTGACGAAGTTGAAGAACTATTAGATGATGTTTACATGGGAACATTTATGGATACTAATGTCGGAGAGTCTTCCAATAGCCAAGGTCCTGCATTGCCAGAATTGGGAAATAGAAATTTTGAACAGTTGTGGGAAGATTCTCAACGTCAACTTTATCCAGGTTGTGTAAAGTTTTCAAAATTGGCTTTCATTATCAGATTGCTCCATTTGAAGACAATTAATAATTGGAGTAATAAATCATTTGACATGTTGATCGACCTGTTGAGAAAGGCACTTCCCGATGGAGAGACGTTGCCTAAGTCATACTATGAGGCAAAACAATTGAGGCGAGGTTTGGGCTTTAATTATGATAAGATAGATGCATGCAAAAATGATTGTGTACTTTTTTGGAAAGAGTATGCTAGTAGTCAAAAGTGTCCTATATGCAAAGAGCCAAGATGGATTGACAATGAAAAAAAAGACAAAAAGATTCCTCATAAGGTGTTGCGGTATTTTCCATTGAAGCCAAGGTTGCAAAGGTTATTTATGTCAAAAAATACAGCTGAGGATATGAGATGGCATAGAGAAAAACGAGTTCAGGATTTGAATAATTTGAGACATTCAGCTGACTCTATAGTTTGGAAAGAATTTGATAAATCGCATCAATGGTTTGCTCAAGAATCTTGCAACGTTCGACTTGGACTGGCAACATATGGTTTTAATCCATTTGGTAACATGAGTACATCTTACAGCGTGTGGCCAGTATTACTTATGCCGTATAACCTACCTCCTTGGAAGTGTATGAAAGATCCATACTTCATAATGACCTTACTTATTCCTGGACCTAGGGCACCTGGAAATGAAATTGATGTGTATTTGAGACCATTGATTGATGAGTTGAAGCAGTTGTGGGAAGAAGGTGTAGATACATTTGATGCATCAGTATCACAAATGTTTCGATTACATGCAGCATTATTATGGATGATAAATGATTTTCCTGCATATGCAAACCTTTCAGGATGGAGCACTAAAGGAAAATTAGCATGTCCAGTGTGTAATGAGGAGACAGAATCTATGTGGTTGACATATGGGCAGAAGCATTGTTATATGGCACATCGTCGCTTTTTGCAACCAGGGCATATTTAGAGGAAAAAAAAGACTATTTTTAATGGTAAAGAAGAGCAGAGATTGGCACCTCATGAATTTTCTGGCAATGATGTGTTAGAACAACTTATGAATGTCAGAGATATGCAATTTGGAAAAACAAATAAGAGAAAACGTGCAGTAGAGGAGTTGAATTGGACCAAAAAAAGTATTTTCTTTGAGTTACCATATTGGTCAACATTGAAATTAAGACACAACTTGGATGTCATGCATGTTGATAAGAATATTTGTGATAATATCTTAGGAACATTGATGAATATAGAGGGAAAGACAAAGGACACAATCAAAGCACGAAAAGATTTGTATCAAATGGGTCTCAGGAAGGAGCTACACTTAAAAGAAGATGATGGTTTTTATGTAATGCCACGTGCACCCTTCACATTGTCAAGTGATGAGAGAAAAAGCTTTTGTGCTTGGATAGAATCTGTGAAGTTTCCTGACGGTTATGCTTCAAATATTTCTCGGTGTGTGAACGTGGCTAATCGTAGGATATCAGGAATGAAAAGTCATGATTGTCACGTTTTTTTACAACGGTTACTCCCAGTTGCAATCCGTGGGTACTTACGAAAAGATATAACGATGGCATTGATTGAGCTAAGTTTTTTTTTTAAAGAACTATGTTCACGTACGTTAAACATAGAGGTTTTGAAGCAACTAGAAAGCAACATTGTCATCATTCTTTGTAAGTTCGAAATGATATTTCCACCAGCTTTTTTTGATATAATGATACACTTAGCCATTCATCTACCACGTGAAGCATTGCTTGCAGGACCGGTGCAATTTCGATGGATGTATCCCATTGAAAGGTTTCTCGGCAAACTCAAAAGGTATGTGCGAAATCGAGCACGTCCAGAAGGATCAATTGCGGAGGCATATATTGATATTGAATGCTTGACATTCTGCTCCATGTATTTTCATGATGTTGAGACAAGATTTAATCGTGTAGAGCGAAATATTGATATTGGACAAGGGAATGAATGCAGAGGTTTGTCCATTTTTTCTCAGAATGTTCATCCATTAGGATCCTCAACACTTCAACGTTTAGATGAACGACTTTTTGCAATGGCACAATGGTATGTGCTAAATAATTGCACAGAAATTGAGCGCTATCTAAAGTAAGTAAATCATGTATGATTTGTTTAATTGCACATGCATTTAAGTTATTAATTATGTCACGTATTGATATAAATTTTATATGCAGTGAACACTATGAGGAGATCAAAGCAAGATGCACAAATAATGTATATCGTAGACATGAAGCTGAATTTCCAAAGTGGTTCAAACAACGTGTAAGTATGTTTTTTTAACAATATGGCGATATTTCTAATGTGTTGAATACAATCCATAAAATATTATTTTGCTAATTGTTATGTTTTGGTTGTTTTGCATTATTTTTAATAGATTAAACATTTGCATAGCCAGAATGCACCTGAGGTGTCTGATCAATTATATGCACTAGCTTGCGGTCCTGACCCACAAGTTGCATTCTATAATGGTTGTATCGTGAATGGTGTTAGGTTTCACACTAAAGAATGTGAACGAAATCGGTGCACACAATGTAGTGGTGTACTTGTTAAAGGGGAACATGAAGCGAATGATGTTAACTTTTACGGAGTTTTAAACAATATTTTGGAGCTACATTATTTGGGAGGTCATCAAGTATTCCTTTTCAATTGTGATTGGTGGGATATTGGAAAACGAAAATCAGGAATACAAATAGACAATCATTTTACAAGTATAAATATATCTCGTGTTTGGTATAAAGACGATCCTTTTGTCTTAGCATGTCAGGCATCACAAGTATTTTATCTCAATGATACTGAATTGGGAGGTAATTGGAGAGTGGTAGATAAAATTACTAATAGGAACATCTATGATGCACCCCTGATGGTAGAGGAAGAAGATGGAGAAGCAGCTGATACTGAAGCATATCAAGAAAATGAACCTTTTGGGTTTAATGCATCTGTGGAACTTGATGAGGGGGAATTGGCTCCACTGTTGGGAGATGATATAACATCTGAGTATGTTGATGTGTTACCTACCAACACTACAGCTTTTAATGAGCATCTTAGTGATGAGGACATGAATAGTAACACCGATGAGGAAGGAGACTCTGATAATCAGTTTTATGCAGAAGAAGAATTCTTGTTCGATTAAATTATTATATATGCATTTATCTTTTAAGAGAATTACAAAATAGTAATTTTTAAATGATTTTTTTTAAATATTTTTCAGCCACTTCTAAAGTGAAACGAGGTCGTGGTAAAGCACAATGCATATCATTTGAGAAATTGAGAAAAACTGGTCTTATCCAGTAAAAATAGAATCGGGTAATAAGGGAGCTACTGGAACAAATAGCACTGCTTTTATTAGTAGGGTAGGCTATATTGCTAGGCATTTTGCTCCCATTACATGCAAAAGCTGGAGGCACATCCCTGAAATAGATAAAGAGGAATTGTACGCTCGAGTTCGCGTAAGTAATCGTTATGCTTATTTATTATTTTTCTCTTTTGGTTTAAAAAATATGTAATACATTTGTTTAATTCAATTATGTTTTAGGGAGAGTTCCTCCTTGATTGGAGTGAAGATGAAGTCAAAGAGAGCGTTAAAGCAAAGTTACAAAGAAGCTACAATGACTATCACCATACATTACACAATATATTCAAGAAATATTCAACAAAAGAAGAAGCGATAGCTCATGTCCCAGATGATTTGAATCAAGCTGATTGGGAGATATTGTGTGATCGATGGGCAGACCCAAAATACAAGGTATCTCAAAATTTTAAACTTTTAAGTAATGTTAAAGTTTCTCATATATATAATCATAAGCTATTGTATTAGGTAGTATCAATTTCATCATTAACAAGCATGCATAAAAAATTATTTTCTTCATGAGAAAATAAATGTAAATTGATGTCTATATTATTTATAAATAATGTAAATTTGGAGTTTATGGTGGGCATTGTATATATAGTAGGCTTGTGATGGAATTGGAGTTTGAGAATGTGTATATATATTAAGGGTAGAACTAGTTGGTTAGTACTAGTTACATTTCTAAATAAAATAAATATTAAGTTAGGATGGACAAAAGGGCTAGCCATTACCTACTCATAAACCTTGCAGTTCTTTTTTTTTTCTTTTATGTTTTTACTCCTAGAATTAACTTGCATTTTTTGGTTTATTTTTTTTATAGAAATTGTGTGATCAAAATGCTTTGAATAGAAGCAACTTGAAAGTTAATCACGTGGCTGGATCAAAATCATTTGCTCGACTTCTCGAAGAAAAGGTATTTTTTAATTGTCATTTATACATTGTGTTTTTAATAATAGAGAGTTTTATTTTTAATTTTTTTAATCTATTGAAGCGTGGAGAGGATACTACTCTGATTGATTTTTATAAACTCACACACTCGAAAGATGGCTCTTTCACGACTCCTACAGCAGAAGAAAATTATGTAAGTACTGCATTTTTCTTAGCGAAATACCTTACTTCAACTTGAGCCTTGATTTTTTATCGTAACTCTAGCATATAGATGTTATATTTCTAGTTTTTTCCTTTTATTGGTCTAAGGAATCTAATGCTTATTTTTTTTGTCATTGTCTTTGTCTAAGTTATATATAGAGTTCCATTTTGAGTTAGAGTTAGAATATGCCATCTTGCTCTATTTGCTTATTATAGTTCATAGATGAATTGATACAGGTAACTTAAACGTTATATGTGAAGTTATTTGTTATGTGCAAGAGCTTGATTTGTTGTTTATTAGCTTTCAGATTTGGTGTTTTATGGCATCATGTAATTAGAATGATCTTGCATTATTAATTATTATGATTATTTTAAAATAATGTATTAGAAACACCTCTTGCTTACTTATTTTAACCATGGTTGTAAACTATATTGTACAATAATGAACAAAAATAAAAAGTCAGTTTCAACTTTGAGATGTTACTAATGTTTGTTTTTTCTTTTGTGATATTCTATTTCTTAACGTTAATTGATTTTATTTTACTTGGGTTATGCATTGGACTTGGAGAAGCACAATGCATACATATACTAACTTACTTTTCTAAGAAAAACTTGTTCTTGCTTTTGCAGCATAGGATGAAAGATTTATGGAATGAAAGAAATGCTACCGGATCATCACGAACTGCAGAAGATATTTTCAATGAAGTTTTGGGGCATAAATCTGGATATGCCAAAGGATTGGGAAATTATGTCATACCTATTCCATCATCTTCACGTTCATCCAAAGTCATCCAACTCACTCAACAAGTAGAGAAATACAAGAATGAGATAGAGGTTTATAAGGAGAAATGGGAGGAGTCAGTGCAAAGGGCAGAATCTATGCAATCAAATATCAACAATATGGTAGAGAAACAAAGTGAATATGATCGTCGCCTCTCAGAAATTATGGCACAATTAGAGACTCATAGAGAGTCCTAAAGAGACATTCAATTTCACATTTCTATTTTAGTTTACAAAGAACAAACTTTATTTGAGTGTTTTTATGAACAATGGTACTAGATTTAAATGATGGCTTTAATTTTATGCATTTTGTTGTAGCACTAGAATTTGTTATTAATTGTTTTTTAATATTGATGATTATTTGGTCTTTTATTTATAAAGAATGAAGAATTGTGCAATCATACGTGATGAAATATATTTGTCACTAATTCTAAATGCATGTCATCATTTATGATGATAAATATTTGTCGCTAATTCGAAATCATGGTGATTAGTGACCAGATTTAGTTGTCGCCAATAATAAACAATAGCGACAAATTTAACTCATCATCTATGCTAGACTCCAGCTTCATATTGTATTATTTGTGATAAATAAATCTTGACGGCAAAAATTAGCTTGGTGATGACAATACTTCCTCACAAATAGTTTTCTATTAGTGACGATTATTTTGGTCGCTATAATGTTCATATCTGCGACGAATTAATTATCTAATATTAATGAGGAACAAATCTTTCGTCACAATTGCATTAGTTTTTACGACGATTTTGGTTTTATGGGGACTTTTTGGGACCAAGTATGAGACCCTTCTTGCGACAAAATTGTCGTCACTAAATGTGCTATCTTTTGCAACGATATGCTTTTGTCGTCATTAATAACTTTCAACGACGAGATATTTCCGACGAATGCGCGACGATTTTGTTTCCTCGCAAAAAATTATTTACGACGAAAATTCAATTTTTAGCAACAAACTTTTTTTTCGATAAAAGCTTTATTTCTTGTAGTGTGTCTGTCTTAGAAATGGGTCGAAGTGCAGAAGGAGTTCTCGCGCGTCGAAGTGGCAAACATGGGGGAAAATAAGTTGGGGGGAAAAATAAAAGGCATTCCGAGCCTTTGGCGCCCAAATAATTGCAATCCCGGCGGAAATCACAGTGACGAAAACTAGTTTTCATCTTACGACGCACAAAATCGTCGTAAGTAACATATTAATTCGCCGCAAAAGCACATTTTAGTGAAAGCCCAGCGTGCGACTTCACATGAAATTATAGACAGCTGCAGCGAGTTCAAAATCGACGAGATAAATACTTTTTGCATCGTTTTTTCTTTCGGCGATTTTATAATCGCTGGGAAAACCTTGTTTTCTTGTGATCCCCGCCAATTTTTTTTTATAATTTACCATCAAACAAGTCGTTCAAATGAATAAATGTGGTATTCGAAATAAGTAATTTTAGAGTTGAAATTAAATTCATCCCTAATAAATTTTGTCTCTAAAAATAAAATTTGGCCCTCATGTCATGAGAACAACCATGCGTCATTATTATTATTTGGTCCAAGATACTACGTACGTAAGCCGAATCAATTACCAAAACCACACGATTCGAGTTGTAGACTGCTCGCTCCTTCAGGATGATAATTACTCCTAATTCATCCATGCCTATTTTCTGAATTTCGGTAATTTCAGTAGGTTGGGTCTTTTATTTAACCACATATGAGAAAAAAGGGAATGCATCATGAATGAGAGATTCCCAATTCATACAACTATCAAGAGCTAGGCGTACTGGTTATTGTGAACTGTGAAAAGCCTGTGAGGAATTCTCCTTCTAATTAGCTATTTGCACTTGGAAACTACTTCAACTTGCTCTTTAATATCCCAATGTCCCAATGGGTACATACAAGGTTCAGTCATTAATATTGTTGTATTGTCTTACTAAAGATCGAGAGAACGAGATGAGAGACACGAGGAAAGAAAGGCTTTCTCATAGTATCTATTGAGCCAGCCACTCTGCTTTCCAAATTGAAGAATATTCCAGCTGCTCCACCAGACGACATCAACACGTTTTCCTCATCATACGGCATCACCACAATATCTGCAAAGGACAGCACGACTGCCACTACCTTGGAATCATCTGTAATAACTTAGAATAGCCTTGAAATTATCTTGGTTTGTTTGTAATACTCTGGCAGCTGTTGTAACGGACTCTGCTTCAAATTCTTACAGTATCATCTATGCTTAATTACACAGTGCGAAGTGGGGCTAATCGACATCATCTCTAACATTTTCTAAAAAGTCAAAAGAAAGACTCAAAAGTACTCCTCCACAATCGTTTAATCTATACGATAAGTAGGTGTGTATAATTAACTCCGTCAATTGCCTCGTCTCTCACAATATTCACAATTGACTCCGTCAACCCATGCGTTTCTATTTCTTGTGAACATTTCTTGAACGCGGAGTTATGTTTACTAGTCCTCCTGTACCTACATCATTTAGTTACCCCTATATCTGCATTATTACATAAATGTATATGTTTGTCTACATACAGCTGTGGAAACCACGCCCAAATCTCCCCTAATCCTCCTAGCTCTATCTTTGTCTGATCTCTGCCTCCCTCTGTTGATGGGAAGAGGAATGGCCTTCCCTGCTGGACTCAGGCTCCTTATAAGTACCATTCTGGTCCTTATAGTAAAATGCTATGCATCAGCTACTATTCACTCCTCACATCCCACGCTTATAACTTTTTCATAGGATGTATAGTTATTTTTCATAGGATGTAAGAGGTTTTTCATAAAGTGTGGGGTAGTGAATAGTGACTGATGAGAAAAATTTTTCCAAACCTTTAATAGTTTTTTTTTTTTTAAGAAAAGGCTCCAACCTGATTTAAGACCATAGAGACCAGTGCAATGATCTTATCTCTTGGACTACAGCTCAAGGCTACTGTAGTTGCTGAATTTTTACATTGCTTATTCATTAAATGGTTATGCCACATATATTTTTTAAAGAAATATTGTTTTGTACGATTATGGTTGCTGAATATATGCATGTCATGATATAATGAGGTCATCTTTTTCGTAAATAATAAATATTTGGACGAAATATGATATTTTTGTATATGTATTGTGATTACGGGTAATTCATGTATGAGCACATTTTATGACTAGGCTAATTTCAAGAATTAGTCTTCAGTTTTTTTTTAAAGATTTGATAAAATAGAGTATCAAGTAGCTTAAGCATGCTCGTTAAATCACAGTTTATTTTACCTGACGAATATCACAAGTAGTGGCTGCAATATCACAAGTAGTCGCAATCTGAAAGAGGCGTAATGGTTAATCGACATCATCTCTAACATTTTCTTGGATGCTTCACCATGCCAAAAAGTCAAAAGAAAAGACTCAAAAGTAGTCCTCCACAATCGTTCAATCTGTACAATGGCGTGTGATCGCGTATTTCGTAGAAAGCAAGGTGCCGACAAAGCATCACCCATAAAAAACAAAAAATGATCAGGAAGGAATGACCAGTAATCTTGAATATATATATATATATACGACATTTCTAAGCCGCCCCTGGATGTAAAACTACGAATATAAACTGCATGTTTGGCCAGAGCCACTCCAACAAGATTACGGACGGAATTTTCCAATCCAAAAATTTATATTTCATCCAACCCGTAAAATAATTTTATCCCAAATTCATTTAAAAGCGAATTATTTATTTATTGCGTTCACCATTTCGTGAACGCGGGCTTATGTTTACTAGTCCTCCTGTATCTGCATCATTATACCACGCCCAAATCTCCCCTAAGCCACTCTCTTTCTCTGATCTCTGGGACCTCTGGCTCTCTCTGTTCATGGAAAGAGTTTCCTGCTGGACTTGGCCTCCTTGTTCTTCCAGCTTCTAGTCTTAAGAATAATCCTCTCTTCTAATCCTCTGATCTCCTTGATCTCTGGCTCTCTCTGTTGATGGGAAGAGGAATGGCTTTCCCTGCTGGACTCAGGGTCCTTATAAGTACCGTTCTGGTCCTAATCCTTGTTCCTCCAGCTTCTAGTCTTAAGAATAATCATCACTACTGTCCTCCTTCTTCCTGTGGCAATATCCCCAACATCAGCTATCCGTTCCGACTAAAAGGCGATCCACCAAACTGTGGAGACCAAAGGTTTGAGCTCTCATGTGATGACCACAACCACACGTTGTTATCTTTACATGATGGTAGTTTTTTTAACGTAAGCCAAATTAATTACAACAACTACAGAATCCGAATTGTAGACTCAGGTATTCAGGAGGATAATTACTCCTTCATCCATCGTTATTTTCTAAACAGTGGTAATTTGAATTGGAGTTGGCCGGACTGGTGGATTTCATCTTCTACAGAAGTTGTGACTATTCTGAACTGTGAAAAGCCAGTGACTTGGACTTCCTCTTTCTATTTGAACACGCCTATTTCTTCGAATTGTTCTAATATCAATAAGGGATATGGGTCTTCTTCCAACTCCTCTTTTTCTCAAGATTCCAAACGGTACTTATATCTTATTGTTGGTAGAGTGAATGTGATGGATGTGGAAGAGTCGTGCACGATAGAGCAAATGTTGAAATCGTTGCCAGGACAAATTTATGCTAATCCTAATATTTCCTGTACAGACATCCGCAATGTATTCTCATATGGTTTTGTGCTTTCATGGTACCGACTTTATTGTGGAAGCTGCAGATCATACGATACTTGCTACCTCGATGAGTACGATAATCAAGTTTATTGCTTCCGAAGGGGTGAGTAATTAATAAATTTGAGATCAGAATTCTAATGAGATATTTATTATATATATGCTGATCAATATATCTAGTCATTAATTTGCTGTTCCAACTTGACTGAATTCTTGGATTTCCCACTCCAGCCGATCATACATATATTGTATTTTCCTATTCTAATTAGCAGTACCATTGTTGTGATCTTCGACAATTATTGAACGTATTTTTGCATCATTATAATGACCTGATTTTTAATTGAAGATTCCACTTTTTCCCTTTTTTTTTTTTTTAATTTTTGGTCAAAACATGCAGGAAATATAAATACTTGGACTACTTTCTCACGAGAACTGATCACACATGTAGGTGAGTTTTCTATCCCTATAAGATGTTTTTTTTTTTTTTTTGGAGAATGAACAACAATATTATATTTATTAATAAAAGTCCATCAAAGGAGGGAAAGAACACAAGATGGACAATCCTCCATCTCAATAGAATCATCCTCTAATTACTCTAAGAGTTTTTTGGCTTAACAATGAGTTTCTGTTTCAAATAGCTTCCTTGCAATTTGAATTTGAAAACTAACTTTTATATCGATCTAATATCTCTTTTTGTAAGTAATATGCACTTTTTACAGTAAAATTACCACTTTTTATAAGACTTAGGGAAAATATTAAAAATACACATTCTCATCTCTACTAATTTAACACATAAAACAAAGGCTTAAACATAACTAAGAACATGATTTAAACTCAAGAAAACACAAGGAAGGCATACATCAAAAATGCCTTACAAAGCACCCGGCTGGGAGCAAAACAGAGCACAACATAAAAGTATTATCCTTCCTCTATTCGGTTACCACCAACTAGAACAATCATGAGAGGAAAAAATTGAGAAATCAGTCTAGAAACTACCACACAGCAATCGGCCAGCACAGAAATTCAACCCACACGAAATTTTGAGGATAAGCATCAAACAAGGAAATGGAAGAGGAATGTCGAATATATATGTATATTAAAATACATAGAAAATAAATTAGTTTTAACAAATTAATAAATTAACTGATCACTTACCTTTATTTCTTTTTTCCATGTGCTGCAGCTAAGTATACTGGATTGGAATGGCTCTTCGGTAAGAATTTGTATCTGTCTGATGATCGATTTGTCTTCTTTCATCTTTAAACTGTTCATCCCTTAAGCAATGAAACGTGAAAATAGTTTAAACTTGGAGATAAGATCAGATATAATAATTACATACACACACATATATATATATATATGTGTATATATATATAATTTACAAAAATTTATTTGTACGACATAAGATGTGCAATCCCACGCAATATTTTTAGAAAAAAAGTTGGCTCTACCTTTAAAAAGTGACTTTCTCATGGCATGCCCAGTTTTTTTTTTTTTTTTTAAATAGATTGTCCGGGACTTGCACTTCCTAAACTTGTGTCTAGCATTACTTATATATAAATAAATATTATATATATATATATATTTATATACAAGTACTACTTGTATATATATAAGGGTTGAGGTGTTATATATCTCCAGTCCAGCTAACATATATATCACATTTTAAGTGTCTTTTCACTTTGATGAAATTCTATGAAGTCACTCAAACAAGTCACAACACATACTGTGATTGAGGATAATAAAATACAATATGAGAAATAGAATTGCTAATAAATAAATAAATACTAACAAAAGTATAATTCCTATGTTTTAACTCTAATTCTATATTTCACACAATAAATTAAATATTTCACGTACTCTCCTCATGTGAGGAGAGTGTTAAGATAAATACAAATGATTAAATCTACGTCTTCTCATGATGCTATAAACCAATATATTAGAGGTATAAATATTAATGGCCGTAATCATGTTACTTACAAATCCAAAATATATTAATAAACTTATTGATGTCTGGCGTTGGACGAGCTAGTATATTTAGCTAATTCGACATGATCATGATCAGTCCTACTTTTGATATTGAATTCAGATGCTGACGTGAAACCTTTTTTTTTTTTTTTTAACTTTGTCAAACCATGCAGGCCGATTAACCAGATTAACCAAGCTACGAGTGATTGGAGAATATTATTATGGATGGGCTTCTTATGGGAATTTTTTCCGATATCCCAGTACGTACACTACAAGAAAAAAAACCTTTTGCAGCGATTTTATAGTCGCTGAAAAAAAAATTGTTGCAATTAACACTTATTTCCAGCGATTTTCGTATCGCCGCATGACTCAAAAGCAATGGATCCGAAAATCGAATGCTGAAATTAATGTTTACTTATTTGCGGCGACTATTTGATATTTTGCGGCGCATAACTGTCGCCGCAAATAATATTTGTAACTGTAGCGGTATTTTAATTGCGGTGAATGGTTAAATCGCCACAATAGTTCCTCCTGCGGTGAATAAAAAGCGCTGCAATAGATCTTTTAGAAAATTTATTCCTTTTCCAACGATTTTATTATCGTCGCAAGAAAATTTCCAAATGGGCATGACTTTTTGCGGCGATTTAATTCGTTGCAAAAAGTTTTGCTTATTGGAGCAGCGGCTAACCTTTCCGTCGATTAGAGAAATCGACGCGATATTGTGTACTTGCGTATTTTCCTGTAGTGGATGATCTCAAACTATTGGATTAATATTATACCTTTTTTAGATCTGACTAACGATGAATCCATTCTATGCATCATACACATTAATTCTTTTACACCAATTCTTAGCTAACTTTTAATGGAGATTAATATTTTTTTTTATCATTAACAGATTTGACAGCTTTATTAATTGGATTACTGCTCGGTAAGAATCTATTCTACCTCTCTCTTTTTATCTTTTTTAATTGTTTTATTAAATTAATCATTCTTTAAACTACGAAACAAGAAATATTTAGAAATCATTATTAAATTAACATTAAAAATAAACACTGTGCCAAATCACAAGAATTTTGAAAGGGAGTAATTGGTTGTGCAACAACATGATCGCTCGCTTTCTTATAATTACTTTTGCGATTTCATTTCCAGAATGGCGTTTGTCAATCATTGTATTAGGCGCTCCATTTGTGATTGCATTTTTGATATATAAATGGCGACGGAGGCACTTATCCATGTATGACGATGTTGAAGAATTTCTGCAAGGCCAAAATAACCTCATGCCAATAAGGTACTCTTTCTCAGAAATTAAGAAAATGACCAAAGGTTTTAGGGAAAAATTGGGTGAAGGAGGATTTGGCACAGTATTTAAAGGAACACTTCGAAGTGGACGTCTTGTGGCAATAAAGATGTTAAGCCAATCCAAAGCAAATGGGCAAGATTTTATCAATGAAGTAGCAACCATTGGAAGGATCCACCATGTGAATATAGTGCAACTCATTGGTTTTTGTGTTCATGGTTCAAAGCGTGCCCTTATATATGAGTTCATGCCCAACGGATCTCTAAACAAACACATTTTTTCATCAGAGACAAATATCCTCGACTACGAGAAAACATATGATATTGCTTTAGGAGTGGCTCGCGGGATTGAGTATTTACATCAAGGATGTGACATGCAAATTTTACATTTCGACATTAAGCCTCACAACATTCTTCTTGACGAGAATTTGAAACCCAAAGTTTCAGATTTTGGCTTAGCGAAATTGTACCCGGTGGACGATAGTATTGTTCCTTTGACTCGTGCAAGAGGAACGTTTGGATACATGGCTCCTGAAATGCTTTACAAAAATATTGGAGGTGTTTCATACAAAGCTGATGTCTATAGCTTTGGAATGCTATTGATGGAAATGGTGAGTAGAAGAAAGAACTTGAATGCATCTACAGAACATTTAAGCCAAATTTACTTCCCCACTTGGATATATGATCAATTCCATGATGGAAAGAATATAGAAATACAAGATGCTACTGAAGATGAAAGGAAAATATGTAAGAAGATGATGATTGTCGCATTATGGTGCATACAATTGAATCCTAGTGACCGTCCATCAATGGACAAAGTCATCCAAATGCTTGAAGGAGATGTTGAATGCTTACAAGTTCCTCTCAAGCCTCTCCAACCATCATCAAAGAGAGAGATAAAGGGTGAAAGAGATAATTCAAATCAAGCTTCATCGTCAATTCAATCAGATGAATAAAGTCTTATTTAATTTTTATTGTTTATCTTTCTAAAATTGAACTATCTCTTTCTATCCTTTTTCTTTTTTAAGAGAAGATTTTGTACTGACCAAACCATGAAAGTTTTGCTTCAAGCCCACGAAAAAATAGAATATCGACAATATAAGGTCATATATAATCTTTCTCCGCTTGTCGTAGTATATATACTACTCAGTGCCCTAAAAGTAAGTACCAATCTAAATACATCTCTCTCTCTCTCTATCATTTCTTTTTCTCACTTCGTTCATCTCTCTCTCTCTCTCTCCCTCTTTATCATTTCTTTTTCTCACTTCTTTCATCTATCTCTTTTATTATTTTCTCTCTACTTTTAAATTAAATATATAAAAAAAATAGATAAGTTGTTGAATCATGAATGGTACTCTTAAAAACTATTTAGTTAAAATAGGAAAAGTAGGATGTAATTAGTTTTTCAGATAAAAAAATATAGATTAACCATTGGAAGTGCTCTTACAATATGTAACAACAAGTCATGTTAATTGATTTATGAGGTAGCATCAATAATATTTTATTAAGAAGTGATCGTATTAATAATTGGTAGTAATAAATAACCAGAGCATGCAGTAGATAATACTAGGCTAGTTAAATAATAGGAAAATGCTAATCTTATCACAAAAAATTTACATATCTGCATGACTTTTTACTAGCACTGTTCATTTGGGTTCCGACCAAGGAACTCGGGTGTACCCAGACCGGGGTTCCAAAACCCGGGTTTCAAAATTGGGCCGGAACCCAGATGGAAAATGGTTTTTAAAAATTTGAAACTTGGATTCCGGGGTTCACCTTTTAAAAAAAAAAATCAAAACCTACATGTTATGAATATTTTTTTTCTGAAAAAATGTTGATGCAACATTCAAACCCTTTTTTTTTTAATTTTAAAATAAAATTATTTATAAAATAATATTACATTGTTTATATGATATTGATATAGCATTACAATGATTTTATAAAATAATTACAACTTTGTTTTTTTGGAGAGACATTCAAACTATTACCATTTTAGCTTCAAACCAAAATACTGAAGACTGTTGAAAAAAATGCAGATGCAAATTGCAAATGCAAACAATACAAAAGTTGGCTAGAGAACGTATTAGTAATTGTGAATAACAATTGCTTGCCTGAAAAAGTTGCGAGCAAGTTTGGGGGGTTAAGATGAAAATTTTTAGTTTTAAATAAAAGTTTAAAATATTATTTTTTAATATTATTATTATTTTAGGATTTGAAAAAATTAAATTGTTTTGGGATTTGAAAAAATTAAAAAGTTAAAAATCATCTAAGTCTCTTGATCTTGAAACGTGTAATTTTTTTAAGACTCTTATAGCCTCTTAAGCGATGTAGAGGTACAAACAATAAAGTGACGTGGACTGTAAGATAAGTAAAGATCCGAACTTGTGTGAATTTCGCTCCTTGAGATCATTCAAATTAACCTTATTCAACAATTAGATTATTAAAAAACATTTATTATTAATTATTAATTTATTAACCTAAGTACCCCTTCTACACATTCATCAATGAAGGTGAAGGATCTGGTCTGAAGTCCATCTCCCCACATCTCAAACTTATCAGTTGAAGTGAGAGTCTTTCTACAAAACGCAGCTGGGGCCTTCTCTCGCCCACCTGTACAACAGATATAACCAAGTAATAAAATTAGGAAAAATCCAACAAGCAGCAAATCATGCATATTTATTAGTTACCATTACAATCAAAAGCTTACCCTTCCAATACGGCACTCTATGCCAAAATCTTTGGTGCAGTGCTTGCACAACTCCTCTGTTGCAAGCTTCTCTAATCCATAAGCATCTTGAGGCTAAACCCAGGTGTAAAAGTAAACTCATTAACTCTATTCATAACTTATGAAGGAAAACTATTAGATTAACACAAATGTGACCACTAAGAGTAACCGACCTCAGCAGGCCAGGCATCAGACTCTTTCAAGCTCACGTTAGTTTCAAATTGCTTAAATTCAGGGTAGATACAAGCACTAGAGGCATAGAAAAACCTGCACGAACCCAGTTATCAAAATTAAATACAAAAAGAAGAGACATATATGTGCACTCAATGGAGAAATTCCATGTGCAGCATGGGCAATTTATTAATGGGGAGTTCACTAGACCAAGGCCAAGTATTGAGTATCACAGACAATTCACCTCCTAACCCCATTGACCCTGGCAGCCTCAAGCATGTTGAAACTGATCATTGTGTTGTTATACATGATAACTGAGTGATTGGACTGAATGAAGCCCATCCCACCCATATCAGCAGCAAGATTAAACACATGGTCAACTCCCTCAGTGACCTTCAAGCAATTGTCCATGACCCTCAAGTCCACAAGGTGGAACTCATGACAGAACATGTCTTCAGTCATGTGCTCATTCTTCTTCCCATCAGAAGCAATAATGTAGTGGCCCTCTTTCTTCAAGCGCCGGGCAATGTGGGAGGCGATAAAATCACCTGCCCCAGTAATAGAAATTCGGAGCTTCTCTGTTGGCCAGTATGGTTCCCTCTCAAGATTCTCATAGGTGTATTCACCATAGGCGGTTTCCCGTGTGCTCCCCATTCTGCAATATTTGGATATTTAAGAAAGCATTAGTGGTAGAATTTACCACGTGTTCTGGATTATCACAAAATATCATAACTTCTTACACCTTAGAATCCAGATTTTGGAAATCTTAACAACTAATCATGACTGAAGCAAAAAAGAAATTCCTAAGTATGCTAGAATGATGAAGCTAAGTATTCCGAGAAAAATAGGAAGTGTAGTGAATTTTTGTTCGCAATTAATTATTTTTGTTCTAACTTAGATCATCGTGACAAATTTCTTAAATATGTGTGTAATTAAATATGCGTAGGATAATAATTTTGAGATAATAATTTTGAGATAATTTTGAGTTTATAGTATGCACTATAATCTATTCCGTTATTTTTTTCCCCTGTGATATACTATAATTTTGAGATTATAGTATGCAATTAGTAGGCGACTGTTTGAGTTTGAAATTTTATTCGAAGAGAAGAGTTTTCACTTTTCACACTTATATATGTTAACTGTAATTATGACATCATCACTACGCGAAGAGATAATTTTAATTGTAATTAGAAATTTCTAAGCCGCCACTGGCCGGTATGAAACTACCCAGGTAAATTACCTTTTAGGACGGGATTTTCCAATCCAATAATTTATATTTCAACTGATCCCTAAAATCATTTTGGGACGGAAACATTTTGTCCCCATTTTATCCCTAAGAGATCGTACTTATATGAAGAAACTCTATATAAAATGAGTAATGCCAGAGAGAAGCCACTATGTGGCTTCTTTTTCTCCTCTCATTTTTCCTCTCATAATTTCAACTTTAAGAGATGGACGGTCTAGATAAAACCATATATTGTATGCAAAAGTGGCTGCTGCAAACAGTGACTTCTCCCAAGAATTTTTCATATATCTAAAGGAATAACTTCATTGGACCTTTATCTTCTAAATGTAAGTGGCGCAATATCACGAGTAGTCGCAATCTATATAATTTCTTAGCAAACAAGTCAAAAGAAAGACTCAAAAGTAGTCCTCCACAATCGTTCAAAAGAAAGACTCTGGGTTGAAAAAATGTATCGCGCATTTCGCATCCAATTTCCTAAACAAATAAGTAGGTGTGTATGATTAATTCGTAGAAAACAAGGTAAGGTGCCAAAGCACCACCAATAATTCTTTTTCTTTGTGAACATTTATTGAACGCGGGCTTATATCTGCATTATTACATATATATATCTTTGTCTACATACAGCTGTGGAAACCACTCCCAAATCTCCCCTAATCCTCCTAGCTCTATCTTTCTCTGATCTCTGGCTCTCTCTGTTGATGGGAAGAGGAATGGCCTTCCCTGCTGGACTTAGGGTCCTTATAAGTTCCGTTCTGGTCCTAATCCTTGTTCCTCCAGCTTCTAGTCTTAATAATAATCATCACAACTGTCCTCCTTCTTCCTGTGGCAATATCCCCAACATCAGCTATCCGTTTCGACTAAACGGCAATCCACCAAACTGCGGAGACAAAAGGTTTGAGCTCTCATGTGATGACAAGAACCACACTTTGTTATCTTTACATGATGGTAGTAAATACTACGTAAGCAAAATCAATTACAATAGCTACACAATCCGAATTGTAGACTCAGGTATTCAGGAAGATAATTACTCCTTCATCCCTCGTTATTTTCTAAACCGTTTTAGTATTGAGAGTTGGAGTTGGCCGGACTGGGATATTTCACTGGATACAGAAGTTGTGGTTATTGTGAACTGTGAAAAGCCAGTGACTTCGACTTCCTCTATCTATTTGAACATGCCTATTTCTACGAATTGTTCTAATATCAATAAGGGATCTGGGTCTTCTTCCAACTCCTCTTTTTCTCAAGATTCCAAACGGTACATATTTCTTATTGTTGGCTATGGAGTGAATGTGATGGATGTGGAGGAGTCGTGCAAGATAGAGCAAATGTCTCTGGCATCGTGGCCAGTACAAATTTATCATGATCCTTATATTTCCTGTACAGACATTCGCAATATATTCTCATATGGTTTTGAGCTTTCATGGTACCAAATTTATTGTGGAAGCTGCGGAGAATACGAGTATTGCAGCATCGATGACTACGATAAACAAGTTCGTTGCTACCGATCATGGAGTGAGTAATTAATAAATTTGAGATCAGAATTCTAATGAGATATTTATTATATGCTGCTCGATCTATCTCGTCATTATATTTTCCCACCCAACTGATCATACATATATTGTATTTTTCCTATTCTAATTAGCAGTACCATTTGTTGTGATCTTCGACAATTATTGAACGTATTTTTGCATCATTATAATGATCTGATTTTTAATTGAAGATTTCACTTTTTCTCTTTTTTCTTTTTTTGTCAAAACTTGCAGGAAATACTTTCGTTATTTTCTTAGTAATACAGGCCGCAACTGCAGGTGAGTTTTCAATCCCCGTTAGATGTTTTTTTTTTTTTTTTTGAGAATCAACAACAATATTATATTTATTAATAAAACTCCATCAAAGGAGGGAAAGAACACAAGATGGACAATCCTCCATCTCAATAGAATCATCCTCTAATTACTCTAAAGAGTTCTTGGCTAAACAATGAGCCACAACATTGGCTTCTCTTCTAACATGCATACCAACTCATTGATCAAATTCATGTAACAATTATTATTATCAAACGATCACCTAATTTGGAATTTTATGAGCTTCCTTATAATCAACAAGTTGCTGCTTTGACTGCTGCATCACCTAATTTGGATCAGAAAAATTGTTGTTGAAAATAACATCACTCCTATGCCAAAGTCTACTTGCTGTCACAACTATTTCTTCCCTATGTTCTTCATCAGCAATACCATACCTAGCAACTAATAAATCCTTAAAACAAGCTACCGTCAAATAAACTTTCTTGAATTTTCTTTGAATGAAGACACCACACATCCTTTGCTGCTATACACTCCCAAATTAGAACATGTATTGTACTTTCTCCTTCTTCTAAGCACAAGGGACAATTTGGTGACCCTATTATTTTCCTTTTAAAGAGATTTCATTTAGTGGGTAAGGCCTCTAAGCAAGCTCTCCACATTCCAGTGTTTAGTATTTGAATCAAGCCATTGATTATTCTTCATTGAATAATATCTCCATAAGATGTTGAATCAAACCAGCTTGTGTCTCAGTTTATTTTACAAAAGTTATTTTATACCATGATGTGTTAGAATTCTCTAAAAATTGTTCTTTCCAAGCCCCTACAGACTAGCTAGAGCCCAGACTTCAGAAATATTGATGCGACTATACAACTAGTTGTTTATATTTATTGCTAACAAAAATGGGTAGAGTTTTTTTTTTTTTTTAAAAAGAAATAAGACGGTACTCTAATTTTATTGAGATTATAATTTGTAACAACACCTCTCTAGAGTGGGACTAGTTGCTACTTTTCATTCTGTTTTTGTTTTTTCTTTTTTTTATATATAAATAACAGTTTATAAAACGAGACCTGTATCATGAACTAAAAATTTGGAAAAAGGACCTTCTCCCTTTCTATCATATTTCAAAGTCCCAAAATAACTTATTTATCAAAACATAGGACAGTCCCATTAATTACAAGTTAAAACTACAGTCATCTTCCGGGTAGACACATCTACCTGGTTCACAAAATATTTTGTCTTAAAATACATCTCTCACAGTTTTACAACCAACCAAAATAAAATTCCCAACATCATACACACCCAACACAGGCTAAGGGTAGGCTAGGCATCCAGCTCCCCCTCCCTAACGATGTCTTGCTCCACAGTTTCTTCTTCGACATTTCCTGAATGTTTAAAACATTAAATCAAAGGTGAGCCTAATACTCAGTAAGTAGTACACCAAGCAGTTAAAATAGCATACCTCGACTATTCTTTTCTTTTGAAAGATCACACAAGCTTAAAACATTTACTTAAACATAAAACATTTACATAAGCATTCGAAATCAGTTTCACTTTCCTTTGGCCGATACACAATATTGCGTCCTGTGTGTTAGGGATAGTGGTCTTTTGGACCTGATTTCCACCCGTGGCCACGGGTTAGGAAATCCCTCAATCAGGATGGCGTCATTGGGTGCACTACCAATTGGACCCATCCGGCATTGCAATCAGCCCCTTTCCTTTGGTACCATAATCATTCAGTCGTTGGCCATTTAGTATTTTCACACATAAAACTTTCATTCCTCTTTCTTTCCTTTCTTTCTGTTCATAGCATTTCATCATCTTTCTTAGTCCAATGCACATGCATTTTCTTTCATAAATTTGCATTTCATGTCATACTTTATAGTAAGGAAAATCATTAGCATTCACAAAAACATGTGCACGATAAATCTCATGATCTAAACCTAGAATGTGCATGCTTTACATCATACATATACATACATTCATAATTCATAGGATGCCTAACATGGGCTACCAAGAAGGCTTATACATTATATACATACTTTGGTCACCAAGGAGTACTTGAATAAAGAAAGCATTTCATAGAAGAAAATATTGAGTAAGAAGCATGGTCATAGCTACTTACTTACCTCCAAACTTTACACTTTGGTTCCCTTTGAACTAATTGAAAAAATTCTTATCCAATGAAATGAAACGAGTACATCAATATCCATTTCACTCTAAGGTTCACTAATCAAAACCCTTAACTAGAGGCTCACTTTAATTCCAAGAAGAAATTAAAGTGATTTCCTTAACTCCACTTCACTTAATGAACATTATCCACAAAGCACAACCTTAACCCATTCAATTACCCACCATACATGGCACTAAGCCAAAACATTAAGACCCTCATTTCAAGCATTTAAAAGAAACTCATGAAAGTGACTAATAGCATGCTTGCTGTCCATTAAAGGCCATTGGGTTATCTACATGAAAGATAGATGGAAACCATAAGTTAAGAATGTACAAATCGTAGGAATTATTTAGGAATGAAAGAGATCAAGGGAACATCACAAATCTGGAATTTTCATTAAAAGGGCATTTTGATAGCTTTCAAAATCTTGTGGGAAGTCAACTTAAACAATGGGCTAAAGCTCACAAGATGGTTGGTTTTTGTCACTTGTTTGCAATGGTGTTTCATACAAACAATTAACTTTGGTTGAGGAAAGGATGCAAGGGAATAATGGGAATGAAGTGAACTGTTTTAAGCCTCAAAACAGAGTGCATAGCATAATTTTCGGCACCTCCATAGATAGTAGTACCTTTAGTGCATTCATGCCTTTAAACATCCCTCCATTCAATCACAATCCCAACTACATAGACTAAGGACACTAGTATTAAAGAAAACTCGGTTGAAACATCATTTTTTTTTTGTTTAAACATAGCAAAAAGCAGCAAGGGTGAATCCCTTATAAACTAGAAAATTACAACGTAAAAATCACTAGTTTTAATGAAATCCTTGGTTGCTTNCAAGAAAACTCGGTTGAAACATCATTTTTTTTTTTGTTTAAACATAGCAAAAAGCAGCAAGGGTGAATCCCTTATAAACTAGAAAATTACAACGTAAAAATCACTAGTTTTAATGAAATCCTTGGTTGCTTACTATGACTATTAACTTAGGGAAATATTAAAAATACACATACTCATCTCTACTAATTTAACACATAAAACAAAGGCTTAACCATAACTAAGAACATAATTTAAACTCAAGAAAACACAAGGAAGGGATACATCAAAAATGCCTTACAAAGCACACGGCTGGGAGCAAAACAGAGCACAACATAAAAATATTATCCTTCCTCTATTCGGCTACCACCAACTAGAACAATCATGAGAGGAAAAAATTGAGAAATCAGTCTAGAAACTACCACACAACAATCGGCCAGCACAGAAATTCAAAAATCCTATTTTTGGAAAGGAGCATTAATATTAAATTGTAGATTAAGAGAGATATTTTAGAGTTCATATATATTTGAATTAGAATGTTTTTATGAGGAGAAAAATACTAACAATAATGTTAGTTATAAATATTCAAATTATTTATATCATTTTCTATATTATTATAAATTAACTGATCACTTACCTTTCTTTATTTTCTCCATGTGCCGCGGCTAAGTATACTGGATTGTTATGGCTCATCGGTAAGAATTTGTATCTCTCTGATGATCGATTTGTCTTCTTTCATCTTTAAACCGTTCATTCCTTAAGCAATGAAACATGAAAATAGTTTAAACTTGGAGATAAGATCAGATATATTAATTACATATATATACATATAATATACAAAAATTTATTTGTACGGCATAAGATGTGCAATCCCACGCAATATTTTTAGAAAACAAATTGGCTCTACCTTTAAAAAGTGAACTTCCTAAACTTGTGTCTAGCATTACTTATATATAAATAAATATTATATATATATATATATACATATAAGTACTATTTATAAGTATATGGGTTGAGGTGTTATATATTTCCAGTCCAGCTAACATATATATCACATTTTAAGTCTCTTTTCACTTGGATGTAATTCTATGAAGTCACTTAAAACAAGTCACAACAAATACTGTTATTGAGGATAATAAAATACAATATGAAAAGTAGAATTGCTAAAAAAATAAATAAATACTAACAAAAGTATAATTCCTGTTCGAACTCTAACTTTATATTTCACCCAATAAATTAAATATTTCATATGTTAGACCTACTTATTAAGGTGAGGGGAGTGTTAAGATAAATACAAATGATTAAATTTATATTTTCTCGTCAACTTAAAATTTTAGGCAAGTGGTGATTTGACGTTAACAACTAACACTAATTAGGTTTTTCATTTATATGGCCAATCAAAAGACACAACTCTTGATGCTATAAACCAATATATTAGAGGTACAAATATTAATGGCCGTAATCATATATGTTACTTACAAATCCAAAATATATTAATAAACTTATCGATCGATCTCTCATATTTATGGATCATGATCAGTCTTAATTTTGATATTGAATTTAGATGCTGACGTGAAACTTCTGTTTTTTTTTTTTTTTTTTTTGGATTTTTGTCAAACCATGCAGGCCGATTAACCAAACTACCACTCACAGAATATTATGCACAAGCTTCTTATGAGCTTTCTATCCGATATCCCAGTATGTACTTACGTAATTGTGTATTTTCCTGTAGTGGATCCCAAAGTACTGTTGGATTAATATTATACCTTTTTTTGATCTCACTAACGATGAATTCATTCTATGCATCATCTTTGCACATTAATTCTTTTACTTCAATTCTTGACTAACTTTTAATGGAGACTATTTTTTTTTTTTTTTTTATCATTAGAAGCTTTGCCAGGTTTATTAATTGGATTACTGGTCGGTAAGAATCTCATGTATCTCTCTTTTTATCTTTTTTAATTGTTTTAGTAAATTAATCATTCCTTAAACTATGAAACAAGAATTTTGAATACTACCTATATATTTTTTCAAATGTATGACATAATGGTGACAACAGGTAGCTAGATGATAGTGCAACAATAATAGGATCACTTTCGTATAACTAATTACTTTTGTATTTTCCTTTCCAGATTGGCATGTGACAATCAGTGTATTAGGTGCTCCATTTGTGATTGCATTTTTTATATATAAATGGCGAAGGAGGCACTTATCCATGTACGATGATGTTGAGGAATTTCTGCAAAGCCAAAATAACCTCATGCCAATAAGGTACTCTTTCTCATATATTAAGAAAATAACCAAAGATTTTAGGGAAAGATTGGGTGAAGGAGGATTTGGCACAGTATTTAAAGGAACACTTCGAAGTGGACGTCTTGTAGCAGTAAAGATGTTAAGCCAATCCAAAGCAAATGGGCAAGATTTTATCAATGAAGTAGCAACCATTGGAAGGATCCATCATGTCAATATAGTGCAACTCATTGGTTTTTGTGTTCATGGTTCAAAGCGTGCCCTTATATATGAGTTCATGCCCAACCGATCTCTATACAAACACATTTTTTCATCAGAGGCAAATATCCTCAACTACGAGAAAACATATGATATTGCTTTAGGAGTGGCTCGCGGGATTGAATATTTACATCAAGGATGTGATATGCAAATTTTACATTTCGACATTAAGCCTCACAACATTCTTCTTGATGAGAATTTGAAACCCAAAGTTTCAGATTTTGGCTTAGCAAAATTATACCCAGTTGAAGATAGTATTGTCCATTTGACTCGTGCAAGAGGAACGTTTGGATACATGGCTCCTGAAATGCTTTATAAAAATATTGGAGGCGTTTCATACAAAGCTGATGTTTATAGTTTTGGAATGCTGTTGATGGAAATGGTGAGCAGAAGAAAGAACTTGAATGTATCTACAGAACATTTAAGCCAAATTTACTTCCTCACTTGGATATATGATCAATTCCATGATGGAAAGAATATAGAAATACAAGATGCTACTGAAGATGAAACGAAAATATGTAAGAAGATGATGATAGTCGCATTATGGTGCATACAATTGAAGCCTAGCGATCGTCCATCAATGAACAAAGTCGTCAAAATGCTTGAAGAAGATGTTGAATGCTTACAAGTTCCTCTCAAGCCTCTCCAACCATCACTAAAGAGAGAGATAAAGGGTGATAGAGATAATTCAAATCAAGCTTCATCGTCAATTCAATTAGATGAATAAAGTCTTATTTAATTTTTATTGTTTATCTTTCTAAATTTGAACTATCTCTTTCTATCCTTTTTGTGCTGACCGAACTATGAAAGTTTTGCTTCAAGCCCACATAAAAAGAGAAGATCGACAATATAAGGTCATAATCTTTCTACGCTTGTCGTCGTATATATGCTATGCAGGGCCCTAAAAATAAGTATCAATCTAAATATAGTTTGATGCTACTCATCCATGTATAAATTTTTTACACATCTCTCTCTCTCTCTCTCTCTCTCTCTCTCTCTCTCTCTTTATTATTTTCTCTCTACTTTTTTAATTCATTTATTTAATTTTTAAATTAAATAGATAAAAAATTTAGATAAGTTGTTGAATGGTACTCTTAAAAACTAGTTAGTTAAAATAGGAAAAGTAGATTGTAATTAGTTTTTTAGATAAAAATATATAGATTAATCATTTGAAGTGCTCTGGTTACAATACGTAAGGTTTAATCCTCTCGACAAGGCCCGTAACAGCAAGTCATGTTTGATCTCTGTGGTAGTGTCAATAATATGTTATTCAAAAGTATTCATATTAATAATTGGTACTAATAAATAACCATAGCATGCAGTAGATAATACTAGGCTTGCCAGTTAAATAATAGGAAAATTCCAAATGTCTAACAAAACAGTTACAGATCTACGTGGCTTTTTACACTTTTTTTCTTTTTCTTTTTTTAATGAAAGTGAGGTATAGACGAGAATGTCACGTGAATATGTAAGTTTTTCTTTCTGATGCAATTAGCATTGAGCGCTGCTACAAGAAAACTGCTTATTTGTGACAAGTTATTTCGAGTCAAAATAATTATTTTTTGTCAAAATGAGTGTTTTTTTCTCAAATAGTCATTATCATCGCAAGTAATCCTTCACAAATGCTTGTTTTTTTGCCCAAAATAATATGGCAATAGGAGTAGTTCAGAAAATAAAACATAATTAATGCTATTAGTCAACTTTAGTGACTCAAATTGTAACAGTCCATATAAAAGTGCCCCAAAATTAATATAAGTTCACCAATAATAATCAGCATTCTAAACTAACGTCTATACTATTTTTATATGCTTGCTAGCTGTGGCTGTTCGTGTAACACCCTGACTTGAAATTTAATTGGGCCTAAAATTATATTTAATAAGCAATGTTGGGTGAGCCTATGATTTAATATTTTTTGAGGTTGGCTTGAAATTTTAGTTAGCCCATAGGTCCAGAATTTTAACAGATATGGATTTCTTAGAATAAAATAAGCGATGTAGTTTCCCCTAAACACATGCATAATCATGATATACTCATAAATGAATTAAAGCTATTTGAAAAAAAATGGGGATTGGGGCGAATGTCAGAAATGTAAAGTAAATGTATCCATACGTAGATGTCTATAGGGAATCACACAAAGTAGATCTTATTAATTTAGATTTGGGATTTGGTGTTATGCCTCTGTTTTTATGGATGGAGACTTATTGGGTGTTTTGGTCATTTATTTGGTGATGAACTCATGTGGTAAGTGGTTCTCGAACTAGCTTTTAAAATAATTGTAGTTGAAAAAATTATGAAACTGTGTTATGTGCAATCTGGTTGTGAGTTGTGATCGGATTATTTATGTGAAGCATTGGAATTGATCTGTAGTGATAGGTTTGAATATGTGAAGTGGCTGAGGGCTCGATGGAGCGTTGGGAATAAATATTAGCTGAGGGCCCTGTGAATTGTAGGGAATGAAATTTGCAATGGTTGTGAAGTTGGGAATTGACTTGCTGTAAAATTGTGCGTTTTTGTTTTAATTTATAATTAATGTTTTTGATATGTCATTCAATATTTAATTGTTGCACGTTGTCTGCTTTATATTTGTTACATGTCATTAATATTTCTGTAATTGTGCTATGTTTTTGTGTATACTGAAACATGTAAAATTGTTGGTTTTTGGTGTCAAAGGATTATTTTGTAGGTGCGTGTGTATCACGAAGCTAAGTCGAGATGGGGTATCATCTTGGTGGAGCTCCTTTGGTCACTCGGGAATGCGTAAAACTAGGTGACATCCGCTAAAACGAGCTCAGGCGAGGAGGTAATGCTCTTGGGTCGACTTCATTGCCTCTCCACTACTGGAGGCTAGAGGATGCCTGGTCAGGTACGCGCTGGGAGTAGAGCTGGGCATTGCTCGTTACAAAGTCACACGCTCGATCGTTGCTTGTGGTGTGACGAAGGGAGCCAAAAGTGTGTGGATGGTCTATAGGGGAGACCATGGTGCATACCTTAATCAAATGGGTACTTGCAAATAGAAAAAATGTGATTTTCGGGATCTTGTATCTTGTGTGAGAAATGGGTATACTCTTTGTGTTTTAGAAAATTTGCAAACGTTATACTTCTTTTAAATTTCTTATTTTGTATTTTGAGTATTAGTTTTGGTTTCACTTACTGAGATTTTGTGAAATCTCACTTTGGTGTTCCCACCTATGGTTCCGCGAAGCGGAACCTTAGACTTTGATGCAAAGGATGTCATGTACGAGTATGGAGGTCCGGCTCCACCTGAGGAGTGAAGATTTGGGGCCTTTTCTCCATTTTGTTTGAAGTGTTGTTGTTTGATTTGATTTTACTTGGATGATTGTAATAGTTTTATGCCGAAATCTGAAAGACTTGTGGGTTATGGATATTTGCTTGGTGATCATGTAGCTTTAATTTTTGTAATTGTTAGAATTAATGGCCGCCATTTTTATTTTTTCGCTAAGAACTAATTGCACATTATTGTATAGCATGTATTGACACACTTGCTATCACAATGCGCTAGCGATGTATGACTCGAGTGGCCAACATTCTGGTATCACGACTTCCACCAAAATTCAAGTAAGAGTACAAGGTGTGAGTTCATCATGTACGTTCCCCACTTTGTGATTAGAGATCCCCTGCCAAAACACATATTTAAATAAGAGAACGTCTACTTGCAACCGCCCCTTGCGGAACCCATGCAACCGGCTGACAAATTTTATTTTTTTTTGTCATTTCGTTCCCTCTCTCTTTCTCTATCAATTTTTTTTTTTTACCTTTCTTCTTCCTCCCTACCATTCCTCTACATTCAAACCCATTCCTTCGTCTTCCCCACTGACACATCCCCCCCATCATCTGATTCGTTCTCGGAGCTTTCATCATCAAACTTTTTCCACTTCTTATTGCTTTGATGAAACTTTGGACATTGTTGTCTTCTGTTTATTAGAAGAAAGTAGGGGGCTTTGAATAGAACCCAGGCTCTGCTTGTCATCGGCTTCTTCCTCGTTCTCCACCTCCAGCCTCACGGGCTTCGAATCCTTGTTCAACCATCACTCCTTTTAGTCACGGTTTCTCTCTCACTCTCTTCTTCCTACAGCTTCTACAGTCCATAGCTGATTTTTCTGTAGCTGGTTCACTTTTCCATGGCAATCCGTCACTCTGCGTCTCTCATCAGCCCTTTTGTGCCCCTAATTGTGCTATTGTTATTTGATGCTAGTTTCTCAGAGGTCGAGCTGCTAAGCTGGACCTGTGGGATTCATCGATTCGAATGCCAACAGAGAAGGATGAACTAGAAGATCCTGACAAAGAACTTGGCACCCGATGGGTGGTTCTTGTGGCTGGTTCGTCTAGCTATGGAAATTATAGGCATCAAGTTTGAAGAACTCTCTCCCTCTCTATCTCTGTCTCTCTCTCTATTTTCTTCTCTAACACTAGTTAGGAAGCTTAAAATTCAACTATTTGGGTTAAATTAAATGAGGAATTATACTTGGATTGTAAGTGCAGGCGGACGTATGTCATGCGTATCAGTTGTTAAAGAAAGGTGAGTTGAAAGAGGAAAACATAGTAGTTTTTACGTACGATGATATTGCAGCCCACCCATTGAATTCGAGACCTGGGATCATCATAAATCATTCGCAAGGTGATGATGTATATGCTGGAGTGCCTAAGGTACGTTTTCATCTTCTCATGGAATATTGCGAGCTCTTTGAACTGCCATGAATCAAAATGTTTTATGTTTCTATGCTTAAAAAAAAAAGGACACTTGAGAAGGAAAGGGAGAGAGCAAGGGAGATTTAGAGGGAAAAGCTAGAGAAGGGTGGTGTTGGTGGTGTTGTTCTTGCTTTGGCATGGATCCTGGTTGGGATGTTGAGGAACTGCAGCCCTGAGTTGTTTGGATCGAGTGGAGAGTGAAGAAGATGAAAAGGGAGTGCATCATTGCATTAGTCCTTTGACTTTTAATTTTTACTTTTCTTTTTTCTGGTTTTTTTTCTTTTAATATCAGTTGACGTGGCACTGTCATGTCAGCCGGTTTCGCTTCGGTTCTGTGCTGGCGGTTGTATATAGCATAATTGATTCAATAATTAGATTAATGATATCATGTTCTCTCTTGCTACCCAATTAGTTGGTTTCAAATCAGTTCGGACCTCACTAATAAATCAACATATTTTACTCATAGCAATCCACTGTAATCAATCTGATAAATGTTACAACCCTTAACACCTGCAAGGTAATTTATCTTATTAAATTAAATTGTGAAACCCAAGACCCTCAGTACTTCACCCCAAATCTTCCAACCCAAAAGAATTTCCAACCTTTCAACAATTTCTTCCCATATGTAACAGATCTATAAAATAAACTTGTATTGATAGCAAATTTCACTTCGAGAGTGAGGACCTTCAGAGAAAGTGAAAGAGAGAAATAGAGAGTTCCGATGCTTTTTGATAAAACCCTAATACAGATAGACTAAACCCTTACATACTGATGCCTTCAACATGGGCCAACTCTACAGGACTGAAAGTAGGAAATATAGTAACAGCAAACCCAATGTTACGGCCCATGGCCCAATCTATCTACAGTACTACTAATTAAAGATTACTAAACTAATATGACTCAAACTGGTTGTGGCCCACGACAAACCACAACAAGCCCATCGTAACCGTGGCCCATCCCAGGCCCTTGTCTTCAGATGACTAATCCCACGCAGCAAAAAGTCTTCAGATCACTTCCCTTCAACAGCAAGTACAAGCCAACACATGTGCTTCCCTTCTGGAACCCTAACTCCATTCTTCTTCTTCCCTTCGCAAGACCAGGCCTCTCTCCCGTATTCTTCCACTTCGCATGGTTCACATCACCCCGATTGTTACACTTTACCAATAATTTTGTGATTAAAAAAAAAACATTGTTTGCTTTAATATGAGCCCACTTCACTTGTCTTTCTCCCTTTGTTCTTTTGTCCTTGTTAATTATTACTGGATATAAATTTGCAAGTAAACAAGGTCATCTTTCTACACCATGAATGCAACTTCACCATGCCTTATTTCTTCTTGCTTTTCTCTGTATGTAATATGTCATCACTGCCTAACTTTTTTCTCCTTCAACTTCACCTCTCTCTCTCTCTCTCATCTTCACACTCATCTGTGTGTTAGTGAGCGTACCGGTGGGTAGGCCTGTACGTAATAGATATGGTTAGTCAAGGGGACTGCATTTCAAGTACTAGAGCAACATAAAACTCAATGTACCCAAATTATAAGGTTGTCAAACCAGCTTTTGTTTAGAAGCTGAATTTAGCTAAAATCCACAAAATCTTTTCAGATTCTCATACAATGATAGGTCCCAACACAGATATTCAAATAATAAGTGAATGGTTTCTCTTCGGGTGAGAAAGTACTGCACGGTTTGGATAACAAATGATTTCATGATTCTTTCATTGATAACTTCCCTGCTTAAATAAGCCAAGCCTCGTATAAGAAACCTGAAATGAAAGGAAAGGTAGTAGCTAACAATACATGTAAAAACAGAACATGCAAACACATGAAAAAACAAATTAAGCATAACTAATGGAAATCAAAGTGACGTAAAACTCGCAATTGCAAGTGACCCAGTCCATCCCAGTGCACTTTCTCGTTCTTCACGTGCCTCTTCTACTGTAAAGGTCTGTTGTTCCGCTATGTACGTCCCACCTTCTTGCATGCATGTCGCAAGCAACAAGCTTTCCACGTTCAACTTTATCCCAGGAATTTGGGATTTGGCCTAAGAGGCCTTGCTGACTGTCTGGCCTATCAATCAATGTTTTGAATACCGTTTTGGTGACCGTTTCGGTTGAGGCATTGAAACTAGATATTTCGATACCGGTACCGTTTCAGAATAGTTGATATATAAATAAATTATATTCTAAAATAATGGTATATATATAAATAAATTATAAATAGTCTGGTCTGAATTGAGGGGGTCCAAAAATGAGCCTGCGGTTTAAAGAAATGAAAAAATAAAAATAAAAAATGTAAAGGCTGAAAAATATATACAGGCCGAAATCCGATATATTGGCCGGTACAGGCCGGTATATCGGCCAATATAGGCTGTTACAGGCCGAAATTTTAGCCGGTTCCAAACATTATACTTGTCTGTACCGGCTACCCGGCCGGTACGACATATTTCGGCTGTACCGGCCAGTACGAAACGATATTTAAAAGCTTGCTATCAATACCCCCCTATTATGTGGATCCTTGTCCTCAAGGTCCACGCCTGGGTACATCTCCAACAACTGTTTGGTTGGTTCCCATGTCGCTTCTTCTGCTGGTAGATTTTTCCAATGTACCAAATTCTTTTCAATAATCTGGGCTCCTTGTTTTATCCAACGGTGATCTAGAATAGCCTGTGGTTCCAACCCTACTACCCCGTCTTCAGTGAATGGTGGCAACTCTGTGCTGTGCGCCACCCCATTCTCTTCGTTAGTGTTGTATCGTTTGAGTAGCGATACGTGAAATATTGGATGAACGCGTGACCATTCTGGTAATTGGAGCTTGTATGCGATCGAGCCAATTTTGTCTAGAATTTTGTAGGGCCCATAGAAACGGTTGGCCAATTTCTGGTGGACTCGTTTGAATATCGTTTGCTGGCGGTAAGGATGTATCTTAAGAAGCACTAACTCGCCAACTTCAAACGACACATCTCTTCTCTTTTGATCTTCTAATTGTTTCATCCGATTAACCAAGCGTGCAAGGTTGGCCTTGAGTTGTTGGAGTAATTCATCTTGGTCCAATAGTTGCTGTTTAACTTCGTGCACTGGTGAGAGTCCCTCGTTGTACGATGAAAAGGTGGGTGGCAATCTACCATACAATACTTGAAAAGGGGTCATTCCCGTGGAGATGTGGTAGGTGGTCTTGTACCAGTATTCAGCCCAAGGTAAGTAGAAGCTCCATTTGCATGGCCACTGATGGACAAAGCATCTGAGATATTGTTCGAAGCTGCGATTGAAGACTTCCGTTTAACCATCGGTCTGCTGGTGATACATGGAGCTGAGTTACAGTTTAGTGCTCGACATCTTGAAGAACTCTTGCCAGAAGTTGCTCACAAAAATTGGATCGCGGTCACTAACAATTGATCTGGGCATTCCGTGTAGCTTAAGAACACCCTCCACAAATTTTTCTGCCACACCTTTAGCCATAAAGGGATGTCTTAAAGTAAGGAAGTGAGTTGACTTACTGAGCCTGTCGACGACTACCATGATGGTATCCTTGCCTTGTGAGGTGGGTAATCCCTCGATAGAATCCAGTGTCATGTCGTCCCATACTTGGCATGAAATGGGTAACGATTGTAGGAGTCCTGCTGACGTCAAAGTTTCAGTTGTCTTCTGGCACACCATGCAACCTTTACTATATTCTTGGATCAATCTGAGCATCCCCGGCCAATAAAATTGTTGCCCCAATTTTTTGTATGTGCGCAGTATGCCTGAGTGTCCGTCCACCTTGGTGTCATGCATCTCATGCAGTAGCTTCGCACGTAAGGCAGGATTGGCTGGTATGATGATCCTTTCTTTGTAGCGAAGTAGGCCATTGCGCCACACATNTTTCCACCTTGGTGTCATGCATCTCATGCAGTAGCTTCGCACGTAAGGCAGGATTGGCTGGTATGATGATCCTTTCTTTGTAGCGAAGTAGGCCATTGCGCCACACATAGTGGCTGTTGGGTTGGTCTATGGCTACACGACTCATGGACTGGATATACGGGTCCTCCTTTGCAGCTTGCTTAATTTCTTCCCATAAGTTAACCTGAGGAATAAAAATATGGTGAAGAAAGGGGCTACCTTGCTTTTGTGAGAGAGCATCGGCTGCAGAATTCTCACTTCCCGGACGGTAAGTTATCTCGTAGTCATAGCCTAAGCGTTTGGCTACCCATTTTTGTCACTCTGGCCTGGTGATGTGTTGCTCTAAAAAATACTTTAGGCTTCGTTGATCCGTCTGAATATAGAATTTTCGGCCAAGGAGATGATAAGGCCGCCACAGGCGTATTGCTTCTATGATTGCTAACATTTCTTTGGCATAAGTGGACCAAGACTTCTTTGCCACCCCAAGGGCCCGACTCATGAATGCCACTGGTTTGCCTTGTTGAGACAATACCGCTCCAATTCCCTCTCCCAATGCATCAGTTTCGATAGTGAAGACGTCATTGAAGTTGGGCATTGCCAACGTTGGCGTGGTTGTCATGGCTTTTTTGAAAGCTAGAAAAGCAACCTCGGCTTCCTCGTGCCACCCGAATTAGCCTTTCTTAAGGTGATTGGTGACGGCCCGCACAACAATGCCATAATTCGTGACAAACTTCCTGTAATAGCCTATCAACCCTAAAAAAGCACGTAGCTAAAAAATGTTAGTAGGTCGTGGCCATGCCACCATTGTTGCAAGTTTGCTATCATCCCCCTTTACTCCTTGACTGGTGACAATGTGCCCTAAGTACTCCAACTCTTGTTGGCCAAAAGCACATTTGCTAGCTTTGACAAAGAACTGGTGTTGCTTCAATATCGCCAGAGTCTGTTTTACATGCATCAAATGCTTGTCCCAAGTAGGACTATAAACTAATATCATTGAAGAAAACTAGAATGAATTTTCTAAGATGTGGACGGAATATAGAGTTCATGATAGCTTGAAATGTAGATGGTGCATTACACAGTCCAAATGACATAACCAAATATTCGTAATGTCTGTTATGAGTACGGAAAGCAGTTTTTGGAATATCATGAGGATTTACTCGTACCTAATGGTACCCAGCTCTCAGATCTAGCCTGGTGAAGTACGAAGTACCATAGAGTTCTTCCAACATATCATCAATCGTGGGAATGGGAAAACGGTCCTTCACAGTGGTAGCATTGAGTGCACGATATTCCATGCAAAAACGCCAGTTTCCATCCTTCTTCTTCATTAATAGTACCGGTGATGAAAAAGGGCTCGTACTGGTTCGAATGAGGCCTGAGTTTAACATATCGTGGACTTGTTTCTTGATCTCCTCCTTTTGATAGTACGCATATTGGTATGGTCGGAATTAATTGGTTCTGTTCCTTCTTTGAGTGAGATGCCGTGATCAACTTCTCTAATGGGCGGTTGAATTGAAGGCTCCTTAAATAATTTCGAGAACTCCTGCAATATTTCCTGCATGTCAAGATGTATTTCTTCGTGTGGCTCCTTAGCACTGACTTATAGGCATACGGAAAAAATTGCATGGCTTTAGCGAGCCTCTTTTGATAGCTCCTTGAGTGATGCAGCTTGAATAGCTTCACCGTCAGCCCCTTGCAACCGCCTGATCTGGTTCTCCCAAAGAAATTCCACGGTTAACTGCTTCCAATTGCAAACCACAGAACCTAGCATTTCGAGCCATTGGATTCCCAGGACTAGATCCAGCCCTGTAAGAGGAAGAGAATAGAGAGTTAAAGAGAAAAGAGTGCCTTTCAGGTCCACTCGTACGTCTTCGAAACGCCCCTGACACTTTAGTTTCACTCCATTAGCTATTCGCACGGTGAGAGTCTTGGTTGGCATTACTGGTAACCGCAGCCTGTTGGCCAACTACTCACTAATGAAGTTGTGAGTTGACCCACTGTCAATTAGCACTATGACGTCATGGGAACCAATCTTGGCAGCTATACGCATAGTCCTGGGCACTGTCCATCCCGTTAATGCATGCAAGGTAATCTCTGGTTCGGGTAGCTCTTCTTACTTCTCCTCAACTGGTGGTTCGTTTGTGACATCATCACAGATAATATTGCTGACGCCATCATTTCCTTCTAGCATGAGTATCCGTGGCCCTTGACACCGGTGACCTGCAGTAAATCGGTCATTGCAATTAAAACATAATCCTTAAGTTTGCCTTCGCGGCATTTCATCCCAAGTTAGGTGTCGAACAGGAGCTGCAGGTGCGGCTGATGAGACCCGATTCGCAGGAGGAAGAGCTAATGGGCTCTCGCTGGTGTCGGAGGTCTTATGAACCTTCGTTGTCTTGATATTTGATCATCTTTCATTCGTGCTAAGCTTAAAGCCTCACTACAACAAATATAAAGGCCTCTTTCAATGTCTGGGGTTTAAATATTCGGATTCCATCTGAAATTTCTGACTTCAGACCACCCATAAAGGTCCCAACCAGCGCCTTCTAAGTCCATCCTCGTACCTTGTTACCCAAACGTTCGAATTCACGCTAGTAATGACGTAGAGAACTTGCCTGCCTAATTCGTGAAAGTGCCTCGTCAAAATCTTCACACTCTGAAAGACCAAAACGGGCCCAGAGTTCATCTTCAAGATTTGCCCACGAGAGATCACGTCCTTCATCTTGGAATGTCCTATGGATCCACTGCCACCATTGATTGGCCTCTCCTTCCAAGTGGTAGGAGGCCAACGAAACCTTCTGGGCCTCGAAGGTATTCTAGAACTCAAAAAATTGGTTCACACAATTGAACCACTCCCTCGAATCATCTCCTGAGAATCGAGGAAATTCAAGCTTCGCTATTTTGGAGGATACGATCAGCCGTCCTCCATCGTTGCCTTCTTGGTGATTTTTGCAGTGGTTGGTGTTCTCCTGGTTTGCAAGTAAGACATCGGAGAGGCAGTTGAGAGTTTCTTCCACATGATGAAGCCTGTCAGCCATGTCGAGCTCCATCCTGTGTAACCCATCTTACACTCCACCGAGCCCCGCCTCCAATTGCTCAATACGTTCTTTATTGGTTCCCATAAATAACCTGGCTTTGAGGCCAATGATAAGTCCCAACACAGATATTCAAATAATAAGTGAATGGTTTCCCTTTGGGTGAGAAAGTACTGCACGGTTTTGATAACAAATGATTTCTTGATTCCTTCATTGATAACATCCGGCTGCTTAAATAAGCAAAGTCTCGTACAAGAAACCCAAAATAAAAGGAAAGCTGGTATCTAACAATACATGTAAAAACAGAACATGCAAACACACGAAACAGAATATGCAAACACACATAAAAACAAATTAAGCATAACTAACGGAAATAAAAGTGACTTAAAACTCACAACTACTAGTGACCCAGTCCATCCTAGTGCACTTTCTCGTTCTTCACATGCCCATAACCTCTTCTATTGCAACGGTTTGTTGTTCCGCTACGTACGTCCCACCTTCTTACATGCATGCTGCATGCAACAAGATTTTCACGTTTAACTTTATCCCACTGATTTGGGATTTGGCCTAAGAGGCCTTGCTGACCGTCGTGGCCTATCATACAAATATATATATATATATATATATAAACATGAAGACACGTAGCCAAAACGTCATGAATTCTAACAAAATCTCTGACAAGTTTTTTTAATTTGTCTTGATCTTCCCAAGAGAGAAAATAAGTGGCTGAAAAATGCTCAATACAGTAGTCTCGTGTAACTGCGGGGGAACAGCGTCCTACGTGGAAAATGAAGCCAAATGATTCGTTTAAGCTAGCTTTGTTCTCCTTCCCTTAGTTTGATCTCCCACCGAAGCCACCCTTCCTCTGCCTCGAACCGATCTTCTTCTTCGCATGACAACTTTGCCTCTCCCTCAAAGCTCTCCCTTCCTTCGTCTTGGGTACAAACAAATAATAAACCCCCAAACGTGATATCAACTGGTTAGAGCCTTAGAAACCCATAAAAGGGCAAGATATCTAGATCAGATCCTTACTTGTCCCTTTAATCCCACTTGACGACCCACATGAAGATATGCTTGAAGACCTACACAAAGATTTTCTTGAAGACCCAAAGAATCACACACTTCGCACACACTGAATGGAGAAAATACAAGGGGAATCACTTCACATCATACACGAAGAAATGTAGTTCACTGAGAAAAGAGAAGCATTGATCTTACCCACAAAGACGACGACCCACACGAAGACCCATGGTGACGAAGACCAGACGAAGGACCAGAAGAAGACTTTCTCCTTCAACTTACTCCCACACGAGACAGACGAAGAAACAAAATCGATGGCACCACTCCCACACGAACACGAAGACGAGGAACGAGATCTATAGTTCTTCAAACGCAGACGAAGACGCTTAGCTTTGGGTGTTCTGATCTGTCTTTCTCGACTGCTATTTGTTTTTCATTTTTTTCTTATATATCAACTGATGTGGCCCCACGCCAAATCATCTGATTGTGCAGCGACTCCACCTAGCCTCTTGTACGTAGAAGAACTGTAAATGGTTGGTGTGTAACTAATAACTTGCTGGAGTAGGGTTGTACAGAAACCGACGCCACCGGCTGCCACGACGCGAACCGACCGACGGTGTCACGAACCGGTCGGCATGCAGTGGCAATTTGAAGAAACCGAGGCCATAGAAGGACCACGTCAGGAACCAGCCTGAACCGATGGAGAACCGGTCGGCATGCGGTGGCAATTTGAAGAAACCGACGTTTAGTGGTTCTGTCTTGGTTTGAAGCTGGACTGGACAGCTGAACCGACCGATATAATAAAACCTTTATTTTTAATATACCATTGTTAAAACGATGCCATTCCATTTAAGTTTAAGTGGAACGACGTCGTTTTAGTTAAACCAAACGACATCATTTTATTAAGAACGTAAGGAAAAAAAAAGAGTCTAAAACGACGTCGTCGTTTCGAGATGCTTCTTCCTCTTCCCCAGCCTCTTCTTCTCGAATCTGAATTACTTTGCAACTCTCTCTCTCTTAGTCTCTCTCATTATTC
This sequence comes from Pterocarya stenoptera, assembly GCA_003123785.1. NCBI lineage: Eukaryota > Viridiplantae > Streptophyta > Magnoliopsida > Fagales > Juglandaceae > Pterocarya > Pterocarya stenoptera. The sequence continues at coordinate 248,001 of QEOT01000683.1, forward strand.
TCCAGTAGATAATCGCCGGTAGGGGAACCGACACCGACCAAGAACTACCAGAGAATCGCTCAATCAGTTTCCTCCTCCCCATCGACTGGTTACGGTCGGCGTCGGTTTTGCCCAAAAATCACGCCGACGACATCGGTTTTAACCCCTATGTTGCAGTACTAGAGTTTGTTACATGCCATTAATGGGACTTTCCAGTGGAGTGAAGCAAAGCCATGAAGGGAACTTAAAGCCATTTATTTTGCAGGTGTATATGTATAGCTACTGTTATTAATATGGGTTAATTTAATTTTTGTCAATTTATGGCGGGTGGGGTTAAATTGATCGAAAGCTATTATGCTTTGAAATTTGCAATGAGAATAAGAATTTAATCATTTTGTGAGAATTATTATGATCTCAAGTAAGGGACAACTTTTTGTAGATTTTGGAAAATGTAGGATGTCGATTAAGTAACCCAGTAATTATCACACGTGGATTGATGAATAATTTTTTTTTTTTAAAGTAGCTATTTCATTCATTAAAGCAAATGCTGGATACATGGAGGATAGTCCTCAATAAGTATACAGTCTTCCTGGCAGCTAAGAGCAAACTTTGCCAAATGATGGGCAATTACATTAACTTCCCTATGAACATGTAAGGTAGACCAAGAAAGGGTCTTGGATAGCATGATCTTAATGTCTCTAATAACAAGACCAATGCCACTCCAACTTTCTTCTTTGTGTTGAATAGCCTTTACCACCGATAGAGAGTCACCTTCAAGAATAATATGTTGTAGTCCCAATTCTGCACAAAAGGAAGAAGCCCTTCGAGCTACTATAGCCTCACCAAGGAGTGGATCAGGAATCAAGTCCATCGATGAGCACAGTGAAGCCATAACAAGACCTTCTAAGTTTCTAACAATCACACCAATCCCCAACCTCGAGTTGCCTTTATCAATGGCAACATTCCAATTAGCTTTGCAAACACCTAGTGGGGGAGCAATCCACCTGTTGTTTATAGGTTCTTGGACTTGAGTCTGTTTCATCCCATTCTCTGACCATAACTTAATGGAAGCCATCTCTGTTTAGACCAGCTTTGACACTTGAGAGGGAGGGTGGAACTGCTGTTCAAAGAGCCAAGTATTCATCCTATGCCAAATGGCTTTTGCAGTAACAACAAATTCGATGATCTCCAAAGGAGCTAAGTAAGCCATTATAGGGGCTAGAGTATCTTTAAATGAGCCTTCAAGGATACTTAGTTTCTGAATTCTTCTTGAGCTCAAAGACCAAACATCCCAGGCAGCACCACAGGACCAGATAGCATGAGATACTGATTCAAGTTTAAGAGAACAAATAGGAAAGAGGGGTGATTCTCCAACTTTCCTTTTAAGCAGGTTCAAATTAGTGGCTAGGGCTCACTTGCAGCTCTCCAAAGAAAGGATTTTGTAGCTTGAGGTGCTAGGATCACCCAAACTTTGTTCCAAAAACTCAAATTGGAATTCTGGGTTGAAGACTGCCCCACTCTATCCTCTATAAGTAAACCTTGAAGGTGATAAGCACTCCTTACAGAAAATTTTTCATTGCTTGAACATCTCCAGGTCAGCATATCTTGGCTCCAGCATGGACTAATAGGGATCTGACTAATTAATTTTGCCTCAGAGGTTGAGAAGATGGCATAGATGAGAGGGAGATCCCACTGCATGGTGACTGGATTTATGAGATCAGAAACTGGAGCTTCAGCATCTAGAATGTGAATAGGAGATTGCACTCTGAATGTAGATGGGCAAGGAAGTCACTGATCCTGCCAAATTTTGATTTTTCTGCCATTTCCAACTTTCCATAACAGTCCTGCATTAAGTATTGGTCTGGCTAAAAGGAAACTCTTCCATACATATGAGTCATGAGGCCTTAATTTGGCTGATAGTAATCAGATGTAGGGAAGTACTTTGCTTTAAGAGCCTGGGCTGCAAGAGATGAAGGGTTTTGAATGATCCTCCAACCTTGTTTAGCTAGTAAGGCTAAATTGAATTGTTCAAAGTCCCTAAAGCCCAAGCCCCCTTCTGTTTGGGTTTCCCTAATGTTTGCCAGCTCAACCAGTGGATTTTAGACCTGTTATTGCTTTGCCCCCACCAGAAAGATTGCAAAAGCTGGTTGAGCCTTCTAAGAATGGTTTTGGGGAGTTTAAAGATACCCATGCTATAGGTAGGGATTGACTGCAGCACAAATTTTAGTAAAGTCTCCTTCCCGGCTTGAGACAACAGGTTACTCTTCCAGTTAACCATCTTAGCTTTGATCCTATCTAGTATAGAGTGAAAAGTCTTAGTTCTGTTTTTGCCCACATAGGATGGTAACCCCCGGTATTTATCAAAGGATCCTGAAGCTTTAATACCTGATTGTTGCAAAATGGCTTGTTGGGCCTCAAGCTTGGTGTTGCTTCTAAAGAATATTGAGGTTTTCTCAAGATTAAGCCTTTGGCCCGATACTTGTTCGTAACTGCTTAAAACTTGTTATAGTCTACACCATTCATTAGGATTTGATCTACAAAAGACCAGGCTGTCATCTGCAAAGAGAAGATGGTTCACATAAAAAGAGCCTCGAGCGACTGGGATTCTAGAAATTACTCCCTGCATCTCAGCTTGATTTAGGCTATGACTAAGGAATTCAGAACATATGATGAATAGGTAGGGAGATAGGGGATCTCCCTGCCTAATGCCTCTAGATGGAGTGAAAGTTTCTTAGGGTATACCATTAACTAGAATAGAATAAAAGATAGTGGTAACACACTGCATAACCAGATCTACCCATTCACTCTCAAATCCCATTTTCCTCATTACTTTGCTTAAAAATTCCCATTCCATTCGGTCATATGCTTTGCTCATATTGAGCTTGAGTGCCATAAAGCCATTATGCTTACCTTTTAGCCTTGTTTGCATGGAATGCAGTAGCTCATATGCAACAATTACATTGTCTGAGATCAGTCTTTCTGAAACAAATGCACTTTGAGTGAGGGAGATGAGGCTAGTCAAAATGAGCTTGAGTCTGTCGGCAATTACTTTAGAGATAATCTTATAGAATACATTGTAGAGGCTGATTGGTCTGTAGTCTAAAACAGATTATGGGCACTTCTTCTTGGGGATCAGAGAAATAAAGGTTTGATTAATATCTTTAAAACCCTTTCTGGCGTTCAACACTTCAATGACTCCTGCTGTTACTTCCTTACCAATTGTGGTCCAATGTTGATGGTAGAATACAGCTGGGAATCCATCTGGGCCAGGAGATCCAAGAGGGTTCATATCCTTAATGGCATTTTCAACTTCCTGTACAGAAAAAGGACTAGAAAGGGAGCAATTCATTTCTGTACTGACTGAGGGAGGGAGGGAGTTGAGAGCAGCCTCGATATTCCTTGGGTTAGAAGAAGAGAATAGGTTTTGATAATATTCTTGAAATGTCCTTGCTATCTCTTCCTGGTTTGAAGTCACACTCCCATCTTCACTTTTGATTTGTTTAATTCTATTCATCTGTTTCCTTTGAGAGGCACACTTATGGAAGTATTTAGTGTTTCTGTCCCCATCCTTAAGCCATCTTTGTTTAGCTTTGTCTTCATCTCAGCTCTTCTTCTTCAAGATAACCATCTATCTCTCTCTGGAGTGCATTGATCTGACTACTAAGCTGACCAGAGTTAGAATCTTGTAACAGTCTAAGTTGTTCTCTCATTTGGGTGAGAAGCCTTTTTTGCTGTCTAAAAGCCTCCTTACTCCATATCTTGAGCTTATCCCTACATACATTCAATCCTTCATGAGTAAAATCTAACTTAGAGGCATGAGAGGGTTTCTGTAACCAAGCAGCTTTAATGTGTTCAGTGCATCCTTCTCTTTTGCCCCAGGCAACTTCATATCTAAACATCTTTTGCTTAGAAGCTTCTACTTGGGCAGAGTGTAAACAATTAATAAATAAGGGATTGTGATCTGAGCATTGTCCTGGTAGAACTAAAATCTAATTAGAATCAAAGAGATTATGCCACTCTTTATTAGCTAAGGCTCTATCCAAGTGACATTTAGTGAACTCAGAATCCTCCCTTCTATTACACCAAGTAAACTTTGAGCCTCTAAAGCCCATGTCCATAAGACCACAGTCTGATAGAGCCAGTCTAAATTCTTCCATCTGCTTAAAGGGGTGGGTGTTGGAACCAAAGTATTCATCTTGAAACAGAATCTCATTAAAATCCCCCATACACAACCAGGGATTATGAGTTCTGGAATGAATTAGCCTAAGGAGGTCCCAACTATTGCTTCTTTTAGCAGTAATAGGCTGGCCATAAAAATCTGTTACAGTCCAATTCCTACTCGAGATGTTAGAAGAAACTGAAATAGGGATGTGGTGATGGGAGTAAGAATCTAATTTAGCTTCTATTTCTTTCTTCCAAAACATGGCAATACCCCCACTTCTACCAATACTGTCAACAGAAAAGCAGTGGTCAAAACTCAATTTGTCACGAATAAGATCAATTCTTTTCCTTCTACGTTTGGTTTCACTCAGAAAAACAACATCCGGGCACTTCTCCTTCACCAGAAGGTGAATCTCACAAACTGCCCGAGGGTTCTTAAGCCCTTGGCAGTTCCAAGCTAAGTGTTTCATGGGGATTGGCAGGGCTAGAGACCAGCCTCTGCCAATTGAGCTTGTTTAGTCCTCTTCCTTGTCAAGATAATCCCTTGAGATCTTGCACTAGGCCTTTTCCTTGGTTTAGGATCACTAGATTCACACATAACCATGTCATGTGGGCTATGGTTTCCTTTAGGCCCCAACTCTCTAGCCCTCCTCTTCCACTTGGTTTTATTAGCACTGCCAGCAGTAATTTTAATGGGTGCGTTCTAAGAAGGTGGGTTGTCTTGGGCCAAGTCTCTAGCAGGCCTCTGTGTGCCTTGACCAGTGTTATACAGAGAGAAATCATGGTGTGAAAGGACTCCTTTTAATGTCAAGGTGTCCTTAGGGTGCATATCAGCAAAGTGGGACGTCTCAAAGCTATCAGAGTTTACCTGAATAGAAGGGTCGGATTGCTCTTTTGTTCTGCACCTATTGCCCTTTTCTTGTAAAGGTCCCAGTAGTTGGTAATTTTCAGAACTCCCAAGGTCAGCATGTTCAATGCTACATTTGATTTTCCAGTGACATTCTATCCCATCACATCGTCCTCGTTCCTACTATCATCACTTTTGTTTTGGCGTCAACTTCCTGTGTTTTCGAAATCACCCTCCTTCTTGTTGGAGACTGGAGAGCTCCTCCGCTGTGTGCTAGCTCTAAGCCAGGACCCATACTGCAATATTGTTCCTTCACGTCCTTTACCCCCTGAAGAAGAGATTGGGCAAGACGAGCCAATATGCTTCATGGCACCACACTGGAAACAAAACAAGGGGAGCCTCTCATATTTAAACGGAATCCAGAAACGTTTCCCTCCCATGTTAATAAACCTACCCCGAGTTAGAGGCTTACAAATATGTAATAAAACTCTAACTCTAAGAAAATGGCCCAAGGCCATGCCACTTGCATCCACATCCACCGAGATAACAGTTCCTGCCGTTGCACCCACCTTTTCTCTCATGGTTTTGTTCATTCCTGCAAAAGGCAGGTCGTGTAGTTGTATCCAAAATGGTTCCTTCTTAAACTCAATATCTTTGGGAGCCGCGCAACCTTCACAATCAAATAAGCAGACCAAGGCCCTATCAAAAAACTAAGGTCTACCCGAAAGAACACGTTCCTTCTCCAAGTGGTTCTGAAACTCAATCAAAAATCTGTTGATACCAAGGTTTTTAAAAGAAACATGTCCCTCTACTTTCCATGCCTTACTCATGGTAGTCCGAAATGCTCCTTTGTTCATTTCTTTCTCTACAACAATAAGGGCAGCCAAACAATTCATGCTTTTTTCTATAGAGATTAGAACTTCCTCATTTGGAATGAGAACTTCCTGTTTCTCTTCTTCCGTAAGGCTTAATCCTTGGTAAAGGTTAGATAACTCTTCGGCCATACCGTACCTCTGTACCTTGCTTTGGGGGGTCACTCAACAGAACCTCTCTTCGAACAAAGTCCAAGAGAGAATCTCTACGTTCAGAAGAATAGTAGAGAGAAAAAAGCTCCACCTTTCTAAGAAAGAGGAGAGTTCATGCCTCCTTTCAATTGATGAATAATATTGGTTGGTGGTCTTTGCCGACTTTTGACGCATGAGATCATGCCGTCGACTTTCTATGATTCTTAATTTCAACAATAACATAAGAGGGAATGATTGGTTGGTCAGGGAGGTGTATACAGGAGGTGTATACAGTGAATTGAGATAAAAATTAAAAATTAAGTAAAATATTGTTAAAATATTATTTTTTAATATTAGTATTATTTTGAGATTTTTGTATGGAAATTATGGAATGGTACTATTGTCCAAAGATTGGAGTCTGTGGTATTGCTTTAGCTCTTGCTGTTTTGCATCTTCAATTTTGGGCTTACTTTGCCATGATTTTTGGAGTCTGGATTATATATAACTTTGGATTAGAGGTACAAGTTAGGTACATGATATTGATCTTTCTTTAATAATGGCAGTCTGATTTCTATTCTTGCGCATCTTGCCTCATGTTTATTTCTTTGGGAGTTGTAATTGGCTCGAAATTCTGCAAGGCACGATGATATGGTTAAGCCATCTTCAGTCATTATTTGGAAACTTGCTAAATAGTTGCATTAGATTAAGGTACCATTTGAATGTTGAGTTAAGTTGAAATGAGTTGAGTTCTTTATGAATAGTAGTGAATTGAGATGGTGGAGTGAGTTTTGTGGAGCCACCTAAGATGAGTTTAGATGTGTTTTGATATTAAAATGAATTTAGATGTATTTATCAAAGGAAGTTGAAAAAAATTTACGAGTTCTGCGTGTAAAGAGGTGTTGAGTTGAAAAATATTGTGGGTCTCACATATAAAGAGGTTTTGAGTTTAGATGAGTTTAATGATTTGAGAATTGAATATTTGGATGTTGGACTCAGTTTAAAATTAATCTGAACTAAGATGATCTCAATTCACTCCAAGTTCTAAAAGTAAGAAAACTAGAAAACTATTGCCGGTTGATAGATGGTTTCCCCTTATGTTAAGATAGAATTAAACATTGATGGTTTCCCCTTATTTTATCCATGAATTATGTTAGCTAACATAATATGAACAGACATAACTATTGTTCGAAAGAAGACACATAAATTGAGTTACTGGCGCAAAATACTACTGCCACTAGGTCAAAAGGCGCCAACACCGAAATTGACATTCAAACGTGTAGTTTCCTATTTTGGAGACGTTCGAACAATGAGCTAACTATTCAAACAAATAGTAAAACCGTTCGAACGTATTATTATTCATAAGTTAGTAATTTAGTTTAATTCAGATTTACATTATTAAAGGATAATTTACTATATGCTATTTATATACTATATGATATATGCTATAAATCACTATATAAATCACTACATAAATTACTATATAAATCACTAAACTAAATCAATTTATAAATGACTATAAATAAATCACTATATAGATCACTAGTATCATATATAGCATAGTATATACTTTAGTGATAATATGCTATAGTTGTGACCAACCGCTCCGAATTCCTCTCGAATTGGTCATGAGCCTCGTCTAAACGTTTTAAATCTCGAATATTTATTTTTAAATATAGTGGATGATTTTTAAATGAGTCAAGTATTTAAAATATTCCAAATATTTAAAAGGTCAGAATTATTTTTATGGAGTATTTTTATTGTTATTGAATCAAATCTAATTTTTAAAGTAAGCCACTTTAACTTTTGAAAACCCATAAAATAATATAGTTTTGCAAATTCATTGTATTTAAATAGTTTTATTTCCTTTAAGAATATTTATTAAAACCCATCAATTGAATTTATGTTAAAAACTCTAATTATTTCTCTTATAAATATTTAATAAAATTCATCATTTCATATTATGGTGAAAAAATATGATGCTGGATCAAGGAAACATAGTTTGGATTATATTTAGTCTATTTCCTATTTGCTCTATTATTTCCTTTTTATTTCTCTATATTTTATCTCAACCATTGGATTTCCAAATCAAGCCTAAATGTCCAAGATCTTTTTCCCTTCATGTTTATCTATTCCTTCCCCTTTTATTTGACGCCACTCAATCGGGTCAACACAAGAAATCCCCAAATGAACTTAATCCCCTCACCCTTCAGTACACACGCTGACACAACTTTTCCACTTCAGCCATTGTCACGCCAGCCACGATAGCACTGCATGAGGTAACCCACTTTAGGCCTCTCTCTCTCTCTCTCTCTCTCTCTCTCTCTCTCTCTCTCCTCTGTGCCAAGCCAATAGGCGCCACAGGTCCGTGAGCAACAACAAGATGGTGGAGCAGAAACCAGTGTCATAGCACAGCCGAGACAACCGTTGCAGCTGCTGTGCCTGTGCCGTGAAGCTCAACCTCAGATTCCCTGCCAAGGACCTCCACCCTCTGACTCGTGTTGAAGATCGGCCAAGCAACTCCCATTCACGCATGCCAAACTCCTCCGTGCGCCACCGAGCAGCAACCGTGAGCTCAGCCATGAAGTCACCGCTACACCTCGTTCTGTTATTTGTTATTTGTTATTTGTGTACTATGCATGAATTTGGATAATTAGTATGATATTTAATTTTCTCTGTTAATTAATTTTGATTGAATTTACGTTTTGAATGTAATTCACGCACATTCAAACGTGAAGGAATCAATTGATACTTGCGATAGTAAATGTTTGATAGATTGGAGTTGTCAGTCTTTAAATTTAAGTTCCAATTTTTTCGCTCCCTCTTCGTTGGGGTGGCACTTTTTTCCCCTTCTCCTTTTGTGGGACTTTCCAGATATTGTAAACTCTATATTATGATAAAGCATTGTCGTGTCCATGCGGCATTCAATTTATCCAACTTCCTCATTTGTTTCACCATATCTAGTGTCTTCGCAACGGCAGGACTCCTAAGAAGGGTAGCATATGTACCCTATGATGGCATGTAATGACCCAAGGAAAGCCCGAGGCACATTGTGGACTTGAACTCCAAAAGATAACAGTTGGAGCTCTTTGAAATTATTTTGAAGCCCAGTTCCATCTAGTAAGGAACCAATGTAGGATTTGTCACTCAGTGCCACTTTTATCAGACTCATTTGCATCTATGATACTTCTCTCACCCAATTTGGGACTTAGCATGGCATTACAATCTCTCCCACTCAAATCCATAGCGTCCTCATCAAATAATGGTATGGCTCAAGTTTCACACGTCTGGTTAGGATTGATTCCAATACCATTAAAATTTACTATTTAGATTAGGATCAACCTATCAACATGACACGTCATTTTAAATTTAATTATTCCCAATCATTAGATTCAAATCTCAATTGCCATGGTATCTTTATATCCTTATGTTTCATACAAGATCTATCTTAAGTAATTCTCTAAATTGTTACATGCATGGCATGTATTCATCTTGGAGTTCAAATGGCAACAAGTCCTAAATAAGAAATTCGCATCATATCAACTTCATGAAAGTTCCCCACCTTTGTTTGGCTATCGCATCTCTTAAACTATAAACTATTTTTCAAGAAGACAAGCAAATAGAGCAATTATGATACATTTTTTTTATGAGTAGGAATATGCTAAATAACCAAATGTAGAACGCGTGAAAGCAAACAAAGCAATATAGAATCAAAACCCAACACCATGTACTNAAACTATAAATTATGATACATTTTTTTTATGAGTAGGAATATGCTAAATAACCAAATGTAGAACGCGTGAAAGCAAACAAAGCAATATAGAATCAAAACCCAACACCATGTACTTGGAGATAAGGCTATCTCACTTCCATTCACACCAATAACGAAAAAGAGATCTGAGTTTGACAAACAATTCATAAATGTAATGGTTTCTTGACGGCCATCAAGCAACATAAAAGAACATAACTCACATAGCATTTGTATGTTCTCTAGCTACTCACTACCCATTTATTGGTTAGCTTTGGATTCCAGTGTTATATTACACGAGTCCATAACCCGCGCAATATGCGGACCATTATTTATGTTAAATTTTATAAATCTAAATAGTTCATTATACATAATCACTACCACAATTATTAAAAAATAGATATATCAAATATATATATATAATGGAATATGCATATATAATACTAAAAAAAAAAGGAATATGTATATATAAAAGAGATCACTTTACCAATAAATATTTCATGGTCAATTTACATTATTAAAAATGTAATACATATATATATATATGATTGTTCAATTTAAAACAATATAAAATAGATACAATTAGTACCATAATCAAGAATATCCCCAACATTAATAGTGATCTCAATGATCTTGAGGAAATTTCAAACCCATGCATTACGTATGTACATCATGTACATTGGCCAAACTAATTTATGCATTTATGTTCATTTATCAATCTACAAACTAATTTTATAAATCTAAATAGTTTATTATACATAACTACTTCCTGCTTTTTTGCCCATGAATCCATAGAAGAATCATCTAGATTACAATTTATTTGCTATCCTTCAAAATCATGGAACTACAACCACTTATTTTTCCTTCAAAAAATTTATCATTTTTTAGTTTAAATTCCATATGTCATAACGGTAACTTAATTTTTAACAAATACAAAAGAACGTAAATTGAGACGGTAGCCAAGCGACCAGAAATCATGGCTTATATTTTAACAAAAATAATTACATGCCATTGAAAAAGAAAAGCGCACCCACTTTATGACATATAATACGTTCGAGAATGAAGTTCTTTATTACTAACTTTATGATCAAAGATGTTCTATGGCTACATCGAACAGGTTTATTGGAATCTTTAAGTTTTATGGTATCAGTTACTTCATTTCTTCATTTCTTAAGACTATGAACAAACATGTGTAATGTTTAGATAGACTATATATACCATAAATACACGAAAGATTGTTAGACTCACCTGTTTAATTTTCCTTCAACACCTGTTTAATTTTCCTTCAAACTTCAGTACCTCCACACTTGAAACATAGTTGAATGCAGAAAGTACATTGATCTGGCCTCACTTGATTTGTGAGAGAGAGAGAGTGGAAAAGAAAGTGAAAGAAAGAAAAGCAGTTTTCTAAAATATATATGTAAATGCTTCTTCGGTTTTTTTTTAAATGCAGAAAACAGCTTGCCTCTTCGATTTTTTTTTTCCAGTTACTTTAGTTGCCTCTTCGTGTTTAAAGTTCACTGTTGCACCGCTTGGCCAAACAGCTTGCCTCTTCGGTTTTTTTTTCCAGTTACTTCAGTTGCCTCTTCATGTTTAAAGTTCACTATTGCACCGCTTGGCTATTCAGTTGCCTCTTCGTGTTTTCGTATACTTATTTCATAGTTTTTCGTGTGAGATGCATCATTAATTGCACCGCTTCGTATAGATAATAGGCTAATATGTATAATATTCAAAATATTCAAACCACTTCGTATAGATAATAGGCTAACCATTAATTGCACCAATTCGTATAGATAATAGGCTAATATGAATAATATTCAAACCACTTCGTAGAGATACTAGGCTAACCATTAATTGCACCAATTTGTATAGATAATAGGCTAATATGAATAATATTCAAAATATTCAAACGGTTGAATATTCAACTATTGAGCTTAAACTATAAAATTATGCACCGCTTGACCCTTCGCAGTTAAACTTAACTAGATTAGTGCGGGCTGAATGCCAAGTCATCATGTTTAAACTTCGCTTTTATATAATTAACAGATGTGCAGGCCAAGTGTGGTGGACTTCACCATGTAAATGAATCAAAAGTAAGGAAGCCAAGCAAAAAGTAAGTTGCTTGACATATTTCACCATATTGTGGAAACATGCGTAATATAGTACATATTTAAAACGAACTCAGATATCTTTGAATTTAAAAGATATCTGAATTGAAAGATGAAATAATTAAGTAGAGATAATGTAGCATCCCCTTCTAGCAAGAATACTCTCTTCCCGGCCAAGAAAAAAATGGGCAAGCATGTAGTCAATTGTGTTATGTAACAGGAATGTAATAGATGCATAATTATTTTATAGGGAGTACATCAAACAGCACATTTGGCATGAGAAGAAATAATCAACTAGGTGAACATTTTAACAAATTTCAGTTTAAAAAACCTAAAGTAAATACATTGGAAAACTCACCAAGTTTGGGGAGCATTGCACCAATCGTCTCAGGGTTCACAGAGATTGGAGGCTCATACATATGTTGAATTCGAAAAGAATGAAACATGGGAGAAGCTGCTGTAGATTTGTTTGGGTCTAACAAAGAAATACAAACAGAAAGCGAGTGGACAAGGCAGGATTTCGAATGCGAGTCTTCCAATGCATGACCAAATTTCCTTGCAACAAAGCTTGGGCTAGATATTCGACCCAAGGAGTTGCCCCTAGATATGGCCCTCTTGTGTTCAAATTTATAAGGATGTGGTGCAATCACTACTTTTGGTCAGCTTATCCCTGATAACTGGAATCAACCTATAGATGGTGGAGGTCTCATGAAATTCGTGGCTTTGAAAAAAGTGGATAAAATAAAGGACCCATATGAAAAAAATTAATTTTTTAATAGTTGACCTCACTCTTTTTCAAAGCGATTATGCGACGTTTACACACTTCACAGTTTTATGTAGAATCAGTTGTGAGTAAAAGGAAGAGTGGGCTGGAAGAAGGAAAACACAAGGGGGAGCCAACATTCTTTTTTTTTTTTTTGATAAACAAACTTTCATTAATAAAAACTCAATACATAGCAACTTGATCAAACCAAAGTGCATGATCCTTAAAAGCTGGGACATGCATGTTCCCACCACATAAGAATATCATCAACATTCCAAGCAAAACGTGCCAAACTATAAGCTGCCTTATTACCATCCCTATAAACATGTTGAACTTGCAAATTTGGAAAATGCATCATCAGTTCCTTAGCATCCTTTATCAGATTACTAGAGAAGGACTCTTGAGTAACTTGTAAGTCTGGCACCAATGATAAACAATTTGTCTCTACCACCAGATTTGGAATTCCGAGTGGTAGACAAAGTTGTAAACCTCTCAACACAGCTATCAATTCAATAGTAGCAGGTGCATCAACAACATCTTCGACTTTAGTCGCAGCCATGACTACTTTACCATCTTCATCTCTTAAGACCAAGTCTACACCAGCTTTTTTTCCATCTACAAAAATAGCACCATCTACAAAAATAGCACCATCTACAAAAATAGCACCATCTACATTTAGTTTTAAGAAACTGGGTGGAGGTGGTTTCCATCTGTTTTCTTTCATTAGCACTAGCAGTCTTCAATTGTATAAAAACTCTATGAAGGGATATCGCATGATTTACTGCAGCCATAGGTTCAATCACAACTTTCTCCATTACCAGCTTATTACGTCTGAACCATAGATTCCATCCAATCAGAAATAATAAAGTAAAATCCTGATCCACACTCCCTATTTCCATAACAAACATAACAATTTCCATAAAAGTTAGATTGTGTTGAACTTGTTGCATCAATGGGAGAAAGTGTTGCCATAAACTTTTAACCAGAGGGCAAAATAGAAGAGCATGTTCCACATCGTCTCCACTCGACTGGCAGAAACAACAAGCATTTACCACATCAATTTTATGTCTCAAATTATTCAGAGTCGGTAGAATATTTTTACAAGCTCGCCATGCAAAGATCTTTATTTTTCTTGAAACTTTCATTTGCCATATACCTTTCCATATTCTCTTCTCAGCCATAAGAGATGAACTCTCTCCATTAACATTCTTTTTGGTTTTGACGAAAGACGGAAAAAAGGCTGCAGTTTTACGTTTTGAAAAAGGTAGAATTTTGCGCAGAGGCTTTTTGGGTCTCTTGGTTTTATGAAAGACACGCACACGAAGAGGAGTCTTTTGGGTTTTGACGCTAGGGCGCTCTTTGGAGTTTTTTTTTTTTTTTTTCATCTACCTTGCTCTCTCCATTTCCTAACTATTTATTTAATTTTAGTTTGAAGTTTATGGTGTATTTTTTAGATCTTTGGCTTAGAAGTTTGGGCATTTTATTTGTTGTTTATTTTCCTTGATGTTAGTTATTTTTCTTGCTTCTTTAAGCTTCCATTAAATAGGCATTACAATTGTTATGCATTGATTTTGAGAATTTATGATTTAAATACAAGGATGAACCCTAAAATTTTGATTTTGGGAGTTTTCAATTTTCAGCTTGTATTGCATTAATTATTTTCTAATCTAGCTTAGTTCTTAGTTTAGTTTTGTTAATCTCTTAGCTCCATTAGACATTAGATTGATTAAGGGTTAATTAGGGATTAATTCATTTTGGTTTTGCTAATTAATTTTCTGTCAATTGAAATTGCTTAGCTTAGTTGGTTTTTTGAATGTTTAATTTCACTTTGTTAGGTTTAGTTGTTAATTTTGAGTCTTGCAATTAGTTTGGCATTTTTCTTTGGTTAGTAGGTGGGTAACTTAGAGTTAATTTCTGCTTTGCCCCATTATTTGGTTAATGTTTGATTGGTTAGCTTGTTTTATAAATTAGTGTTTAGTTAGTTTCGGCTTTAATGTTTAATGTCTTGTTAATTAAATTAGTTTAGTAAGTCGCCTCTTGATTAATTAATTTCAACAAATTTAGTTTAGTATTTAATTTGCTGTTTTGCATCTTAGTTCTTACTTTTTCTCGCTACACTAAAAAATCTAAAAATATGAATCTGGTCCACGACTAATTCCCTTTTCATTTCTGTTGCACTCTTCCACTCATTGCACATATCACCACTTTTATTTTCTCTTTGTGAATACTTTCACTATTTTACACGAGTTTGAATTTAAAACAACTTTCATCGAGGAGACGATTTAGGAATTTTATTCTCAATTATTACGCGATACCCTCCTACACTTGGGATAACCTTTGTGTTACTCATTTTTGAGTGAGTTAGTCGGCCGGGTTCATGTTCGAACGTGACGACATACGTTTGAACGTACTGTTTGTGACGAAAATAGACCATCACAAATAGGTCATCACATTTGCATAGAAAACTAAAAGACAGACTTCTAACTGGAAGAAAAATAATTTTTTTGATGGTTCAATAGTAAACTGACACAATATATATTTTCTAACGTGGTTGTTGTGTCAATATGAGAAGCGTTTTTAACTATCACTGAAAACATTTTATGACGGTTTTTTTTGTGATTGTTTCGTCCGTCACAAAAAATACAATATGTTGTAGTGAAGTCGGGATTTTCATTTTTTTTCTAGGGAAAAGTACACTTCATGTGGTTTTTCAATTTTTCTCCCCTATAACCCATCTCCACTTTGGCAAGGTGGAGACTTTTCACCCGCCCCGGTCCTTGGCCTAAACCCATTCGCCTGTCCTCGCTAAACGGATGGAGTAAGAGACATTTGATTTGAGAGACCCACAACATTTGGGGAGATGAGAGAGTGACAAAAGAGTAGAAGAGGAGAAAAAGAAAGAAGAGAAAAGGAAGACGAGAAGAAAAGAGAAAAAAGGAAGAAGACATAGCGAGGCTACAAACTGAGGGAGATGAGAGATGGTGAAAAGAAAAAGAGTCGTGCCATACCCATTGAGGGTGTAGCCCAAAAAATTGTCCCGAGAAGGCTAAATGCCTTTTATTTTTATTTTTTTCATACATTTTTTTATATTCTTAAATATTCTTTAAAATAAAATTCGAAACATCAATAGAAAAACATTTACTTAATCACTTTAGAAAAAACAAATTGTAGGGGACTGATATCAAGACCCAACTCTCAGTAGCTATATTATTTTCTAAAGGAAAATGATAGCAAAGATAAAGAGTTGGAACTTCAAATACATATAAAATACAAACACACATATATATATATATACAAAAAATTTCCACAACCTCCTACTATTCACACAACCTCCACACATCACATTTTTTTAAATTTCTTTTATTTTTTTATTTTAACAAATATTTATTATATGAATAATGAATAAAAAATTTGAAATATTTTAAAAAGAATAAACTCAAAAAAAAATTTAAAAATATTAAAAATTTAAAAAATTTAAAAAAATATGAAGTGTGGAGTGTGGTGAAAGTTGTGTAGCAAAACTCATATATATATATATATTGTATTTTTATTAAATTATCAAGTTGGTAAATAAAACCCAAGAGAGCGGTTGGGCCACTCGCCACCTACTCGGTAAGTTAAAATTTTTACTTTAATGCATCTGCCCTGCCCAAAAAATGGAAACTTGGGCCTAATTCCTAGTTGGGCGGGCAGGACAAGTTTGGGCGACCCAATGTCCTCCCCTACTCCTCTACCCTCTTAAGAGAAAATACTGACGTGGCCATGGACTACAATATCATGACAAATTAAAAGACTTCTGTCATCTTATGTATATTAGACATTTGAAAATTTTAAAAACTATACAGTAAACATGCCACGACAGCATAAACAATAAAAAAATCAGAAAAGAAGAAAATGATTTGAAAAGAAAAAATATAAAAAGCATTAGTTTTCTTTTTCAAAAAAAAAAAAAATTATAAAAGTACTAAATCATTAAAAAAAATTAAAATTTAAACAAGGGTGATGCAACTGTCTCATCTAGCTTTGACCGTTAGGCATGACTCATAGTACAAATTGAAACTTTTTTAATGTTTTCCATTTCTCTAACCACATTTTTTAAACATATTTAAATATTTTTAAAAAATAAAAAAATACCAATACACTAATAGTCACTTCCTTAACCATTAAGTAAAAGTTTTTTTAAAACATTTAAATTTATGAGTGATCAAAATGAGAAGGCAAACTCATGGGACATACTTTTGGTGAAATTCACAATAATATAATAAAAATTACAGTGAAATTTAAAATTAAAACGAAGCCAGTTTGGACTTAGGCACGGAAATGTCGCTCTCTTTAAAGAGATTCAAGCCCTCTGCGGTGTACAACGTCTCAAATTAACCGATGCAGCAGAAATCCTCTTGACCTGACTCCTCCAGGATACAACAGCCCAACTGATTGTCGTTTAGCCCGAACCAACTCTGCACAAGTGGTTGAGCCCAAAGCTCCACTCAAAGAACACCTTTCTATTATTTGAAAAATCTCTCTAAAAAAAAAAATTATATACTCACTAAACTTACTTTTCTTATTTCACTTTTTCCAAAGTATATTCCTCTACACGTACTAACCGCAAGACTACTCAAGGATATACATATATGCGATAGACGTAACCGGAAGAAGAAAAAAAAATGAAATAAAGAAGCCAACATTTACAACCCATTAAAGCCATATTAAAACACAAAGAAACGGAAACTTTATCACAAACCTGTTATTACCAACGTCCAAAAAACCATTAAAGCAATAAAATTGTTTGAAATCCAAAACGGTACGAACACTTGGGTGTGTTTGGATGTTGAAGTGAGTTGAGTTGAGTTGAGTTGAGATGATAAAATATTGTTAGAATATTATTTTTTAATATTAAAGTTGTTTTGGGATTTGAAAAAGTTGGATTGTTTATTATATTTTGTATTGAGATTTGAAAAAGGTGTAATGATTAGTTGAGATGAGTTGAGATGAGTTGGGGATCCAAACGAAGCTTAAAGACACAAACTCTCTCCAACGGAAATGCTATTAACCACCGATAAATCATAAGAGAATGAAACGTAAAAAAAAAAAACGGCTAGAAATAAATGTTATTAAAAAATAATAACATTCCCCCACTATTTTTTAATAATAATAAAAATAATAACATAAGAGAGATACTTTCAGATAAAAAAGGATTATTATGCATCATGAAGGTGTGCTCTGCATTGAACCCTCACTTAGTGAAATAACAACCTTTACTCCAGAGTCAGTAGTGGTCTCAGACTTGAACTATGACTGCTTAGGGAAAATAAAGAATTATTACTCACACATAATAACCCAGGTGTTGACATAAGTTTTATTAGCCAGCACATTACGGCCTTGTGCTCATCCCGNAACTGAGGGAGATGAGAGATGGTGAAAAGAAAAAGAGTCGTGCCATACCCATTGAGGGTGTAGCCCAAAAAATTGTCCCGAGAAGGCTAAATGCCTTTTATTTTTATTTTTTTCATACATTTTTTTATATTCTTAAATATTCTTTAAAATAAAATTCGAAACATCAATAGAAAAACATTTACTTAATCACTTTAGAAAAAACAAATTGTAGGGGACTGATATCAAGACCCAACTCTCAGTAGCTATATTATTTTCTAAAGGAAAATGATAGCAAAGATAAAGAGTTGGAACTTCAAATACATATAAAATACAAACACACATATATATATATATATACAAAAAATCTCCACAACCTCCTACTATTCACACAACCTCCACACATCACATTTTTTTAAATTTCTTTTATTTTTTTATTTTAACAAATATTTATTATATGAATAATGAATAAAAAATTTGAAATATTTTAAAAAGAATAAACTCAAAAAAAAAATTTAAAAATATTAAAAATTTAAAAAATTTAAAAAAATATGAAGTGTGGAGTGTGGTGAAAGTTGTGTAGCAAAACTCATATATATATATATATATTGTATTTTTATTAAATTATCAAGTTGGTAAATAAAACCCAAGAGAGCGGTTGGGCCACTCGCCACCTACTCGGTAAGTTAAAATTTTTACTTTAATGCATCTGCCCTGCCCAAAAAATGGAAACTTGGGCCTAATTCCTAGTTGGGCGGGCAGGACAAGTTTGGGCGACCCAATGTCCTCCCCTACTCCTCTACCCTCTTAAGAGAAAATACTGACGTGGCCATGGACTACAATATCATGACAAATTAAAAGACTTCTGTCATCTTATGTATATTAGACATTTGAAAATTTTAAAAACTATACAGTAAACATGCCACGACAGCATAAACAATAAAAAAATCAGAAAAGAAGAAAATGATTTGAAAAGAAAAAATATAAAAAGCATTAGTTTTCTTTTTCAAAAAAAAAAAAAATTATAAAAGTACTAAATCATTAAAAAAAATTAAAATTTAAACAAGGGTGATGCAACTGTCTCATCTAGCTTTGACCGTTAGGCATGACTCATAGTACAAATTGAAACTTTTTTAATGTTTTCCATTTCTCTAACCACATTTTTTAAACATATTTAAATATTTTTAAAAAATAAAAAAATACCAATACACTAATAGTCACTTCCTTAACCATTAAGTAAAAGTTTTTTTAAAACATTTAAATTTATGAGTGATCAAAATGAGAAGGCAAACTCATGGGACATACTTTTGGTAAAATTCACAATAATATAATAAAAATTACAGTGAAATTTAAAATTAAAACGAAGCCAGTTTGGACTTAGGCACGGAAATGTCGCTCTCTTTAAGGAGATTCAAGCCCTCTGCGGTGTACAACGTCTCAAATTAACCGATGCAGCAGAAATCCTCTTGACCTGACTCCTCCAGGATACAACAGCCCAACTGATTGTCGTTTAGCCCGAACCAACTCTGCACAAGTGGTTGAGCCCAAAGCTCCACTCAAAGAACACCTTTCTATTATTTGAAAAATCTCTCTAAAAAAAAAAATTATATACTCACTAAACTTACTTTTCTTATTTCACTTTTTCCAAAGTATATTCCTCTACACGTACTAACCGCAAGACTACTCAAGGATATACATATATGCGATAGACGTAACCGGAAGAAGAAAAAAAAATGAAATAAAGAAGCCAACATTTACAACCCATTAAAGCCATATTAAAACACAAAGAAACGGAAACTTTATCACAAACCTGTTATTACCAACGTCCAAAAAACCATTAAAGCAATAAAATTGTTTGAAATCCAAAACGGTACGAACACTTGGGTGTGTTTGGATGTTGAAGTGAGTTGAGTTGAGTTGAGTTGAGATGATAAAATATTGTTAGAATATTATTTTTTAATATTAAAGTTGTTTTGGGATTTGAAAAAGTTGGATTGTTTATTATATTTTGTATTGAGATTTGAAAAAGGTGTAATGATTAGTTGAGATGAGTTGAGATGAGTTGGGGATCCAAACGAAGCTTAAAGACACAAACTCTCTCCAACGGAAATGCTATTAACCACCGATAAATCATAAGAGAATGAAACGTAAAAAAAAAAAACGGCTAGAAATAAATGTTATTAAAAAATAATAACATTCCCCCACTATTTTTTAATAATAATAAAAATAATAACATAAGAGAGATACTTTCAGATAAAAAAGGATTATTATGCATCATGAAGGTGTGCTCTGCATTGAACCCTCACTTAGTGAAATAACAACCTTTACTCCAGAGTCAGTAGTGGTCTCAGACTTGAACTATGACTGCTTAGGGAAAATAAAGAATTATTACTCACACATAATAACCCAGGTGTTGACATAAGTTTTATTAGCCAGCACATTACGGCCTTGTGCTCATCCCGGTTTCATAAGTGTATTTGAGAATAAACCCAAATCTCATAGAGAGCGGCCCCACTCTCACACTCACATAGGTGAAATCTGTCAAGAGTGTCCTGTAATTCTTACACCCCACTCATAAGAGCTACAGAATTTCATTAAGAGTTTCTCCATAAACTCATCCTCCACAACATTACAGGATAAATGCACTCACATCATAGGAATGAGAAATAAAATAAATAGTACATTTCTTACGACCATCATATGATTCGTTTTTCCCATTGAACCCAGTTCTCAGGATCTCTGGTCCCCAGGTTGGATATCCTCATACATGGCTCATGAATTTCTGGGTTTCAATCTCATTCCCCTCGATGTATTCCAGATCATTTCTTTTATCAAAGCTTTGTTTAGTGTCTCAAAATTTTGTTTAGTGGCTCAAAGCTTTGTTTAGTGGATCCACATTAATAACACCATAAAAAAAATCTCACAGTACTGTATTTTTCTTCTAATAGATCTGGATTTACCGTTATAATAACGGTTTTTATACTCTACTAATTGTAGTAGCACCATCGCAATAAATAAATATGAATGAAACTGATTTTTTCCATAAAGGAATAAATCTCTCAACATACAGCAGCCAACCAAATGTGAGCAATAAAATCTTAAAACGGCTTAAAGCAATAATAAAAATATTTCTGTTGTGGCATTAGATCCAAAGTTAATACCATACGTTTCTTAAACAAACCAAATGACAACTAATAAATTCGATGTATCCTGTGTAATGCTTGGAAAAGTTTTCCGTACAGGTGCATAACTACCAAAGAGTTACCATTTTATGACTTTACTTCCAAAAACTCAAAGAATTGAAAAGAAAAAACAATTGGAGCCAAATATATATATTTTAAATATTATTTTCTTAAAACTTGACCCCCACTAATTTTTAGATTTAAAAAAATAAATTTTCTTTTCAAAAAAAAAAACTCCTTACTCAAAAAACACTTTATTCCAATATAAAAAATTGGACTGCAACTTTTTTATTCCATATCAAAGAAAGACATAAGCATGTGTGCCATAACATTTAAAAAAAAAAAACACACATAAAAAGAAACATCCTATGCTTTATTCTCAACATTCAATTTAAACATCCCATCACAAGCATAGCCCTTGCCCACAAAAACTCCATTTTTTGTAATCACATATTGATCAGATTCCATAGTTTGTTTGAAGCCCGCTTTGTTGAATAAAAAACTCGACATCAAATTCTTCCTCATAGATGGTGTATAGAGCACATCTTTGAGCATCAATATACGTCCAGAGGTGAATTTCAGCTCAACCTCACCACTCCCAAGAACCTCTGTTTTACTTGAATCACCAAGCATAATAGTCTTTTCTTCTTCAAAGGGAGTAAAATTTTTAAACCAATCTTTATCATAGCAGACATGCCTATTGGCACCAGAATCTGCCCACCACCCTTCAACAAATTGAACCAAGTTTATGTCTGTGATCATTGCTACAAACGGCTCCTCAGTTACGTTAACTTGAGGATTATTTTCTTGCTTCCGGAACTTACAAATTCGAGCAAAGTGCCCAATTTTACCACAGACAAAACACGCTAGATTTTGTGAAGGAGCTCCTTGGTTCTTATCATTTTGGTTTTGAAAACCCTTTTTGTGAGGTCTACTAAATTTTTTGAAATCTTTTCTTTGCGGCTTCAAAAAACTATTTCTTGTATTTTGACTTTTGGGCAAGCTACCATTTTCAGAAATTAAGTTTACCTTTGTCATGGAATCCTCATTACCATTTTGAAATACCAAATCATCTTGGTCTCTAGCTTCCTCCTCTACGCGAATACGCGTGATTAAGGTCTCCAATGATGTCTCCTTTTGTTTATGGCGCATCGACTTTTGAAACTCCCTCCACGAAGGTGGTAGTTTATCGATGATGCCACAAACAATTAGATTGTCTCCAATCTTGATGCCTTCGGATCTAACTTCAGCTACAATCATTTGAAAATCTTGCGCTTGCTCCGCAACGGATTTTCCATCTACCATTTGATAACGAAAGAAGCGACTTGCTGCATATTTCTTCGCTCCAGCTTCTTCCGTATCATATTTACTCTGTAAAGCTTTCCAAATTTTCTTTGCAGAGGTGTAAGTAGTGTTGTAGTAATCATAAAACTGATCAGCAAGACAATTTAAAAGATAACATCGACAGTTATACTCATCTTTGGTATATTTTTCAATTTTTTCTTCGTGAGCTTTCACTTGTGCTTCAGTCATGTTCTCGGTAGTGATCTTGTTGGGATTCTTTGCTGTGAGAACATAAGAGACGTTGAGAAGGCTTAGATAGAAGAGAACCTTGCACTTCCATCTCTTGAAATAAGCTCCTTTGAATCGGAAGGGCTTGTTGAGATCTCCAATGCTTTCCGTGG
The DNA here is from genome assembly GCA_003123785.1 of Pterocarya stenoptera. Lineage (NCBI taxonomy): Eukaryota > Viridiplantae > Streptophyta > Magnoliopsida > Fagales > Juglandaceae > Pterocarya > Pterocarya stenoptera. The sequence goes on from QEOT01000683.1 coordinate 270,845, forward strand.
ATTTTTCAGTTGTAGGCTCCATGACTGAATCTCCTTAAAATTGTTGGTGAAATTCACAATAATATAATAAAAATTACAGTGAAATTTAAAATTAAAACGAAGCCAGTTTGGACTGAGGCACGAAAATGTCGCTCTCTTTAAGGAGATTCAAGCCCTCTGCGGTGTACAACGTCTCAAATTAACCGGTGCAGCAGAAATCCTCTTGACCTGACTCCTCCAGGATACAACAGCCCAACTGATTGTCGTTTAGTCCGAACCAACTCTGCACAAGTGGTTGAGCCCAAAGCTCCACTCAAAGAACACCTTTCTATTATCTGAAAAATCTCTCTAAAAAAAAAATTATATACTCACTAAACTTACTTTTCTTATTTCACTTTCTCCAAAGTATATTCCTCTACACGTACTAACCGCAAGACTACTCAAGGATATACATATATGCGATAGACGTAACCGGAAGAAAAAAAAAAATGAAATAAAGAAGCCAACATTTACAACCCATTAAAGCCATATTAAAACACAAAGAAACGGAAACTTTATCACAAACCTGTTATTACCAACGTCCAAAAAACCATTAAAGCAATAAAATTGTTTGAAATCCAAAACGGTACGAACACTTAAAGACAAACTCTCTCCAACGGAAATGCTATTAACCACCGATAAATCATAAGAGAATGAAACGTAAAAAAAAAAAACGGCTAGAAATAAATGTTATTAAAAAATAATAACACATACTATCATTTTCCTTACAAAAATTAAAATGAAAAAAACTAACACATTTTAAAAAAATAAAATATATTAGAAAAAACGCAGAAATATGAAGAATAGCATTATTTCCTTTAAACACTTAGAATTTAATAAGTTCATAAAGGTCTTTTTAAAAAGGTTATAAATGTCAATCAAATAAACAAAAAATTACATTAAGATAAATTGAAATAAAAAATTAACTGCTTTATCAAATTTATAAAAATAAAAGAGAGCAGCATACTGCCGCCCACATGGGTGGCCACCAAGTGGTGGCCTTGGACGGCTACCGTTGTAGGCTGTCCAGATTTGGGTGCTGAAGGGGTGGCCATTGGCAGCTACATCTGAGGGTGGGCGGATTATTAAACTCAACAGGGTCAACCATGATCTGGTGGTCCAAAGAGGTTGTCGTCCAATGGGGGTAGCCACGCATGGACACCCCTCGTCAGTGGATCATAGTTTGTTGTTTTTTATTTATTTATTTTGTTTAATTTGATAAGTTGGTTATTTTTTATATTAATTTATTATTTTTTTAAAATTTGTTTATTTTCTAATAATAATCTCAATGTTCTTTTAATTATGAATTTATTGAATTTGATGTTATTTTTTAAAATTAATTTTATGGTTTTTTAAAAGAAAGAATAAATAGTTTTTCCTTTCTTTGAATTTTTAGTCTTTATTTTGTTGATTTTCTTAGATTTTAAGACTTATTTGATTTTAGAAAATTTTTTAATTCTTTTTATTTGTTCATGCTGATATGCCATGCTAAATTATAAAATCTTTAAATGTTGAATGTACATAAGATGACACATTTTATCTTCTAATTGCTCATAGAATGGTAGTCAATGATCACATCAGCATTCTTCGTCAGGAAATTAATCGAGTTTTGACTAAGAGTGTAACCGGTTCGGTTTGGTATGATTTTGGAGATATTTTAAAACCGAACCGGCATATACTGATTTGAGATTTGAAGAACTAATATTGCACCGGTTACACCCCTAAACTGGTATTTTCAATTTTATCGATTTCGGTTCAGTTTTTCAGGTATATTATATAATATATATAATATAATATATATTATAGTATATAATAATATAGTGATAATATATAGTTATTTATATAGGATTTTAAAATTTAATATTATATTAATTAGTAATTTATCATATAGTATAAAATTATTTTATATATAATTATATATAAAAATTATATATAATATAAGCAATCATATAAAAAATATTTTATACAATGTAAAAAATTAATATGTATATATATATGAACTGGTCCTATTTGGTCCAGTGTTAGGAAAAGAAAAACCAAAGCCAAGCTGATTTTGACCGGTTTTGAGAAAAATGGAACCGGTATCGAACCAGACTGAACCCAGGACCAGTTTGGTCTGGTTTACCGATTCACCGTTTTTTTTCCATCGCTAATTTTGACAAATGGACCATTTTAAAACATTGATATAAATACAAGTGCTAGTTGTAAACTTTTTAAACCAAATGTGCTAGTTTTGAAAAAATAAAGATCACATATACTTGAACTATTATTTTTCCTTTTTCTATTGTTTTGTTTATTTAGTTTTTATGTCACATTCATCACTATTTTTTTTTATCAAATACATCTTCGTAGGAAAATCTGAAGTCCTACGAGAAGAAAATCCTCTTTTACTATTATTATTACTTCTCCACAAAAAATTAGTTTTCATACGTTGCTTTTTTTTCTTTTTTTTTTGAGCGGAAATGCCTTCTTCATTCATAGAAGCAAACTCATAACAGATGAATAATACATGAAGGTGCCTCCTCCATGTCTACAATGACATCAAAAACAGATAGAGAAAGAGCATTTCTAGCTAAAGAGTGAGCAACCATGTTGTTGTTCCTCTTGACATGGTAAACAGACCAATGATGATAAGATTGTAGCTGAAACTTGATATCACTGACAAGTAAACCTACTTCTGACAAAAGCTCTTGCTCCCTTTGTATTGCTTGAACAATCTGGAGTGAGTCTCCTTCTAATATGATGTTGGTGAGACCCAGTTGTAAACCAAACCTAACTGCTTCAAGAGCTTCAGATGCTTTTGCCAACAAAGGGTTGGGGAACAAAGACATGTTTTGTCTCATAGCTGTAGTCACCGGCCCATTCCCATCCCTAACTATTATGCCAAATCCCACTTTGCAGTTAACCTTGTACATTGCTCCATCCCAATTATTCTTAAAATAATTCAGAGGAGGGGGAGTCCAGCTTTGAACCACCAAATTGACAGAATTGGCTTGCTCTAGCTGCTGGGATTGAATTTCCTTTAGCAGATGCAACTCCTCCTTAGCCTGTTGCACTACAACATTAGGAGATTTAAAGTCCTTTTGAAAAACCAACATGTTCCTTTTGTGCCATATCCTTTTTGAAACCACAACAATCTCCTCCATGATCTCAATCCCTGAGCAACTACACAAATCTTCAATCAAGTCCAAGAAAAGCTTCTGTAAGAAAGTAGACTTTTTTGGTTTTATTGAGCACTAACCCCAAATGTCCTGTGTAGCTGGACAACTCCAAAGGGCATGAGTAACTGATTCCACCCCCTCAATGCATATAGGACAGTTAGGCTCCTCCATCACTTTCCTCTTACACAGATTCAACATAATAGGCAAGCCCTCTTTACAAGCTATCCACAAGAAAATTTTAGCTGTAGGGGAGGTCCTCATTTTCCAAATAGTTGCACATATCTTACTACTCCCTGTATTGCTAGAAGATTGAACCTTCGATTGGTCCATCAGCTTAGATTGCATATGGTAGGCACTTCTGACTGTAAATTTGCCATATGTCGATCCTTTCCAAACCAATCTATCAAGCCTATTGCAGCTGCTAATAGGTGTTTTCTTTATAGGAGTAGCCTCCTCTTACTCGTAGATTTCCTCAACCAAAGAAGTTCTCCAGTGCTTAGTATCAGGGTTTTACAAGATCCATCACTTTAGCATCAGCATCCAAGACTTTGACAACACTTTTAATCCTGTGATTATAAGCCCTAGGTAGCCATTTGTCCTCCAGATGTGAACACCCCTTCCATTGCCTATTCTCCAGCAAGTACCTTTTTCCAAAAGTGGTCTAGCAACCAAGATGCTTCTTTAGATGTAAGATGGTTGACTCCCCAGTTTGGCCTCCATAAAGTTAACCTTAGGAAAGTATTTCCATTTCAGCACCTGAGAAGCAAGGGAATGAGGGAACTGCAGCAGTCTCCAACCTTGCTTGGCTAGCATTGCCATGTTAAAGCTCATTAGGTCCCTAAATCCCAAGCCTCCATTAATCTTAGATTTGCCCATAGAATTCTAACCAATCCAGTGTATTCTCCTTTCTGCCTCTTGTTGTCCCCACCAATAATCTTGCATCATCTTATTAATGTTCCTAAGTAGACTACAAGGAAGCTTGAAAACTCCCATGCTAAAAGTAGGTAAGGCTTGCACCACTGCTTTAAGAAAGATTTCGTTGCCTGATAAGGAGAGGGTTTTGATTTTGTTGCTACTCAACCAGCTTCTAACTCTGTCAAGAATACTCTTGAAGGAGTAAACTTGAGACATACCAAAATAGCTAGTAATCCAAGATACTTCTCATAAAGTACAAAAGATCCGACTCCAGCAATACTGAGGATCAAATCTTGGACATGTCTTGGTGTATTTCTGTTGAACTGATTAGAAGTCTTCTCCTTGTTCAATTTTTGACCAGAGGCCTTTTCATAAATGTTGAGAATGTGGATCAGTTTACTCCATTCAAAAGCATTAGCTTTACATAACAGTAAACTATCATCTCCAAAGAACAAGTAAGTGATACTAAACTTGCCCTAAGCAATAGGAACCCCTTTAATAGACCTTTGCCTTTCTGCATGCGACAAACTTGAACTTAAAACCTCAACACATAAAATGAAAAGGTAAGAGGATAAAGGGTTCCCTTGCTTGATACCCCTTGAAGGTTTGAATTCTTGTTGAGGCAAGCCATTGAAAATAATGGAAAAAGAAATAGAAGTAATACATTGCATCACTAACCTCACCCAAATCTGAGTAAATCCCATCTTCAACATTTCAACTTCAAGAAATTCCCATTCAATTCGATTATAGGCCGTGCTCATGTCAAGTTTTAAAGCCATATGACCCTCCTTTGCACATAACTTGTTACTCATGGAATGTAAAGCCTCAAATGCAACAATAATATTATCAGAAATTAATCTATTAGGAACAAAAGGCAGATTGTGATTGTGAGATGATACAAGGATGGTTTTAGAGATAATCTTATAGAGATTGGTAAAAAATCTCTCACTCTAGAAGGAGATTTTATCTTGGGTATCAGAACAATGAATGTTTCATTAAGTTCATTAATCCTGTCATTAGAGTTTAGAACATACAGAGCTACATCACAAACCTATTTGCCAACAGTCTTCCAATGTTTCTGGTAAAAAACAGGTGGCAATCCATTAGGTCCAGGTGAGCTAAGTGGATTCATCTAGAAAGCAGCCTCCTCACTTCTTGAGCTATGAACGTCTTCAAGAGTTTGCCATTGATATCTTCAGTTACACTTGCTTGTAGAGTCCTCAAGCACTTACACTTGCTTGTAGAGTCCTCAAGCACTCATCGATCCCCACTGGATTAGAGGTGGTGAGGAGATCATGATAATAATTCTAGAACTGGTCTACCATATCTTTTGTCAAAGTGAACTCTTGGCCATTCTCATTTTTAATCTTCTTGGTTGTGTTGGTCTTCCTTCTTTGGTTTGCACACTGGTGGATGAATCTTGTATTTCTGTCACCTTCTCTCAACCATTTATGCTTGGCCCTTTATTTCCATGAGATGTCTTCCTCTTTAAGTAGCTTATCAATTTCCATCTGCAAAACCTTTATGCTCTGGTTCAAATCCCCTTTATTAGATTTCTGAAGATCAAAAATCTGCTTTAGCTTTGTATTGATAGTTCTCTTGGCCTGCCCAAAGCTGACTCTACTCCATTCCTTTAGTTTAATCTCGCATTTGTTCAGATTTTCAACAGTTCTCTGCAACCTGTTAGAATTCAAAGCTAGTCTATGCCAAGCTTCCTCCACCACCTTGAAGCACTCCTCCATTTTTTCCCACTTAGCTTCATATATAAAGGGTCTCTCACCCTTGGCAGCCCACTGTGAACTAGTGGCCACTGTGGTCAAGAGAGGCCTATGATCAGAACATTGGGACCTTCATGGTTATTACACCAAGTAAACCTATCAACATAGTAGCCCAGATCACTCAAACCACAATCAATTGTTGCAAGTCTGAACTTCTCCATTTGTCTAAATGGTCTTGAGGCAGCTCCATATTTTTCCTTCTGGTGCAAGATTTCATTAAAGTCCCCCATATAAATCCATGCTATCCCTTCTGGTGGTTTTAATGCCCTTAACAATTCCCAACTTCCTTGCCTTTTGCTAGTTTCAGGGTGACCATAAAAGTCAGTCAATATCCATACCAAACTTTCACTCTAACAGAAATTTTAAGGGAGATATGATAGTTAGAGTATGAGATTAGAGACACAATCAAATCTTCATGCCAAAGAAAAGCAATGCCACCCTTGAGACCTCGACTATCAACCACAAAGCAATGTTCCAGTCCTAGTCCTTTTCGCATTCTTTCAACTTTACTTATGGTGCACTTAGTCTCCATAAGGAAAACTATTTTTGGGAGCTTATTTTTCACGAAATGGTGAAGCTCATGAACTGTTTGGGGGTTCCCAATCCCCCGACAGTTCCACCTTAGGCAATTCATAGTTGTTTGTGGTGCTACCCAACAGCCACAAGCAACTCTTGTTGTTCTGTACTCTCCCTCTTTACTGCAAGCAACTTTTGTTTCTTGGGTGTGCCTTCTTCCATACCTTCCTTACTAACCATGTCTCCATTTCTTTTATGAGAATTGTTGATGCCAGCCACTTCAGTAGGATCTTTGGGGGCTTTCTTAGAAAAATTTTCACGGCTTCTAATCTTTCACTTTGCCTACTTCATGGTTTGGACCAGTTCCTTCAACTAATGGCCCAACAATTGGTCCAATGATCTAGCTTGGCTGGCAATAGACCCCCCATATGAGGCAAGATTTCCATCGGCTTTACAATCCTTATTAGAGCTTTCGTAACCTATGTTGCTGCATCAAAAAAAGGTTTACAAGAGGAAAATTTTTCTTCAATACCTTTCTCAAAAGGCAAATTTCAAAGTCCTAAGGCTCACCCTCACATCCTGTCTAGAAAAGGAAACTTCATTTTAGTCTAAGGCCTGGTCCCCAAAATCAGTGGTCTCCTTACATTCCTTGGCCTTGACATTCTGCCTTAATCTCAGACCTTTCCATTTCAAGCTCTCCATAAGAGGTTTGCTGCTTCCCACCTTACTATGGTGGTTGATGGGATGCACCACCATACCTTCTGGTGAACTGACTGCTATGGTTAGCCTGACTTGCACGTAACCATGGACCAAATTGGTCCATCCCCTCAGCTTTGGAAGCATCTCGATTATCACCTTTGCATGGACCCACATGTTTGATGACCCCACACTGAAAATAGAAAGTAGGGAGTCTTTCATACTTGGAAGGGATCCACAGCTGCTTTTGATCCAAAGTTAATAGTCTTCCTCTAGCTAAGGGTTTAGTAATATCAATCTCCACCTTAATACGTAAGAAATGGCCTTAACCAAGTCCATTCTCATCAACCTCCACTTCCAATAATTTTCCTGCACCAGAACTTAACTTTGCCCCCACCTTTACAAACATGCTGACTAGAGGCATGTTGTACGCTTGAATCCAAAAAGATTCTTTCAAGAACTGGACATTTGACAGAGGAGTTTGGTCATCACATTCTTTCAAGCTAACCAACATTCTGTTAAAAGACCACGGCCTACCATTCAACACTTTATTTTTGTCTCTTACATATTGGAATTCAAGAAGGAACCTGTTTACCCCCATATCCTTAAACTGCAACCATTCTTCTGGTCTCCATAAATGTGATATAGTGGTTCTAAAGGCCTCTCCATTAATCACTTTGTCCGCTATAATCAAGGCTAGCAAGCAATGCTTGCCTTTTGTTAACAACTTATGTATTTCTTACTGATCAGTCTAAGAGACAACCTTTGCAAGAGCAAATACACCACCTATGGCGCCTAAACTTTCACTCAAAATAATGAACCAAAAAAAGTAACACCACTCACCCCTCAGAGAAGGAGAGGATCAGTTTTCAAACGTTGTTGGTGCTGTAAGTGCTGGATTTATAAGTTTTGTAATAAAGTGGGGGTGCCCATATGGCATGGCCAATTTGCTGCGAGCCAAGTAACACCTGGCTAGACGTTATGCCTAGGAATTGAATGCCTATAGGATCACTTCAATTGCACTTTAACGGCTGAGTTTTGCCTAACCGTGTGAAATAAAATTGAGAGACTAGTTTTAGTTAGAACAGTTTCTCGTTTGCTAGATTGTTATGACCTTGCTGGGAAGATCGTGTTATAGAGTCACTCAAGGAAATAGAAAGATTGCAATAACCAAGAAAGTTGGAAGGAAATTTGAAAGGAAAAGGGAAGATTTCATTCGTTAACATCAGTGGGATTGTTGAAGGCAACCCATCCTCAAACATAGTCTTGAAACTTCTCAGATTCTGCTTAGACCTTTTCCTACATTGTTTTCTTCACTTTATACACATACTGACACCCTAACGGAATTTACCTTATAGAAAATAAGAAAATTAAACAAATAGTAAATGACAGACCAAACTCACAGCTTAGGGTCACAACTCTTAAAACACTGCATTTCATGTAAATGCAGTTTAGACAACACCATCTTAGCTTTAGGACTCAAGCTCCAAAATGATGCATTTTGCCAAGCAACCAAAATCGATGTCATCAAGAGTTATTCCATTCAGACTTTAGTTTGAACCCAGATCGAGTTCACTTCCATATCCTTCCTTCAGTTCTCGTCTCAAACTCACCTTGGGTTTCCTCATTGCCCGAGTATGTTCCTAACAAGCTCCCCTCCTCAAAGCACCTTGCCCACAAGGAGCGGGTAAAGGTGCCTAAGCCTCCAAAGGCTTTCCCATGTGTGTCTTCTGAGTTCCTACTCCATTTCACTAGAACTTCAGTGATGGGTCGATCTCCTTGGCATCTGATGTGAAGGTGCATGATGGTTTTCGGCAATGGGAGGATCTCTATATGTACATCGACAGGGGGAAGTGTCGACAAGTGTTGGATTTGAGTTCCCACTTTCTTATTTAGGCAGGAAACATGGAAAGTGGGATGGATCTTTGTTGTAGTGGGTAGATCAAGGCGATATGCCACAGATCTAATCCTTTGCTTGACCTGAAAAGGACAATAGAAATGGGGTGAGAGCTTCAAGTTACACCGAATGGCCAATGAGGCTTGGCTAAAGGGTTGCAGGTGCAAGTACACCCTGTCACCCACTATGAACTTCCTTTCAACTCTTTTCTTATAAGCATAGTGTGTCAAACGATTTTATGCCTTTTGTAAATTCTCCTTTGGCAATTTCAGTGTTTGTTCCCTTGTACGTAATAACTTATCAACTAAATCATTTGTAGATGCACCTGGCACATAATAAATGAGGGGGGGTGGGGGATACCTGTACACAGATTCAAAAGGGGTGAGTTTTGTATATGCATAACAAGAAGTATTATACCACCACTTTGCTAAGGGTAGCCACTAGACCCTCTGGTAGGTTTTCCGCTTGCGTAACATTTGAGAGAACCGTCAAGGCACTTATTGAGGGCTTTAGTTTAGCCATCACTTCAGGGGTGATAGGCTGAATTGTAATTGTGTGAAAAATCCAGCAATGTGAAGAGGACCTTCCAAAAATTGCTTACAAACACTAGATCCTTGTCAGACACAATACATTTAGGTAATCCATGTAATTTGAAAACGTGTTTCATGAATAAATCAGCCACAGGCAGAAGCAGTATAAGGGTGGGATAGAGGTATGAAGTGCCCAAACTTAGTGAGACGATCCAAGACCACCAATATAACATCATATCCTTGGGATCTTGACAACCCTTCTATGAAGTCCATAGAAATGTTTGTCCAAGGTTGCTGTGGAATGGGCAAGGGTTGCAGTAAACCTGCTAGATGAATAGTTTCATTCTTGACTGACTGACAAAGTTAGCACTCCCAAACCAATTGCTTGATCTCTTTAAGGCCTGCAGGTCTATCTTAATAACAAAGGATTGGCCTAATATATAAGGGTGCCACTTTTGAACTGCTATCACCAAGGCAAAAAACTCATTCTTGTATGTAGATAACATTAGGGCCTTACCCTTTAAAGCCTTACTCAAAAAGGCAATAGGTTGATTGAATTGCAATAATACTACCCCTTTACCCCTACTACTTGCATCACATTCAATAGTGAAGGGGCAGAAAAAATTAGGTTGCCTCAAAACCCTGGGGGGGTGTTAGTTACAACCTCTTTAGCTCCAGAAATGCCTTATTAGCATCTTCAATCCACACAAAAGCATTCTTTTTAAGTAGTTGGGTGAGTGGTGTTGCATTTAAACCATATTGTTAGATGAACTTACGGTAATGACTTGTTAAACCCAGAAACCCCCTGAGTGTTTTAACATTAGCTGGTGTTGGGTAGTCCGTCATTGCTGCTACCTTAGAAGGATCAGCTTTAACACCCTTAAAATTGATTATATGTCCCAAGTAGTCTATTTCAGGAACTCCAAATCTGCACTTATAGAGTTTAGCAAATAATTTGTGGTTGTTTAACACCTGTAAAACCTGTTTAAGGTGACTCAAGTGATCTTCCCATGACTTGCTGTAACTCAAAATGTCATCGAAAAACACCAAAACAAAGTGCCTAAAAAATGGACAAAATATAGTGTTCATGAGACCCTAAAAAGTATAGGGTGTGTTGGTGAGACCAAAGGGGATTATGAGGAATTCATAATGGCCCTCATTTGTCCTAAAAGTTGTCTTGGGCACGTCTTCAGGGGCCACCCTGATTTGATGATACCCGGACCTCAAGTGCAACTTAGAGAAAACAACTGAGCCATATAACTCATCTAAGAGATCATCAATCACTGGTATCAAGAACTTATCTTTAATTGTCTCTTGATTAAGTGCCCTGTAATCAACGCATAGGCACCAACTCCCGCCAGCCTTCCTTACTAACAATACCAAGGATGAACAAGGAATATTACTTGGCCTGATTACCCGAGTGGCGAGCAATTATGAAATAATGTTTTCTATCTCTGCATTTTGATAATAAGGGTAAAGATATGGGCTAGTTGGAATGGGCTGAGTTCCCTCTTTAAAAATGATTTTATGGTCATGGGATCGAGGGGGCGGTAGCCCTTGAGGTGTGTCAAAGACTTGCTGGAAGCCATTAAGGATATTCTGTATATCCTTAGGTACTGTATTGGAATTCTGCACCAATTTAGTTCCCATTAATTGTAATAAAATTCCCTTCCCTTTACTTACTGAATGCAATAGGGCTTTCTTGTTATGCTTAAATGATAGTCCCGAGGGGCTCGGTCCCTTGAAACTGATTCTCTTAGATCCATAGGAAAATTCCATTATCAATTTGGAGAAGTCCCAAATAATGGGTCCTAAAGTAATGAGCCAACTAACCCCCAATACAATATCAAATTCTCCCAATGATAAGATATAAAAGAAGGAAAAAATTGAGTACCTTGTAGCTTTGTTCTCACATTGCTGTAGAATCCATCATTTTGTACCAGTCCCCATTTGCTATTTTTACTGACAGCAGTTTAGTTTTATCAACAGTGTATACTCCCTGAATCGATTAAGACAACTACTTGTTCTTGACCAATTCTTGCTACGAGTCTCATGGTGTTACCACTAAGGGTGGCAGAAATTGCATTCAAAGAAATTTCTGGTTCCTTTTCCACATGTACAGCTGGTACTGTAATTTGTTCCACCAACTCTGCTCCAAGTTCTTCATCTACCACCAATTCCTTGTCTCCCAAATCATCTTGGCCTTGTAACAAATAAATATTTGGGGATTTACATAGGTGAGATGGGTTCCATTTCTCGCTCCAGTGGTAGCAAAGTCCCTTTCGATGCTTGTCATCCATGGTAATGGAGGAAAAATTTCTGTTGGGGGGGTCTATATTTAGTGGTCTTAAAGCTACTGTCGGCTAATTGACCACCAGATGTTGAAGAATTTCTAGGTTGGGCAAAAAGCTTATTTGGAACAGTTTTGAAAACCCTTCTAGTTGAGGATAGGTATTCCTCTTGTATCTTGGCCAGCCCAAAAGCAGCACCAAGCCACCAAGGTTGATGGAATTAAGCATCTGTATGGGCAAACGAATCTCATCCTTCAACCCTCTTAATCGATTAGACAGTGCCTCACACTGTGCCTTGTACGCAGCTAGTGAGGAAGTTTGTTTGAGTCGTGTGAGTGCTTCCATAGGGTCATCGTAGGGTCGTAGGCCTAAATCATAATAGTAATGCTTGCACAAATGTTTCCCATGTTGTAAACTGTCTGGATTCAACGGCATCTTGATACCACACCAATGCTTCCCCCTCGATGTTGTATGAAGCCATCAACAACCTTTGTGCAAGAGGTGTTTGATGAAAGTCAAAGTATTGCATAGCCTTAAATACCCACCCCGAGGGATTGTCATCCTCAAAATGAGGGAATTCCAAACAGACTCCCCTTGTAAACACACCTTTATGGTGCATCTGGTCACCCTCAAGACCCACTTGGATTTCCTTATTAGCATGATTATTTTGGTGTGCCATTATTGGTCTAATCATATCAGTAAGCTGATCTAACCTTTCATTCATGTTTTGCATGGCTTCTTCATGGGAATCCACCTATTTTTGGAGTGTATCTATCTTGTTGCTGCCTAGAGCGTGTACCATTTGCCATCAGGATGAAGGCTTTAGATACCATACGTTAAGACATTGCTGGGAAGATCTTGTAATAGAGTCACTCATGGAAGTAGAAAGATACAATAATCAAGAAAGTTGGAAGGAAATTTGAAAGGAAAATGGAAGATTTCATTCATACGTTGACATTCGTGGGATTGTTCGAGGCAACCCATCCTCCAAAATAGTCTAGAAAATTCTCAGATGCTACGTAGTCCTTTTCCTACGTTGTTTTCTTCCCTTTATACTTGTGCTGACACCCTAACGGAATTACCTTTACAAAAAATAAGAAAATTAAATTAACAGTAAATGACAGACCAAACTCGCAGGCAAAATAACAACAAAAGACAAACTCGGGGTCACAACTCTTAAAATGATGCGTGCATTTCATGTAAATGAAACACAATGTTTAGGCAACACCATCTCAGCTTCAGACTCAAGCTTCAAAACGAGGTTGCCAAGCAACCAAAAAAGGCGTCGTCTAGAGTTATTCCACTTAGACTTTAGTTTGAACTTAGATCGAGTTCACTTCCATATCCTTTCTTTAGTTCTCATCTCAGATTCACCTAGGGTATCCTCGCCGCCCCCACTTACTGTTGGTGAGGTTCCTAACATAGATCCATGGTGCTTCCTAACCGTGCTATCTTGCAAAATAACGTGGACACGCTAGGGTATCCCAGTGGGACGCTCAAGTTAGTTTTCTCGTGTTCACAGACAGATATTGTTGCACCTCCAAATGGACCCCTGGTTGGGGGAGTGATCTGACATCACATTCACTTTAAATTATGAAAAGATATATATTTTTTTAATTATTGTACAAAACAAGATGAAGATAATTCTTTTTTTTCCCAAATAATATCATATGGTAATAGTTATAATATTTTTATGAATTACTATAGGTAGATTGATTTTATGAATTACTATGCACTTGTATCGAGGTGAGTAAAAGTATCTCACACGAGAGCTAGCACAATAAAGAATAACAGCACTAGCCAACCTGAACACACGAAAAAGTAACAATGCTCACCAACTCAGGCAAGCACACAAAAAAAAAAAAAAATACACATATGTCAACCCAATCAAAGAAGGCTTTTCATAATTCAAGTATAATTGTTTAAGAGAAGAGGAAGTTTAAAAAGAGTCCGAAAATCAATTTGAAATATTGAAAAAAATATTACATTGGAGGAAAATATATAATACAACATTATTTAACTCATATTGTCGTAACTCATTCTTTCTCATACAACCACCAAACTATCTCATCGAGAATTCTATCATGACCATATGCTGCCTCAGAATCATTCTCCAGTTATTCTTCATAACCAGTGGCTTCTGATATTTAACCATAATAATAATATATTATATGCCTACATAAATTATTAATACATACATATAATATGATAGTATATATCTACTTCATATATAGTTTCCACATACTAGTATATGAAATTATTAAATCTTATCGACCAATTATTGTACAAATTATAAAATATAGTTATGAAGCATATTCAATATATAAGCATAACTAATTAGGCTATATATTATATATATTTAATTATTAAAGTATTATGCTTTTATTATAAGATCATACATATATATATACATAAGTGTATATATATATTTATCAATCTATGAATGAGTTTTAATTGAGTCGAGCTAATAAGTCGAATCGGACATAAACGAGCTGGCCTTAACGAGCCTTAGGAGAGTGTAGTCTAGTTTAGTCATGTATGTGTCATTTACTAATCGAGTGGGTATCTGCTTTCACGGTCAAGTTTTTTTTTTCACGAGTTAAATTTGATTCAAGTTTAACAGAGCAAGTACCGAGTGAGCTACCAAACAAACTGGTTCATTTATAGCCCTAAGTGTCATTAGTGTGAAGAAATGAGCATATTACATTGAGCATATATTAGTGCACAAATAGCATTCATAAGATAATAGTGCACAGATAATCATGAACGTGTAGCAATAAACAGATTGAAATTTAGTCCGTAGCATGAGCCTTCATCAATTAATGTGGATACTGTTAAGAACTCAATGCAGAATGAATTGAGAGCTTGATGTATGCAGAAAAAGAAAGAAACAGAGGAGAGGAAATGAATTTGTGTAATAGGCTGAATTGTATTGAATCAAATATACGTAAACTGTACAAGTGTATTTATACTAAACTATCAACTTATAACAGAAATAACAGAATTTATTTCTTCTTCTCTTCTCTGACTTTTTCTTCCTTTGACTTTAATTCCATATTCTCAATGTGTGAGGCTATACTCCAACACCCCCCCCCCAAGATGAATATGGATATAAAGAATGTTCATCTTGCGAATGATGTGATGAAAGAGTAAAGAACCGAGAGGCTTTGTGAAGATATCTGCCAATTGCAATCTTGATGGAATGTAGAAGAGCTTGATAGTGTTTTCCTGTAGCTTTTCTCGGACAAGATGACAATCAATTTGAATATGTTTTGTTCTCTCATGTTGGACTGGATTTGTGGCAATTGATAAGGCTGACTTGCTATCAGTGTAAAGTGAAGTTGGCTGATGATGGTTGATGTGTAGATCTTGTAAAGCATAAAGTAACTATTGAATTTCACAAGTGGTTGCTGCAAGTGCACGATATTCTACTTCTGCAGAAGATCTACTGATAGTAGCTTGCTTTTTAGACTTCCATGAAATCAGTGACTTGCCCAAAAAAATAGCAAAACCTGTAATGCTTCTTCGAGTATCAATGCAGCCTGCCCAATCACTATCTGAGAAAGCTTTAAGCTGTAAATCTGATGAAGAAGAGAAAAATAGACCTTGTCCTGGTGTGGTTTAGCAAGAAACTAATTGCTGCTTGATCATGACTTACAGCAGGTTTAGCAAAAAATTGACTTAATACTTGAACAGAATAAGCTAAATCTGGTCTTGTGACTGTTAGGTAGAGTAGTCTTCCAACAAGTCTCCTGTAAGCTGATGGATCCTCGTAAGGATTAGGATCTGTTGTAGTTAGCTTAAGATTGGACTCCATTGGAAAAGCAACAGGTTTTGAACCCAAGACACCAGAATCTTGAAGTATGTCTAATGCATACTTTCTTTGGCATATTGAAATACTAGTCTTTGACCTTGCTACTTCCAAACCAAGGAAATACTTGAGCTGCCCCAAATCTTTGATAGTGAACTTGTCATGCAGAAAATCTTTTAGTAATTGAATTTCTGATAAACTGTCACTTGCTAGTATTATATCATCTACATATACTAGTAATGCCATAAAAGAAGTTGTGGATTTCTTAATAAGCAATGAACAATCCGAGTTTCCTTGAACAAATCCATAACTGATGAGAGCAGTGGACAACTTTGCAAACCACTGTCTAGAAGCCTGTTTCAACCCATATAGACTTTTGAGAAGTTTACAAACTGTGTTACCCTCTTTGACAATCAATCCAGGAGGTAACTCCATATACACTTCCTCATGCAAATCACCATGTGAAAATGCATTATTTACATCTAGTTGGTGAATGTGCCAGTTTTTTATTGCAGCAATCGCAAGTAATAATCTGATGGATGTAATCTTAGCCACAGGAGAAAATGTATCAAAGAAATCCAATCCCTCTTGCTAAGTATAACCTTTAGCCACCAATCTAGCTTTATGCCTCTCTATAGTTCCATCAGCCTTATATTTAATTCGAAATACCCATTTGCAACCAATGGTCTGTTTATTTTTAGGAAGAGTAACAAGCTTCTAGGTTTTATTTAATTCTAAAGCATGAAGTTCTATTTTCATAGCAGTTTGCCATTCAGGTAGTGCAGCAGCTTGTTTGTAGGTTTTAGGTTCTATGGAGTTTGAAATGGAGGCAAGAAATGCTTTGTGTGAATCTGACAATCTATTTGCAGAAAGAAAATATGAAATAGGATAGAGATTACCTTTAGTAGAAGAACAAGCAGTAGAAGTAGATTCATGGTTTGCATTTGAAGAAACATTGCTACAATAATAATCCTGCAGAAAAATAGGTGGTTGTCTAATTCTAGAAGATTTTATGAGATTGGATGTATTTGTAGCATTGTGATGAGAAACCTGATCAGTGTTTGAAGTTATTTCATTGGAAGGAACATGTTCTTCATTTTGCAAAGGAGATGATGACGTCTGTACTGAAATAGGAGGTGAACTCGTATGAACTTCAGAATTATAGGAAAATTCTGAAGGAGGAAATAAAAAGGAATGAGTCTCAGTTGGTGATGGAAAAACTGCGAATGGAAAAATGGTTTCATGAAATATAACATTCCTAGAGATAAAGACTTTGTTGGTGTTAAGGTCCATTAATTTGTAACCTTTAACATCAGAAGGGTAACCAAGAAATATTGATTTTGTAGCTCTTGGATCGAATTTCTGTCTATGATTTGTAAGTGTAGAAGCAAAACAAAGACAACCAATGACTTTGAGGTGAGAAAGATTAGGTGGTTTATTAAAAAGTATTTCATAAGGTGTTTTTGTTTTTAAGAAGAGGAGTTGGGATTCTATTTATAATGTGTGCTGCAGCCAACATACAGTCACTCCAAAAAGTTAAAGGAAAATTTGCTTGGAATATTAAAGCTCTAGCTGTGCTTAGCAGGTGCTGATGTTTCCTTTCAACAACTCCATTTTGTTGTGGAGTTTCTACACAACTTCTTTGATGTAAAATGCCATTTTCATTGTAAAATTGAGTAAGGAAAAATTCTGATCCATTGTCTGATCTCACAGTTTTAACAGAAACAGTAAACTGTGTTGCTATCATTTTGCAAAAATTTTTTATTAAAGGTGGTACTTCAGATTTTGCCTTAAGCATGTATACCCAAGTGCTACGTGTAAAATCATCAACTATAGTTAGAAAAAACTTAAAACCAGAATAAGAAATAGTGGCAAAGGGACCCCATATGTCACAATGGATCAAATCAAACATTTTATTAGATTTACTTTGAGATACAGGAAATGAGAGTTTTCTTTGTTTTGCTAAAGGACATATGTCACAGACATTATTACAATCAAGAGTTATAGAGGATTCCAGCTTTTTGAGAGAGGATAACCTTGAATTAGAAACATGTCCTAATCTACAATGCCAAAGATCTAACTGTTTTTGAGTAATGGCTAAAGCAAAAGGTGTAGAATTAGACTTGTATTGAATACAGGAATAAGCTTTGGAATAAGCTTGAGGTAAGTAGTAGAGTCCTTGTTTCTCAAATGCAATCCCAATCATCTTCTTCACTGATTGGTCCTGTAAAAGGCAAGAGCCATAAAAAGATAGATAAAGATTAGATTCTTTGGTTAGTTTGGAAACAGATAATAGGTTGAAAGAAAAGGTGGGAACACACAGAACATTATGTAAGAATATAGGAGGGGTGAACAGATCATATGATCTTTTGCACCAGTGTCAAGAATCCAAGAAAAATTGGATTTTATGGTAGAAGAAACAGAATTACAGGAAATAAAAGGGTGTTCTGTACCAGAAAATTGAGAAGAAGTGACAAGGTTTACTGCTGCCGTCGAGATGGTATTCTGAGAGGGTTGAGAAGAATTGGCAAGTGCTAGAAGTTTATTGAATTCTTCAGAAGTTAAAGAAAACCTTTGCTGCTCATTACTATTTTGTATATAGACCTCTCCAGTTGAAATGGCAGCATGTGTAGAAGGTATGTTTCATTTTCCTTTTGGTCCAGTCCATCCAGGAGGATACCCATGGAGCTGAAAACATTTATCAATTGTATGGCCATTGTATCCACAGTGAGTACAATGCAAGGTAGACTTCTTTGATTTTTCTTTCAAGAACTTGGATTGAGTTGTTGGCTGAGGAAAATGCTTGGCCATTAAAGCATGTGTCTCATTGCATGCAGAATTTGTAAGTTGTATCTGACTTTCTTCTTGCAGCAGTAAAGAAAAGACTTTGGCCATACTAGGCAATGGAACAATAAGGAGTAATTGACTCCTAACAGAGGCATAAGAATCATTTAATCCAACAAGAAACTTCAGCACATAATCAGACTGTTGTCGAAGTAGCAAGAAATTGAAGAGATCACAGGTACATGTTGACATCTTTCCACAAGTGCACGTTGGAAATGGCCTATAGCTAACATACTCATCCCAAAGGGTTTTAAAAACACTGAAATATTCAGTGACAGATAAAGACCCTTGACTTATGCAACTTAGAGATTTTTCAAGATGAAAAACTCTTGGTCCATCACTTCTTAGGTATCTGGTTTTTAATTCATTCCAGATCTCAACAGCCGAAGCAACATATAACAGGCTGTTTCTTATTTCTTTAGAAATAGAGTTCATCAACCAAGAAAGTACAAGATTATTGGCATGCAACCAAGCTATGTGAGCAACAACTTGATTATGGAGGAGAAGAAATAGAACGATCGGTGAAGGCAACCTTGTTTTTGACAGTCAAAGCTATTGTGATCGAGCGGCTCCAAGCGACATAGTTGTCTCCAGTAAATATTTCTGAGACGAAGAGGGCACCAGGATTATCACTAGGATGAAGATAATATGGGCTAGAAGAATCATCTAAGGGATTAGGGGGATTAGAGGAACGAGAAGATTCTGAAGATTCTGGCATTGTACCAAGAAAATGCAAGAATTGATATAGGAGTCTCAAGAAAAATCCTGAGCAGAATTTGCAATGTAGATTGCAAGAGTTAGAGAAGAAAAATTGCGGAAGCAAGTATGGTTTTCAATCTGATACCATGTTAAGAACTCAATGCAGAATGAATTGAGAGCTTGATGTATGCAGAAAAAGAAAGAAATAGAGGAGAGGAAATGAATTTGTGTAATAGACTGAATTGTATTGAATCAAATATACGTAAACTGTACAAGTGTATTTATACTAAACTATCAACTTATAACAGAAATAACAGAATTTATTTCTTCTTCTCTTCTCTGACTTTAATTCCATATTCTCAATGTGTGAGGCTATACTCCAACAGATACCAACACATACAACAATTATCAGCAAATTCATTCTCCAATTGACGTATTGTACTGTCCCAAAATCAGATCTGCTACAAATCTCAAGACCGAAACTTCTTTAGTTTAGTCTTTTAATCATAAAAATTGACCAACACTAGTTCCATAATTCGATCATCTTGTTATCAAGACGTGCTTAAAACAATGTCATTTATGTGAGCATGCGCAACTTAAAGAGCGATGGGAAAAAGGACAAAAGTTCGTCAATTTTAATGGTTTTCAATTAAATGAATAAATAGCAGACAGATTGGAATTAGTTTTGAATCCACTTCAATTTTTCTTTTCCTTGATTTCCTCACCTACTAATTCACACCTTGCCTCTTTACTCTCTCATTTTTTTACTTTTCACCACCCGCAAATTACCCAATGGTCCCTCAATTTATAGCGCTAGGCACCTTACTGCTTAAATAAATAAATAAAAAGTGTAAAGACGGTTAAGCAGGGCTTATCTATAGTCAGCCAACTTCCTAGTCCAAACACTCTTTTAAGTTTAGGCTTGTAGCATTTCTGCCCGACTTTTCTGTTGCTCTCTCCATACTCTCTCTGTCTCGTCACGTGCTCCATCATTCTTAATACATAGAGTCCTTCTAAGTCTACACACAACATCTATCAAAAGCAAATTATACCCTGACGTGCCATTAATTATTTAAATTTTCAAGCAAGTATTCTCGGCAATTCCGAGCAGTTTATGAACTCTCGAGCTTGAGCTCCCGATGTGGCATTTTACTTTTACATATACATACATACATATATATATATTTAATGAGATACGTAAAGTTCAAAAATAAAAAAAGACTAAATTCAGAAAACAAAAATTATAGAATAAACTGAATATATTATTATATATATGTTATTGGCTTGAAATAATATTTAAAATGCAAATCCAAATTTTAATCAAGTTCAGTCGATCGGCACCTAATTACTAATTCATATTTATTAAGTTTTTTTTTTTTTGAAACACAATAGCGCAGCTCTTCTAGCAGCCATGGCTTCTGCTGCACAAGCCCCTTCTTGATTCTCAACAGTCGAGCACAGACAGGCTAGCACCTCCCCCTGATCATCCCTCACCACAACACCAATCCCTATTCTTTTGTTGGAAGCATCCACCGCAGCATTCCAATTTGCCTTCACTGTCCCCACCTTAGGCTTTTCCCATTTAGCTTCTTCTCTTCTCATTGTTCTAGTGCCCAATCCTCTCAGTTGAGCCAAATTAGCTTCCTTGAATTCTGCCCAAGCCAACATTGCAGTTTTAAGAATTTTTTTTGGTACATCAAATTGATCTTCAAATAGACACAGGTTCCTCCTGAGCCATAGCTTCCGCATGGTGTAAGCCATTAATTCCACCTCTTTCATACTTAACTTCAGAAACATAGTGGCCCATAACTTTGCAAAACCCATCTCAGCACTACTCCATTTCCTTACAGGACTCTCATCCTCAGCCCACACATCTGAAGCTACAGGGCATCCCCATACCACATGTACTGGTATTTCAATCCCCCTCTCACAGATAGGACACAATTAGAAGCAACAACTTTCCTTTTAAAAAGATTAGCCTTTGTAGGTAAAAGCTCATGACCCACTTTCCACAAAAATATCTTCACAACACCTTGCACATTCAGATTCGATATTTGCCTCCACATCCCCTCCACCTTATCCTTCCCTAAACCTTCGCCCATATTTGCTAGCCCCCATACCATCTTATCCTCCACACCCCACCTACTAAGAGGTAACTTGCATATCTGCTCTGCATCTATTGTATTGAAGGACTCGAAAATGAAATCTCTCTTCCAACATCCATTCTTAGCATCAATCAGCAAGTTAACTTTGGAGGAGATTGCACCTTGTATGAACTAGGGCATGGGATCCACTTGTCATGCCAGACACTAATCTTCCTGCCGTCCCTAACCCTCCATAAAATTCCATCTTTGACAAGATCAATGACAGACCACAAGCTCCTCCATATGTATGAAGGATTATAACCTAGTTTTGCATCATTTAAACTAACCCCTCTAAAGTATTTATCCTTCATAATCTGAGCAACCAGCAAGGAAAGGGAAGTAAGCATCTCCAGCATTGCCTATCAAGCATTGCTTGGTTGAAACATTCAATATCCCTAAATCCTAACCCTCCAGCCCTTTTTGAATCTCCCAACTTTTTCCAGCTTCTCCATTGTATCTTATTCTCATTTTGTTTGTGCCCCTACCAAAACCTAGCCATAAGGGAAGAAATCTCTTTGCAAAATTTCCTTGGCAACCTAAACACACTCATCGAGTATGTAGGAATAGTCTGCACAACAGCCTTCAATAAAACTTCTTTCCCTGCTAATAAGAACATATTCATCCAATTATTCAGCTTGGTCCAAACCCTTTCCTTAACTGATCTGAAGGTGTTGTACCTAGACCTACCCACCATGGCAGGTAGACCTAGATATTTCTCATAATTTCCACACACAGGAACCCCTGCCACCCTTTGGATCTGTCTTCTAACAGCAGTAGCTATGTTTGTGCTGAAAAATATGCTTGACTTTTGTAAGTTAAGTAGTTGTCCCGAGGCCTTCCCATACAGTTCCAACAGGTCATGAATCCTATGCCATTCAGCCAAGAGTGCCCTCCCAAAAATCACACAATCATCTGCAAAAAGCAGGTGATTTATCCTTATTCCACCCCTGGCCACAACAACCCCCCTTATCTTCTTGGACCTTTTAGCCATATTGATTAAGGAGCTAAGTCCTTCAGCACACAAGATGAACAAATAATGGGATATGGGATCCCCTTGTCTAATCCCACGAGTTGGCTTAACAACTCTACTAGGTTGCCCATTCAATAAAATTGAGTAAGATACTGAATTCAGACACTGCATAATGAGCCCTATCCATCTCTCCCCAAACCCCAATCTTCTCATCATACCCTCCAAGAACTTCCACTCAATTCTATCGTATGCTTTAGCCATATCCAGATTTAGAGCCATACTCCCCACCCTTCCTTTTTGCCTTGTCTTCATTGTGTGGAGAGTCTCATAAGCTATCATGACATTATCTGTTATAAGCCTCCCAGGAATGAAGGCACTTTGGTTACTGGAAATCAAGTAAGGAAGCAGCTTCTTAAGCCTATTTGCCATCACCTTTGATGCCAAATTATAGACCACATTACAGAGGCTAATGGGTCTAAATTCACTAGCTTTCAAAGGGTTCTTCACTTTAGGGATAAGTGCTATGTAAGTATGGTTAATGGCACTATTCAGCTCCCCATTACCATTCAAAAAATTGAGTAAAGCCTCACTAACCTCCTCTCCCACAATATGCCAGTAGGCTTGAAAAAAACAAGCCTAATACCCATCGGGTCCAGGGAATTTCAAGGGAGCCATCTGTTTTAGGGCAACCTCAATTTCCTCTCTAGTAAACTCCTTTTGTAACTCTACATTCATGTCACATGTGACCCTTGGCAGCACATTTCTCAAGCACTCCTCAGTAGGCCCCAATGACTCAAACAACTGCTGGAAGTGACTATGAAATACATGCTCAATCTCCTCATGCTCAGTCACCATCCTTCCTTTATCATTTAGAATCCTAAGCACCATGTTCTTGCTTCTTCTCTGGCTAGCACAAGAGTGAAAATTTTTGTATTTTTGTCCCCCAACTTGTACCAATTCCTCTTGTCCCTTTGCTTCCATTTCATATCTTCTTGCTCAAGTAAAAGCCCTAGCTCCTTTTGTAGCCTTTTAACAATATCAGCATTATGAGGGCCTTCATTATCCTGCTCTTCTTTCAGTCTTTCTATTTTTTCCTTGATAAGGAGCTCATCACTCTTCCCCTTCTGTTTACTCCACAATAATAGCTCCCTTTTACAATTATGGAGCTTGTTTTGTACCCTTAGACAGCCCTGCTCATCAAGTCTTCTCGACCACACTCCTTCAATTACATCACCCCCTTCCTCATCCAGAGCCCATTTAGCTTCAAATCTAAAAATTCTTTGGCCTCTCCTTCTTCCCATACTTCCTTTCTCTATACTCAACAACAGGGCTTTATGGTCAAATTGTGAAGCTGTTAAAACCTCCACGTCATGACATTTAAAGAACTCTGTCTAGCTACAATTAGCTACAGCCCTATCATGCCTTTCCATGGTGAAGGAATTATCCTCATGCCAATTGCTCCACAACAAAGCAGCCATCTTTTTTAGCTACTAGTTTAGTCTCAACCAAAAACACAACCTCGGGTCTCTTATTCTTTTCCATCAGATGAAGAGCCTGAATTGTTCGGGGGTTCCCAAGCCCCCAACAGTTCCAACTTAGAATTTTCATAATGATTGGCGGGGCTAGTAGCCAGCCACCGCCGTGGGTGAAGAGACAGGCTCTTTCATCACCTCCTCTGTTTTCCTTCCCTTCTTGCACACCCCCTCAACCTCCACCTCACTTGAGTAGACTTCAGATGTACGTTTGCAAGCACCCTTAGTCTTAACAGAACCATAATCCCTCACTACTCTCACCCTCCTCTTCCATCTGCCTCTTGTTTCCCTTACTAAAGCACCCCCACCAAATTCATCAAGACTGTTACTGTCCTCCACACAACCTTTAATTTCACAGGTACTTTCAACAAGTATCGTCTCACCAATCCCCTCCACCCTTCTTTTAGGATTTTCATCAAACACCACCTCGGCAGCTGCCACTACAGTAGTATATTCAATCTCACCCTCCCCTTGACCACTCTCAATACCAGTATCTCCTCCCTCCAACATCTTCCCACCCTTCCCCAAATCTACAGAAACACTATCCAAGGTAATCCCAACCTTTCCCTCACCCTTAAAACCGCCCACTCTATCAATTCCATCTACATTCCCCTCCCTCCTACTCCCTTGTTCTCCCACACCCTCTGTTTCGCCTTCCTCATCACCCCCGTATCGACTCCCCTACCCCCTACTCCCTTGTTTACCATTAGAATTTCAATGTGGATTGTAGGTTGCCCTAAGCCAAGACCCGTATTGCGACCCCACTCCCTTGCCTTGTATTGCACTCTCCTTCAATCCCCTGCACCCTTCCTCCCCGTGACAGATCACACCACAATTGAAGCACAATTTCATAAGCTTCTCGTACTTCAGTGGAATCCAGATCTTATTTCCTTGTAGCATTGTCGTCCTCCCTTGTGCCACCTTCTTCTTCAGGTCAACTTCAATTTTAACTCTCAAATATTTTCCCCATCCAATTCCATTATCACATACATCCACTTCTTTCACCACACCAATGGATGAACCAATTCGATTTCCCATCTCATCCGTCATACATGCTAAAGGAAGATTGAATAATTGCACCCACATTTCTTCTCTGTCAAACTCCATTGATTGTGGTGGTGTAAAGCCATCGAATAGCTTCAATGCAAGCAAATGATTATCGAACAGCCACGATTTACCTTCCATCACCTTAACCTTGTCCCTCTTATGCTCAAAAGTGATGATGAATAGATTTGACTCAATCTCATGAAACACTATAGATCCCTCCGTACGCCAAATCTTTAGCAACGTGGCTTGAATTACAGCCTTATTTATCTTTCTATGGGATATCAACTTCCCTACTAAACTTCGTTCCCCTTCCTCGAATACCTTCACCGATTGTCCAAAGTCCATATCAATAGCCTTTATCTCCTCCTCCGTCAACTTAAACTGCTCCCATTGCTCTTTCAAACCTTCCATCACCATTCTCTAGCTTGCAACCAAGCTACGAGAAAATCCTTTTCCTTACTTACCAAGCAATCCGAGACTCAAGCTCCACCTTCACGCTCTCTATAGAGGCCAAGAGGAGATTTTCCATATTTATTAAGTTAGTGATTATTGTACTAGGTATTACACCTTATTTTCAGATTAGATTTTACCTTGGCCGATTATTGTACTAGGTATATTTTACAGATATTTTCCTATGCTCTGCAAGCTTCTTTCCCATCGCATTTATTACTTGTTATTTTTCAAAATTTTCATGAGTGTAGGGTTGCTGGAGTTGGTTCGACGCCATATTGCTACTAATCCTTAATCATTGAGCTGGTTGGAGTAAGCTCGTCGCCACAATGCTACTTGACCCTTTAGCATTAAGTGCTCCCTAATCTCCACTGGTCTTGCTTCCCATCTCTAGTCTTATATTGGGTGAACTTTTTACTTACGCAAGATTGCCACTGTCTTGGTCGCACCCTTTACTTCCAAGCCTTCTTGCCTAGTGGACCTCTACTAGCTCGTACTATCTTGGATAAGACATCACCCTTCCTCGCCAAGACAATACTCTTCCTCACCCATGCTCCAAGGTTTGGTTTCTCGCCTTAACAGGCGTTGGCTATCATGCCTTCGAGGTGGCCTTCACACCCAACCATTTTAAAATTAAAGAGCTTAACTGCAATTTCATCCGTAGGATAATCAATAAAACCATGATGTAAGTCCTAAGGATGTGTTTTGCACATCAGCAGCCGCGTCTATGTTCCTCCCAGGTGATCTTGCTTCAACCTGAAATCAAAAAGTAAGATGGGCTTGGCCTCCTTGGCTGCATGCCTAAATCAGTTACCACCAAAGATATTTTTCTTGATCATTCAAATGAGAGTATGAACATACTTCTTTGAGGGAGCATGTCGTCGCATTTATTGCATAACCCTCTTGACCTTGGGACCACTACTGCCTATCCTGAACTTGCCCTCTCGAGTGGGTGCATTAGTGCATTTAATGTGGCTTGCTCTCTGAGGACCTTGGCGTGTCCATTCCTATGAAGGTCAAGCCGTTTGCCCCGTAGGCTAGTCTGCGTGCTCTTTGCGAAGGACTTCATATGAGTAAGGAGGTAGGCTATCGCCTTTCCCTGATGGCTCTACCCCTGTCCCTAAATGATAAGCCTTCGAGCCTCTCACCTGACCTTCTTGCATCATACACAAGACTCAGTTCAGTGGGTCGTCCAATGGGCCTAGTTAGGATTATACTTTTTAGGAGTCTAATTTAGGCCCAACAGTTACCCTACAAATTCTTGTTGTGCATGTGCGATGAGAATTTCATCAGTTTCCCTTGTAGGCTTCTCGTTGCACCTCTTGTGGTGGAGCTCATGACGGGGCTCCTAATGGAGCTCGTGGCTCTTGCCCTATTCTAGCTTGTGAGTCCCTTGATGGATCTGACATCAAGGACTCTTCTAAAGGGGAGTGGTTTGCCAGGAACCTATTGTAATGCACGTCCTTATGGTGGGACATAAAAAAATAGAAAATAAAATCTTCTTTGTAAATTGAAAGAGGTTATGTGGCGGTATTCACTAAATTAAATTGTAAAGTCCATTTTACAAAACATGATTTCATAAGTTACATAAATGTGCCTAGGCTTCTGTCACCTCTTCTTGGGGCCATGTCCATTCTGATGGCTCGTCCTCATTTCATTTCTAGGTGGGGTACACATAAAAATAAAAAGAGTCAATTAGTTAGTAAGCATTACTTCATTGTAAGAATATAGTAATATAAGTTTTCATTTATGCATTTATCATTCCTTTATATACGTTACATAAAAAACTTTCTTTCTTTGAAACATTACAAGGTAGAGTTTTTCATTAAAAAGGTTTTCATTTCTCATAAAAAAAATTTCCACATTGTACATTCCTTCATAAAGAACTAAACCAATTCATACATCCAATTAACTCTTATCACTTTTCATTGGCCGGTACATACTGTTATGCCCCATGTGCTAGGGTTAGCGGTCTTTTGGACCTGGACTTTGCCCATGATCACAGGTTGGGAATCTCTTTTAGTTAGGATGGAACCACTGGTGCACTACCAATGGAACCGATTCGGCATTGCAATCTACCCATTTTCTCTTGCTACAGCAATCATTTCCTCACAATGGTTACATAACTTCATACATTAAAACATGCATTTCCTTTCATTCATTCATTAGAACTAGTCACGTCCTCCATACCATGATGCAGCATGGGGCAACAAGAAACATTGGCTAACACTAAAGCGCAACTTACTACCACGGTGTGAAGTGCACCTAGGGGGAACTCTAGCCTAGGTGGGACGTTGCGATCTCTGCTTTAGGGGCTCTACCCACATGGTGTGGGCGAGGGTACCACCTTCTCACACCCTGCCTCCAGCATGGGTGGAATGGAGGTTTTACCCACTGGACTCTGGCCCCGCAGCCTGGGCCAATTTCCCCCGTTTGCCCACCGCCCTCCCACGAAAAAAAAGCCCATAAATCCAAAACCAAAACTAGAAAACAATCGAAAAATAACAAAAAAAATTCAAAATAACAACAAAGCCACAGAATCCATCATCCAATAGTTACAAACACTTAAACAAATAGCAACTACTTTGGCAAGACCACGGCCTGGTTGTGGGTCTGAGCAATGAACCATGACCATGAATGGTCATGGCCTCTAACCCACGGCCACGTTGCCGGTGGTTGGTGACACCGTGTTGGTGTCTCATAGTCATGACTCAGTGAGTCACAAGTGTCAACCGAGCTTTTCAAGAAGAAAAAGTGGAGAGAAGAGGAGGAGAAGAAGATGAAGATGATGAGAAGAAGAGGAGGAGAGGATACTTAGGCCTCATTTGGTCATATAGATGAGATGAGATAAGATAAAAATCGAAAATTGAATAAAATATTATTATAATATAATTTTTGTTTCAAGATTTAAAATAGTTGAATTGTTTATTATATTTTGTGTGCCAGTTTGAAAAAGTTGTAATGATTAGATGAGATGAAATTTGATGGTTTGTGTAACTAAACGAGGCCTTAGAGAGAATGGTGGAGGGAGTGAGTGAACAAAGGAGACAGAGATTTAGGGTTTCGTTTCAATTTATAGTACTCAACTAAATATCAAAACAGCGTCGTTTTAATAATGAAAATAGATTTTACAAATAAGTATATATATATGTAACAGACAGATGACTGGGGCCTAATGAGAGCAGGCCGGGGCCTAATGCTGGCGAGCTACGGCCTAGCCAGAACCCTGTCCCCGCTTGTGTTCGGGTGCAGGCAAGGGCACGCTGTAACACCCGGGTCCAGCATGAAGCTCGCATACAAATTTTTATTTTATTTATAGAATATGATTTTTTTGTTGAGCATTGCTATGCATCATCCTACACACCACACACCAATGTGTTTTTTATTTTTTTTTATTTTTTTTCAATTTTTTTTATTTTACTCTTCTTGAAACATTTATATTTTTTTATTCATCATCCATATAATACACATTTAATAAGAGAAACAAATAAAAATAAATAAAAAAAGTTATGGTGTGTGGTGTGTAGGATGATGCAAAGATTAATTCTTCTATAATTATGCACACCCTTAATACACTAACCCACTCTCTACACACCCCATACATGGACGGCCACACCCTTCCTGCATGTTCAGAGCATCAACAACCAAAGCCCCTCCCACGTACAGCATATTTTTGTCAACTGCCCAAGCCCCTCCCACGTACATCATATTTTGTTCAACTTCCCATCACCCCACACCCACCGGACAGTTGCTCCTCCCCATTACTTTCTCTCCCACATTTTATTTTATTTTTTTCTCTCACCTAAGGCAGGCGTCTCTCTCTCTCTCTCTCTTTCTGTGAGCTTCGCCGAACAAGGCCTACCCCAGCCCAACGCCTTTATCCTCCTCCTCTGAATCCCACCTCTGTCATGCGCCTCCTGCCAGCAAGCCACCATCCAGCCCTTGATGTTGCCAGCTAGAAGCCCAACTGCGGCGGTGCAGCACCATTATTCGCACAGCCAATAACCACCACAATCCCGACTTGAGCTACCT
>QEOT01000683.1:309470-326770 GCA_003123785.1 Pterocarya stenoptera
CTCTTTAAGATCCCAATGTTCCAAAGGGTACATATATTACATACTCATGACTGCGTCTGTGAGATTTCATCCCAATAAACCACTGCTTATATTATATACTCATGACTGCGTTCTCATTACGTCAAAATGTCCGGTTTCAAGCATGGCATTCAAAATAAAAATATAATTAGCATAGACCAATTACAAATTTTCATGTGATCGAGAGAACGAGATGAGTGACACGAGGAAAGAAAGGCTTTCTCATAGTATCTATTGAGCCAGCCACTCTGCTTCCCAAATTGAAGGATATTCCAGTTGCTCCACCAGACGACATCAACATGTTTTCCTCATCATATGGCATCACCACAACATCTGCAAAGGACAGCACGACTGCCTTGAAACATGACCTATTGGCACGTTTGTAATTATCTTGGTTTGTTTGTAATACTCTGGCAGCTGTTGTAACAGACTCTGCTGCAAATGGTAGTGCACTGCAGAGCACACCACATGCTTGTACAAATGTCAGAATCAGTTAGGATTCCCTTTCGCTTATATATATACAAAATTTATACAGCCATTACAATTAATTTACACAGTGCGAAGTGGGGCTAATCGACATCATCTCTAACATTTTCTTGCATGCTTCGCCATGCCAAAAAGTCAAACGAAAGACTCAAAAGTAGTCCTCAACAATTGTTTAATCTATACGATGGCGTGTAATCTGGGTTGAAAAAATTCCTAATTCGTGCAACTTCCAAGCAATGGCCACTTCTCAGAGAAACTAATAAAGCAAAACAAGACTGCTAAATGTTAACTGCAATTATGACATCATCACTAGTTGATCTCACTAAGCGAAGAGATAATTTTAATTGTAATTAGAAATTTATTAGCCGCCACTGGCCGGTATGAAACTACACAGATAAATTACCTTTCAGGACCGGATTTTCCAATCCAATAATTTATATTTCAACTGATCCCTAAAATCATTTTGGGACGAAAACGTTTCGTCCCCATTTTAAAATATCTTCTAAAGGAATAACTTCATTGGACCTTTATCTTCTAAATACAAGTGGCTGCAATATCACTAGTAGTCGCAATCTATATAATTTCTTAGCAAACAAGTTGGCCAACAAAGCTGTGGAAACCACGCCCTCTCTCCTAATCCTCTGATCTCTTTCTCTGATCTCCCTGATCTCTGGCTCTCTCTGTTGATGGGTCGAAGAGGAATGGCCTTCCCTGCTGGACTTAGGGTCCTTATAAGTTCTGTTCTGGTCCTAATCCTTGTTCCTCCAGCTTCTAGTCATAAGAAAAATCATCACTACTGTTGGGAATTTGGACCTACCAAATTTACCCCCCAGGATCCACACTATGCAGGAATATCAAGAAAAAATAGAGAAATAATAACAACACAAGAATTTACCTGGAAACTCACAAAACAGGAGGAAAAACCAGCAGACCCAGAGAAGAAAATACACTATGTGAAAAATTATTACAATCACACAATTTTTCTCCTCACTCCAAATGACACCCACAAAGCTTCCCCACTAGCAAAACTTTAACTCTCACTTCTTTCCCTTTTACAAAAGGACTAATAGAAGATTTTTACTAGAGTCACAAATTACTAATAAGCTTATGACTTGGTGTGTAAATAACTAAGAGCCTAAGCCCTCTTATTTATAGACTTGAGTTCTTGCCTCTTCCTCACTTCCCACCAATGTGGGACTCCAAAGGAGCAAAAAATCAACAACTACTGTCCTCCTTCTTCCTGTGGCAATATCCCCCACATCAGCTATCCGTTTCGACTAAAAGGCGATCCACCAAACTGCGGAGAGCAAAGGTATGAGCTCTCATGTGATGAGAACAACCACACGTTGTTATCTTTCCATTTGAACACGACGTCTACGAATTGTTCTACCATCAATTCCAAACGGTACTTATATCTTATTGTTGACCGTGGGGCGGATGTGATGGATGTGGAGGAGTCGTGCACGATAGAGCAAATGTCTGTGACATCGTGGCCAGGACAAATTTATGATGATCCTAATATTTCCTGTACAGACATCCGCAATGTATTCTCATATGGTTTTGAGCTTTCATGGTACGGGATTTATTGTAAAAGCTGCATATACGATATTTGCTACCTTGATAACCATAATCAACCTCATTGCTATGGTGAGTAATTAATAAATTTGAGATCAGAATTCTAATGAGATGTTATTATATGCTGATCGATATATCTCGTCATTATGTTGCTGTACCATACATAAGTAGCAGTACCATACATAATTAGTTGTGATCTTCGACAATTATTGAACGTAATTTAATATGATCCCATTTTTTCCCTTTTTTATTTTTTGTCAAAACATGCAGGAAATCCTTTCTTTATTTTCTTACTAAAACAGGGCGTAACTGCAGGTGAGTTTCTTAGCAGCTTCATGCATCATAGGAAACTGTTTCTTCAATTAAATCCACATTCCAGTGTGTAGTATTTGAATCAATAATAGCAGCCACTGATTGTATAGACATTGTATTAACAATGAAAACTTGAAAATTAATATACTAGTTTTTCAAATGAGCGTACCAGATTTACTTATTTATTTACATTAATCGATCATTGTGTAGATTTGTTTATACACATGATGAGAAGCGTCAAATTAACATAAATGGATAGATTTGTTTATACAGTTTTGTTTAAATCACTTTCTATATAAATTAACTGATCACTTACCTTTATTTCTTTTCTCCCTGTGCTGCAGCTTATTATACGGGATTATTAAAGCCCATCCGTAAGAATTTATATCTCTCTGATCTATTTCTCTTCTTTCATCTTTTAACCCATCATTATATATGAAACATGAAAATAGTTTAAACTTACATACACAAACATATGATTTACGTTAAATTATTTCTACTGACATAGGATGTGCAATCCCCGCACTATTTTTTAGAAAAACAAGTGGGCCCTACCTCTAAAAAGTGACTTTTTCATGACATATCCAGGTTCTTTTTAAATGGACTTTCTCGAGATTGGTATTTTTTAAACTTGTATCTAGCATTACTTATATATAAATAAATATTATATATATTTGTAATATTTATTTATATATATAAGGGTTGGCGTGTTATATATCTCTGATCCAGCACATATCACATCTTAAGTATCTTTTCACTTTGATGAGATTCTATGAAGTCACTTAAAACAAGTTTCAACAGATACTGTGATTTGAGGATAATAAGATACAATATGAGAAGTGGAATTTCTAAAAATTAAATAAATACTAAAATGAAAAGCTTTAAAAGTTCAATTGTCAAGCCCCAACCCAAGGGAGAACCTTTTAACCTGAAGCAGCAATAATAAAGCAGCAATAATAAAAACTTAAATACAAAAAGCCCTTCAGAATCAAATATCTCAAAATTCTTCCAACTATACTAAACACTAGCAAAGTTTTTCTTAAAGAATGTATAAACAGACAATTCTAAAATATATGACAGTCGTATTTTCAAAAGCATTTCATTATAATAATAATATATCCAAAAGACCTTAGGAACAAGCCACTCAAACAACATTCGAAATAGAAATAGAGGTCATCTTTACCCCATGGCAGAGCTGTGCATGTCTGTTGTTAGCCAAGTAGAACATAGATTACTATTTTGTTACCAAAGTGATTGCACTCAAAATAGAGACCACTATTTTATACTTTGGTAGAGCCAGAAATCAGAGCAGAACAAAATCTCATGCCTCAGGGTCTACAGATATAAAGCAATAACAAAAATATTGTACGGATAAGATAATATCATATAATTGGATCAAAATTTCAGATTTCATATCAGATTTTATGCAGTAGAGAAACAAAGTACAAAAATTGCTCATGTCAACACCAGTCATTATAAAATGTCAAGTTTAAATGTTCAAATACAGGGACTAGTAATGTAGATAATAACCAAGGCTGCTTTCAAGACAAAATATGCAAGTTTTTCACAAAACCAACATTAATCAATTTTAGGCAACATCTAGTATAGGAGCACCACTTACCTGGACTTTTTAGCACAACTGACTTGTCTCACAACATAATAGAGCTAAACCCAATCGATACCTAAACAAAATTAGCAAAATCTTTAAGTTAATAGAATTTAACTAGCACATCTACAATAAGACATAATGTGCTAACTCCAAAATCTGAACTTTCGATCCAGTGACCAAATGACCCAACTTCCACACTGGTGTCATAGCAGGTCAAACCTCCTTATAGAAAATCCATTTTTCACAATTTGGCAGTAATGCACCCAACCAACCAGGTTTCAAAACCATTTTTTATACCAATCGACTCACAAGTACTCCAAAATGTAATACTTCATCCCAACCTGCTTACTTCTATCTCCAAGTCAACAACTAGATTCAATCCAGCCTCATTGAAACATTACAACAACCAAACCATTAATCCACTTAACAATGCAATTCAAACTTTAAACAATTCCTAAAATTGTCCCGTCACTCCACAAAACAAGTTAGCCACAATCTTAACATATAAAGAAAAAGAATGTCTTACCGACCTTGCGATAGTGGTTGACTGGATTTGGTGACGGGGAAGTGCAACAAAAATGGAGTGGTGGGGAGCAGCTAAGCATGTGGTGCAAGGGTCTCCATTGATCNGAATGTCTTACCGACCTTGCGATAGTGGTTGACTGGATTTGGTGACGGGGAAGTGCAACAAAAATGGAGTGGTGGGGAGCAGCTAAGCATGTGGTGCAAGGGTCTCCATTGATCACAACGGAAATACGGTGGCAACTTGGTTGTGGTGCAAGGCTTGGGTGGTGGTAGTGATGGGTTGCAACACAAAAAGGGGAGATGAGAGAGAGAGAGAGAGAGAGAGATGAGAAGGGGTCGAGGGGCTTACTAGCAGCATACTCGTGGTCGGGAGGAACACTGGTGGCCGCAAGGACAGTGAGTGAAACAACATGGGACTGAGGCATGAGGCAACAAGTGGTGTTTGAGGTGTAAGTAGCTTGATTGTCGTGGTGTGTGGTGGGGGTGGCCACAACAATGCAACAGAGAGAGAGACGGGAGATGGCTAGAAAGTACGATTGAGAGAGTGAGTGAGAGCTACACATCGAGAGAGAGAAGAGAGATATACTAGGATGAATAGAAACTTACCAACATGACGAGAGGCAATTGGCAACAACAAAGGATTGTGGCGGTGCGACCTATGGAGCAAGGCTTTGGCAATGGCAGTGCAGGACAGGCTACTACACAAGGGGGAGNGGGGGGGGGGGGGGGGGGGACAGAGAGAGAGAAAGAGAGAACATAGCGAGGGTTGGAACTTGTGACGGCGAGTAGGGGTGCATCTTTGACCAGAACAGAGTGCTTTTTGCACCAAAAAATAAACCATATTTCAAGGAATCAATCTGTGGTGGCAGTTTGTGCAAATACGATGAGTATACAAGTCGTATAGTGCATGAGAGGAAACCGATGTATGTGATTGATGATGAGAGAGAGAGGACATCAATCTATTAAGTGCTTAGAAAGTCTTTGGAGGACATATGGTGAATGGAAAATAATACCAAATAACACATTGCTCTGAGACTTTCTAAGCACTAGGAATTGGGTGGCTTTGATGCCAAGATAAACAAGTTAAAAGGGTGTCTTGTTTTTTTTTTTAAAGTCGAATATACCTCCTTTATTGCTGTTTCAAAGAAAAAGTAGTCATTATAGTATTTTTCCTTTTGTATATCACTAACTATCTCTATGGGACTATCCTCAATCCATACCCTCTCCTTAGAATACATAAGTGCTAACTTTGCTAGTTTATGAGTTATGTTATTAGCTTCTCTATACACAAATCTAACATTTCAATCCAATCTATCAACTAACAACAGTCTCACATTGTCAACAATATTCCTACAATCTGCCCATATTTATTCTTTGCTATTGGTGGCCTTCACGATCGACTCTTAGAGTCCCCTTCCAAGGTTACCTTTGACATGCCTAACTCTGGACATAAGTATCCTGCTCTCCTTAAAGCCCAAACTTCTGCAATTATAGGTTTCTGTGCATGATCCACAATAGAGTTCAAACAAACTTGTACCTCACCATCGGAGTCTCTAATAACAACACTAAGACCCACTTCTTTGAGACACATCCACTACTACATTCCAATTCGCTTTTACACACAAATCAAATGACTTTTCCCATTCAACCTCCCTTTTGTCTATGTCCCCCAACATCTCTGTCTTCTAATGATAATTTTGAGCTATGTTGAATTCATTTAGTCCCTCTTTGGTAGATTTTAGGACACTCAGTTCTGCAAATTTTTTATCAAACATCCATGAATTCCTTCTTAACCATATCTTCCTCAAAGTACAAGCTACCATCTCCACCTCCTCCATTCCTAGCTGCACATTAAGTTTTTTCCATAACTCCATGAAGTTCGACTCATAGCTACTCCACTTATGGACAGGACTTTCGGATTCAGCCCAGACATTCGAGGTTGCAAGACAACTCCAAAGGGCATGCATGGTTGTTTCAGATTCCAACTCACAAACTAGAATTTAAAATTTGTTTCTTAGCCAAGTTCTCCTTTGTACGTAGTAGGTCGAGATAGGCCTTCCACAAGAAGTGTTTGACAGCTGCTTGTACATTAAGCCCCCATATGAGATTCTATTCTTTCTCTTCGTAGCCACCTTTTGAGGATTCCCCTATCTTTCTTCTCATTCTTTTATGCTCCAGGTGAGAAAATTTACCATCATTTGAGCATCCTCATACTATTTTATCCACTGCTCTCGATCTACTAATAGGGATACTACAAATCAACTCCACTTCCTCCTCTGAATCCTCTAAAGGTACATTAGAGTGTCATATATAGGTGAACAAGGCTAGAGGAATAATGAAAATACAATAAATACAAAATAAGTCAAAGATACTATTCGAGATAGATTAACTATAATAAGCTAAATATGGTATAAATAAGGCATATTACCACGCATATACTAGAATATAATAAATATATTTTATCATAAATATGACAATATTCTAACACGTTAGACTCTGAAATGTAAATCGCACACATATCCAAGTAAGAATTAATTATCTAGTGCCTCAAAATGTAACGGTCTATATATATATATATATGGTCTAGTTTGAGTACTGAAGAGAATACTTCACTATTATTTATTATTTTATTTTATTATTACTTTTTATTACTATTTACTACTATTCAATATTCTGATATTATTTTTTCATTACTATTCACAGAATACCTCACAATACTTTACTACCTACACACAACCAAATGTCCCAAAAATATGTGATCACCAATAATTATCAACTACGAAGCTAATAACGTCTATGTAGATTCTATGCTCACTACCGGTTGCCTCGGTTGCGTGTTCTCCACTCATGGTTAGTGATCTCAATCCGATAAAACATACCATTAATTAAATAAACTAATGGACAAATTATTAAGTACTCTCATCCTTACACTCACACACATTCATGTTAAAACTAGTTGACATAATAATAATGGCAATAGTTGTCTATACTTAAATTATTTAGTAATTCTTAATATATATATATATATATTTGTTCTTCAATTTGTATTGTCCATGTTTGGGAAGTGAAATTAGTTGAGACTATCTCATCTCATCTCAAAATTTTTTATAATGTTTTTTCAACTATCACTCAAATACAAAACACTTTTCGATTTTAAATATTCTACTTTTTCATCTAATCATTATTTAATTATTAAAATTTTTTCAAACTTTCAAACAAAATACGAAAAACAAAACAACTATTTCAGATTTTAAAATAAAAATAACATTTTAAAAAATTTTAAAACTTTATAATATTTTTATTTAATTTTTTCTATTTCATTTCCTATAAATTCAATAAAACATGTTAAGTACTCAAATTATTTTATTACATTTCACAAACCGTTTCACTAATATTAACATAATTCTCATAACATATTCTTATACACAAATATGCCCCTTCATTTTTTCCTTTTGACACTCGTTTCAAGAGAAAGAAATTTGAAAAAATATTATTAAAATCACCTACGTTTTCGAGTATATATTCATCTCGTATTTAATTCGAAGATAACTTATCACCGCTTTAAAAGTGTTCTACCCTATCTAGTACTGATGACTCTTAGCTCCATAATTGAAAGAACTCAAATTCTCAAAAAATTTATAAATAAAAGGAAAGAACGATTGTAGAAGAAATAATTCAAAATTCTTCTGCCATCTTTACCACTTACAAAATTTTTATCATTGCTCAACTATGTTTCATTTCAAATCCATGTATTTGAAATATCTTTATTAGCTCTAAGCTTTTTTTATTAGATTCTTGTTTGTTTTGAGTATTGTTTGAAGTATCATTCCTATTTTTAGTCTTTTAATTTTAGTTCTACAGTTGATCAAGGCCTTATGTAGCCCATTGTTGACTGTCCCATTTGGAGTCAGAGTTAATCTCAACTCATCTCATCATATTTAACCATTACAATTATTTTTAAATTTTCACACAAAATATAATAAACAATTAAAAATTAAAAATTCTAAAATAATAATAATATTAAAAAAATAATATTTTAACAATATTTTATTCAACTTTCACCTTAACTCATCTCATCTCAACTCATTATCCAAACGCCACCAATCTTTTAGCTTATTGTTAGCTTTTGTTGGTTTTTGTTTATTATCAACCCATTGTTGACCAAAGCTCTAGATTTGATATTTCAGTTATCAGTCACTTCATCACTAATGTCACTTTTATTACCTCATGACAATTAATCAATTAATACGAGGACTACAAATTTCAAACTAAATATTTTAGCAAGTAATTAATCTACCTCTTCTCATTAATTTAACCTTTTGAAATAAGTAGTGGTTTCACATGATATCAGGGTAGAGATCTCATATTCAAATCTTGACTCTATATTTTACCTAATTAATTAAATATTTCACGTGTTAGACCAGCTCACTTATTAAAGGATTGTCTGGTCCACACATGATGAGAGTGTTAAGATAAATACAAATAATTAAATTTACCTTCTCCTTACAATTTAACCTTTTGGGACAAGTGTCGGTTTCAAATTAACAATAACACTTCGGTTGGGTTGTTCATTTAATATGGGCAATCACAAGACACAACTCTTGATGTTATAAACCAATATATAATTAGAGATACAAGTATTAATTAACGGTAATCATCATGTTAGTTACAAATCCAAGATATATTAATAAACTTATATATTTATGGACGTGCTAGTACCGTCCATCTCTAATATTTATGGACCTTCGACATCATCAATGAGCAAATATTTCCCGGATGCTTCTCCAAGCCGCCAGAGACTCAAAGAATGACTCAAAAGTACTCTACAGACTTAAATTTATCCTTTTAGTCGATACGACCTCGCATAATTTGGGTTCAACAAACAAGTTTAAGCCGATTGTACTGTATTGCCCGATTCTGATTACCTAGTACCATTATTGATATGCTTAATTCTGAGGATTGATATTTATCTTGAACAATATCACGAAACTCAATTCTTACTGAATACCCGACACGTGAATATCACATTAAATTGTTTATTTGTTTTTATTTATTTCTTATAAAAATAACTATTTTTTATTAAAATAAATTTATTCTCATCACGAATTATCATTCTTACAGTGATATATATTAGGACCACATTTATCGATCCTAGTTTATTAATTATTGAATTCAGACGATGACGTGGAACTTTCTTTTTTGTCAAATTAACCTGACAGGATATTTTATCAAGTCCATACCAA
Source organism: Pterocarya stenoptera (assembly GCA_003123785.1). Taxonomy (NCBI): domain Eukaryota; kingdom Viridiplantae; phylum Streptophyta; class Magnoliopsida; order Fagales; family Juglandaceae; genus Pterocarya; species Pterocarya stenoptera. The sequence goes on from QEOT01000683.1 coordinate 319,239, forward strand.
ACATAGGACTTACTGCAGCTAATTTGATAGGTGTGGCAGCTACATTAATTGGATTACTGCTCGGTAAGAATTTAATGTATCTCGCTCTTTTTATCTTTTTTAATTGTTTTAGTAAATTAATCATTCCTTAAACTACAAAACAAGAAATAGTTAGACATCATTGACATTAAAAATAAATAGTTAGCCAAACCACAAGAATTTTGAAATGGTGTAATTTGTTGTGTATAATTATCACTTTCATATAATTATCACTTTTGTGTTTTCCTTTCCAGAATGGCATGTGGCAATCAGTGTATTAGGTGCTGCATTTGTGATTGCATTTTTTATATATAAATGGCGAAGGAGGCACTTATCCATGTACGATGATGTTGAGGAATTTCTGCAAAGCCAAAATAACCTCATGCCAATAAGGTACTCTTTCTCAGAAATTAAGAAAATGACCAAAGGTTTTAGGGAAAGATTAGGTGAAGGAGGATTTGCCACCGTATTTAAAGGAACACTTCGAAGTGGACGTCTTGTCGCAGTAAAGATGTTAAGCCAGTCCAAAGCAAATGGGCAAGATTTTATCAATGAAGTGGCAACTATTGGAAGGATCCATCATGTGAATGTAGTGCAACTATTGGAAGGATCCGCATTATGGTGCATACAATTGAAGCCTAGCGATCGTCCATCAATGAACAAAGTCATCAAAATGCTTGAAGGAGATGTTGAATGCTTACAAGTTCCTCTCAAGCCTCTCCAACCATCACTAAAGAGAGAGATAAAGGGTGATAGAGATAATTCAAATCAAGCTTCATCGTCAATTCAATCAGATGAATAAAATCTTATTTAATTTTTATTATTTATCTTTTTAAAATTGAACTATCTCTTTCTATTCTTTTTCTTTTTTAAGAGAAGACTTTGTACAGACTGAACTATAGGTGATAAGTTTTCTACGCTTGTTGTAGTATACTATGCAGTGCTATCAAAATAAGTATTAATCTAAATATAGTTTGATGCTACTCATCCATGTATAATTGTTTTACATATTTCCCTCTCTCTCTCTCTCTATTATTTCTTTTTCTCGCTTCTTTCATCTATCTATTTTTATTATTTTCTCTCTACTTTTTTTCATTTATTTAATTTAAATTAAATATATAAAAAATTTAGATAAGTTGTTGAATCATGAATGGTACTCTTAAAAAATCGTTAGTTAAAATAAGAAAAGTAGGATGTAATGAGTTTTTCAGATTAAAAAAAATATAGATTAGCTATTGGAAGTGCTCTTACAATATGTAACAGCAAGTCATGTTTGATCTGGGTCTGTGGTAGCGTCAATAATATTATATTATTTAGAAGTGATCATATTAGTAATTGGTAGTAATAAATAACCATATAGACTAAAACTTTTCATATCTACATGACTTTTTACAATTTCTTTCTTTTCTTTATTTTCTTTTAATGAAAGTGATGTATAGACGAGAATGTCGCGTGTATATGTAAGTTTTTCTTTTTGGTACAATTAGTATTGCCCTAAATAATATGACAATAGGAGTAGTTCAGAAAATAAAACGTAATTAATGCTATTAGTCAACTTTAGTGCCTCAAATTGTAACGGTCCATATAAAAGTGCCCCAAAATTAATGTAAGTTCACCAATAATAATCAGCATTCTAAACTAACGTCTCTATATTGTTTTTATATGCTTATTAGCGGTGGCTGTTCATGTAACACCCCGACTTGAAATTACTATGGGATTATTGAGGGTAATTTAATTGGGCCTAAAATATTTATTGGGTGAGCTTATGATTTAATATTTATTGAGGTTGGCTTGAAATTTTAGTTAGGCCCATAGGCCCAAAATTTTAATAGAGATTGATTTCTTAGAATAAAATATGTGACGTAGTTTCCCCTGAACACATGGGTAAATATGATATATACATAAATGAATTATAACTATTTGAAAAAAAAGAAAAAAAGGATTGGGGCGAATGTCTGAAATGTAAAGTAAATATATCCATATGAATCCATATAGAGCTATTGAGGTTGGCTTAGAATTTTAGTGGGCCCATAGGTCCATAGTTTTAATTTTTGGCCCGTAAAAATTTAATGGATGATTTTGGATTTTATTAATAGGCTAAAATTAAGAAAATTCCAATTGAGATTTATTGGATATTTTATTGAATTCAGGAATTTGTTGATTTTAATTGAGGTAATTAGGATAATAATTACACATAAAGAATTGCAAAATTGGATTCATTAGAACTTTTAAAAATTTAAGTGTAATAATTATATTTTTGAATTTTGGATGTCAACTGGACCAATAATAGAATGCCATGTGTCACCATAGCGTATCTCGATATTAGCGGGTAGGAAACCACTGCATGCATATATTATATACTCATGACTGCGTTCTCATTACGTCAAAATGTCAAGTTCACGCATGGCATTCAAAATAAAAATATAATTAGCAAAGACAAATTACAAATTATTTTCATGTGATCGAGATCAGGATCATTTTTTTATATACCAACACAAAGTACACACAAGGTTCAGTCATTAATATTGTTGTATTGTCTTACTAAAGAACGAGAGAACGAGATGACAGCACGACTTTCTCATAGTATCTATTGAGCCAGCCACTCTGCTTCCCAAATTGAAGAATATTCCAGCTACTCCACCAGACGACATCAACACGTTTTCCTCATCATACGGCATCACCACAACATCTGCAAAGGACAGCACGACTGCCACTACCTTGGAATCATCTGTAATAACTTAGAATAGCCTTGAAATTATCTTGGTTTGTTTGTAATACTCTGGCAGCTGTTGTAACAGACTCTGCTGCAAATGTTAGTGCACTGCAGAGCACACCACATGCTTGTACAAATGTCAGAATCAGTTAGGATTCCCTTTTTCTTATATATATACAAAATGTATACAGCCATTACAATTAATGAGAATTGAGATTATTCCTTCATCTTCAAATTCTTACAGTATCATCTATGCTTGATTACACAGTGCGAAGTGGGGCTAATCGACATCATCTCTAACATTTTCTAAAAAGTCAAAAGAAAGACTCAAAAGTACTCCTCCACAATCGTTTAATCTATACGATAAGTAGGTGTGTATAATTAACTCCGTCAATTGCCTCGTCTCTCACAGTATTCACAACTGACTCCATGAACCCATGCGTTTCTATTTCTTGTGAACATTTCTTGAACGCGGGCTTATGTTTACTAGTCCTCCTTTACCTACATCATTTAGTTACCCCTATATCTGCATTATTACATATATGTATATGTTTGCCTACATACAGCTGTGGAAACCACGCCCAAATCTCCCCTAATCCTCCTAGCTCTATCTTTGTCTGATCTCTGCCTCCCTCTGTTGATAGGAAGAGGAATGGCCTTCCCTGCTGGACTCAGGCTCCTTATAAGTACCATTCTGGTCTTTAAAGTAGGATGCTATGCATCAGCTACTATTCACTCCTCACATCCCACGCTTATAACTTTTTCATAGGATGTATAGTTATTTTTCATAGGATGTAAGAGGTTTTTCATAAAGTGTGGGGTAGTGAATAGTAATTGATGAGAAAAATTTTTCCAAACCTTTAATAGTTTTTTTTTTTTTAAGAAAAGGCTCCATCCTGATTTAAACCCTAGACCATAGAGACCAATGCAATGATCTTATCTCTTGGACTACATCTCAAGGCTACTGTAGTTGCTGAATTTTTACATTGCTTATTCATTAAATGGTTATGCCACATGTGTTTTTTAAAGAAATATTTATTTGTATGATTATGGTTGCTGAATATATGCATGTCATGATATAATGAGGTCATCTTTACATATTTGTTAGGCATTTTATTTTATATTATAATTACCTAGATTATTACTTTTTTGTGAATAATAAATATTTGGACGAAATATGATGATATTTTTGTATATGTATTGTGATTACGTGTAATTCATGTATGAGCTCATTTTATCACTAGGCAAATTTCAGGAATTAGTCTTCAGTTTTTTTTTTTTAAGATTTGATAAAATAGAGTATCAAGTAGCTTAAGCATGTACTCTCCATGCGTTTGATTGGCCCAAATGGTTTTCTTCAATCTAGGAAGGAATTGTTCTTACATGTGACTAGTTCAATAAATTCAGATGGGATAAGTTGAGACTAAAGTTAAAAAGTTAAATAAAGTATTGTTATAATATATTTTTTAATATTATTTTTGTTTTAGAATTTGAAAAAATTGAATTGTTTATTTTATTTTGTATTGAGATTTGAAAAAATGTAATAATGAAATTAAGATGAGATAAGATATTTTATAAAAACAAACGAAGTCATAATTTTAATTGTAATTAAAAATTTCTGAGCCGCCACTGGCTGGTATGAAACTACACAGATAAATTACCTTTCAGGACCGGATTTTCTAATCCAATAAATTATATTTCAACTGATCCCTAAAATAATTTTGGGATGGAAACGTTTCGTCCCCATTTTATCCCTAAAAGGTCATACTTCTAAATACATGAAGTGGCTGCAATATCACGAGTAGTCGCAATGTGAAAGAGGCGTAATGGTTAATCGACATCATCTCTAACATTTTCTTGGATGCTTCACCATGCCAAAAAGTCAAAAGACTCAAAAGTAAGCAAGCACCACCAATAATAATTTTGCCTCGTCTCTCACAGTATTACTCCGTCAACCCATGCAATTCTATTTCTTTGTGAACATTTCTTGAACGCGGGCTTATTCCGTCCTCCTGTACCTACATCATTTGTGGAAACCACGCCCAAATCTCCCCTAATCCTCTCTTTCTCTGATCTCCCTGATCTCTGGCTCTCTCTGTTGTTGGCTCGAAGACGAATGGCTTTCCCTGCTGAACTCAGGGTCCTTATAAGTACTGTTCTGGTCCTAATCCTTGTTCCTCCAGCTTCTAGTCTTAAGAATACTGATTACTACTGTCCTCCTTCTTCCTGTGGCAATATTCCCAACATCAGCTATCCCTTTCGACTAAAAGGCGATCCACCAAACTGCGGAGACAAAAGGTTTGAGCTCTCATGTGATGACAACAACCACACGTTAATGTTATCTTTATATGAAGGTAGTAAATACTACGTAAGCCAAATCAATTACAACAACTACACAATCCGAGTTGTAGACTCAGGTATTCAGGAGGATAATTACTCCTTCATCCCTCGTTATTTTCTAAACAAAGATAATTTCAGTATTTCGAGGCTGCCGGACTGGGATATTTCATATTGGTCTCAAGTTGTGACTATTGTGAATTGTAAAAAGCCAGTGACTTCGGCCTCCCCTTTCAATTCGTACAAAACTATTTCTACGAATTGTTCTAATATCAACAAGGGATATGGGCCGTCTTCTTCCAACTACTCTTTTTCTCAAGATTCCAAACGGTACTCATATCTTATTGTTGGTCCAGCGAATGTGATGGATGTGGAGGAGTCGTGCACGATAGAGCAAATGTATCTGAGATCGTTTAGGCAAGGAAAATATTATGATGATCGTAATAATATTTCCTGTACAGACATCCGCAACGTATTCTCATATGGTTTTGATCTTTCATGGTACCGGATTTATTGTGGAAGCTGCGGATACGATCGTTGCGACTTCCTTGTGTACGATAATCAAGTTTATTGCAACCGATGGGGTGAGTAATTAATAAATTTGAGATCAGAATTCTGATGAGATATTTATTATATGCTGATCGATCTATCTTGTTATTATGTTGCTTTTGCAATTTAAGTACTATACTTGTTTTGAGTTGACTGAATTCTTGGATTTCCCACTCCAACTGATCTTCGACAATTATTGAATGTAATTTAGGATGAAACTTTATAGTGCATGTATGGTATGTACCGGCCGACACAATACCCATTTACAGGGGATATAAAATCGGGGCTATTTTTGCAGCATTATAATGACCTGATTTTTAATTGAAGATTCCAGACGCTAATGTGATCCCATTTTTACCCTTCTTTATTTTTTTGTCAAAACATGCAGGAAATGCTTTCGTTCTTTTCTTACTACAACTGGCCAAAACTGTAGGTGAGTTTTCAATCCCCATAAGATGTCTTTTTTGCTTTTGTTTTTTTTTTTGAGAATGAACATTAATATTATATTTATTAATAAAAGTCCATCAAAGGAGGGAAAGAACACAAGATGGACAATCCTCCATCTCAATAGAATCATCCTCTAATTACTCTAAAGAGTTTTTTGGCTTAACAATGAGTTTCTGTTTCAAATAGCTTCCTTGCAATTTGAATTTGAAAACTAACTTTTATATCGATCTAATATCTTTTTTTGTAAGTAATATGCACTTTTTACAGTAAAATTACCACTTTTTATAAGACAAATTTGACACATAAAACAAAGGCTTAAACATAACTAAGAACATGATTTAAACTCAAGAAAACACAAGGAAGGCATCTATCAAAAATACCTTACAAAGCACACGGCTGGGAGCAAAACAGAGCACAACATAAAAGTATTATCCTTCCTCTATTCGGTTACCACCAACTAGAACAATCATGAGAGGAAAAAATTGAGAAATCAGTCTAGAAACTACCACACAGCAATCGGCCAGCACAGAAATTCAAAAATCCCAAATACATGGCACGGGTTTGCTTAGCACGATCTCAACCCACACGAAATTTTGAGGATAAGCATCAAACAAGGAAATGGAAGAGGAATTTCGAATATATATGTATATTAAAATACATAGAAAATAAATTAGTTTAAACAAATTAATAACATAAATTTTTCCTAGTAGGACTTGAGTACTATGACATAATTTGATAATTAATGATCCGATTATCAAGTTTAATAGTTTATGCTGCGAACTAAAAAAAATTGATATTTTGATGGTTTTAAAATGTAATTTTTCCTGTATTTCTTCTAAAAAAATAGTTGAGTTTGTTCAACATGATGGTCCAGTTCTATTATGTCTTGTAATGCACGTGCGAATAATCATGTCAACAGCTCTTGATGTTTAGAAAGTTAACAACAGTGTCTACAACTATGATTTTCTCTTAAAATCACATACATGTTTGGAAAGGAGCATTAATATTAAATTGTAGATTAATAGAGATATATATTTTATGAGGAGAAAAATACTAACAATAATGTTAGTTATAAATATTCAAATTATTTATATCATTTTCTATATTATTATAAATTAACTGATCACTTACCTTTATTTCTTTTTTCCATGTGCTGCAGCTAAGTATACTGGATTGTTATGGCTCTTCGGTAAGAATTTGTATCTGTCTAATGATCGATTTGTCTTCTTTCATCTTTAAACTGTTCATCCCTTAAGCAATGAAACGTGAAAATAGTTTAAACTTGGAGATAAGATCAAATATAATAATTACATACACACACACATATATATATATATATATAATTTACAAAAATTTATTTGTACGACATAAGATGTGCAATCCCACGCAATATTTTTAGATAAAAAGTTGGCTCTACCTTTAAATAGTGACTTTCTCATGGCATGCCCAGTTTTTTTTTTTTTTTTTT
>QEOT01000683.1:327625-344496 GCA_003123785.1 Pterocarya stenoptera
CTCTTTAAGATCCCAATGTTCCAAAGGGTACATATATTACATACTCATGACTGCGTCTGTGAGATTTCATCCCAATAAACCACTGCTTATATTATATACTCATGATTGCGTTCTCATTACGTCAAAATGTCCAGTTTCAAGCATGGCATTCAAAATAAAAATATAATTAGCATAGACCAATTACAAATTTTCATGTGATCGAGAGAACGAGATGAGAGACACGAGGAAAGAAAGGCTTTCTCATAGTATCTATTGAGCCAGCCACTCTGCTTCCCAAATTGAAGGATATTCCAGCTGCTCCACCAGACGACATCAACACGTTTTCCTCATCATATGGCATCACCACAACATCTGCAAAGGACAGCACGACTGCCTTGAAACATGACCTATTGGCACGTTTGTAATTATCTTGGTTTGTTTGTAATACTCTGGCAGCTGTTGTAACAGACTCTGCTGCAAATGGTAGTGCACTGCAGAGCACACCACATGCTTGTACAAATGTCAGAATCAGTTAGGATTCCCTTTTGCTTATATATATACAAAATTTATACAGCCATTACAATTAATTTACACAGTGCGAAGTGGGGCTAATCGACATCATCTCTAACATTTTCTTGCATGCTTCGCCATGCCAAAAAGTCAAACGAAAGACTCAAAAGTAGTCCTCAACAATTGTTTAATCTATACGATGGCGTGTAATCTGGGTTGAAAAAATTCCTAATTCGTGCAACTTCCAAGCAATGGCCACTTCTCAGAGAAACTAATAAAGCAAAACAAGACTGCTAAATGTTAACTGCAATTATGACATCATCACTAGTTGATCTCACTAAGCGAAGAGATAATTTTAATTGTAATTAGAAATTTATTAGCCGCCACTGGCCGGTATGAAACTACACAGATACATTACCTTTCAGGACCGGATTTTCCAATCCAATAATTTATATTTCAACTGATCCCTAAAATCATTTTGGGACGAAAACGTTTCGTCCCCATTTTAAAATATCTTCTAAAGGAATAACTTCATTGGACCTTTATCTTCTAACTGTAAGTGGCTGCAATATCACGAGTAGTCGCAATCTATATAATTTCTTAGCAAACAAGTTGGCCAACAAAGCTGTGGAAACCACGCCCTCTCTCCTAATCCTCTGATCTCTTTCTCTGATCTCCCTGATCTCTGGCTTTCTCTGTTGTTGGGTCGAAGAGGAATGGCCTTCCCTGCTGGACTCAGGGTCCTTACAAGTACGGTCCTAATCCTTGTTCCTCCAGCTTCTAGTCTTAAGAATAATCATCACTACTGTCCTCCTTCTTCCTGTGGCAATATCCCCAACATCAGCTATCCGTTTCGACTAAAAGGCGATCCACCAAACTGCGGAGACGAAAGGTATGAGCTCTCATGTGATGACAACAACCACACGTTGTTATCTTTACATGATGGTAGTAAATACTACATAAGCCAAATCAATTACAACAACTACACAATCCGAATTGTAGACTCAGGTATTCAAAAGGATAATTATTCCTTCATCCCTCGTTATTTTATAAACGGTCGTAATTTGAGTACTGAGAGTTGGAGTTGGCCGGACTGGGATCCATATCAAATATATAAGGTAAGTGGTAACAATTTCTCAAAGGTAATACTATCAAAAGTTGTGGTTATTGTGAACTGTGAAAAGCCAGTGAGTTGGGCTTCCCCTTTCCATTTGAACAAGACTTCTACGAATTGTTCTACCATCAATTCCAAACGGTACTTATATCTTATTGTTGACCGTGGGGCGGATGTGATGGATGTGGAGGAGTCGTGCACGATAGAGCAAATGTCTGTGACATCGTGGCCAGGACAAATTTATGATGATCCTAATATTTCCTGTACAGACATCCGCAATGTATTCTCATATGGTTTTGAGCTTTCATGGTACGGGATTTATTGTAAAAGCTGCATATACGATATTTGCTACCTTGATAACCATAATCATGATTATGGTTATCAACCTCATTGCTACGGTGAGTAATTAATAAATTTGAGATCAGAATTCTAGTGAGATAGTTATTATATGTTGATCGATATATCTCGTCATTATGTTGCTGTACCATACATAATTAGCAGTACCATAATTGTGATCTTCGACAATTATTGAACGTAATTTAATATGATCCCATTTTTTCCCTTTTTTATTTTTTGTCAAAACATGCAGGAAATCCTTTATTTATTTTCTTAATAAAACAGGCCGTAACTGCAGGTGAGTTTTCAATCCCCATAAGACATTGGCTTCTCTTCTAAATCATTGATCAAATTGTAAAAGCATATTTTTCACATCTGTAATAGCCAGATCTACTCTATTACAATGAGAATCATAACGCTTGATGCTATTAATAACGCTTTTTAATCTCAACTCACTACCAAAAATTGTTGTTGAAAATAAAATCACTCCTTCTATGCTAGACTAGTCTACTTGCTGTCACAACTATTTCTTCCCTCTCTGTTCTTCATGATCAGCAATAAATACTATACATAGGAAAACTTTTGCAGCATTTGGAATTGTTAATTTCTTCTGTTCCAAACAGCTTCCTTGCAATTTGAATTTGAATTTGAATTCGATCCAATATCTGATCTTTTCGTAAATAATATGCACTTTTACAGTAAAATTACCACTTGTTGATGAACACCTCCATATTATCTTATCTAGACATTTTGAAAGACTAATAGGTAGGTATTCTTAGCAGCAATTCATAATATTCAATTAAATCCACATTCCAGTGTTTAGTATTTGAATCAATAATAGCAGCCACTGATTGTATAGACATTGTATTAACAACGAAAACTTAAAAATTAATACTAGTTTTACAAATGAGCGTACAGATCTTATTTGTTTTCATTAATCGATCATTCTGTAACGACTGATCTTTTATAAAAAAAATTATATAGACGTAGTAATTCTCTGAAAATTGTTCTTTCCAAGCCCCTACGTACAGATCACTAGAGCCCAGACTTAGAAATATTGATGCAACTCTACTTGAACAAGTTATTATATTTATTGGTAACATAAATGGATAGATTTGTTTATACAGTTTTGTTTAAATCACTTTCTATATAAATTAACTGATCACTTACCTTTATTTCTTTTCTGCATGTGCCGCAGCTTCTCATACTGGATTATTAAAGCCCATCCGTAAGAATTTATATCTCTTTAATTGATCTATTTCTCTTCTTTCAGCTTTTAACCCATCATTATATATGAAACATGAAAATAGTTTAAACTTGCAGATAAGGTAAAATAAGTTGGCCCTACCTCTAAAAAGTGACTTTCTCATGGCATCATGTCCAGATTCTTTTTAAATGGACTGTCCCCAAGACTTGCCCTTCCTAAACTTATAGCTAGCATTACTTATATATAAATAAATATTATATATATTTATAATATTTATTTATATACATAAGTGACGTGTTATATATCTCCGATCTAGCTAACATATCACATCTTAAGTGTCCTTTCACTTTAATAAAATTCTATGAAATCACTAAAAATAAGTTTCAACAGATACTGTGATTTGAGGATAATAAGATAAAATATGAGAAGTGTAATTTCTAAAAATTAAATAAATACTAACATGAAAAGCTTTAAAAGATCGATTGTCAAGCCCCATACCTAAGGGGAACCTTTTAACCTGAAACCCGCAATAATAAAAGCCCTCCAAAATCAAATATCTCAAAATTCTTCCAAGTAAACTATACTAAACACTAGCAAAGTTTCTCTTAAAGAATTTATAAACAAACAATTCTAAAAAATATATCAATTGTAATTTCAAAAGCATTTCATTATAATAATAATATATCCAAAAGACCTTAGGATCAAGCCTACTCAAACAACATCCGAAATAGAAATAGAGGCCATCTTTACCCCATGGCAGAGTTGTGCATATCTGTTGTTAGCCAAGTAGAACATAAATCACTATTTTGTTACCAAAGTGAGTGCACTCAAAACATAGACCACTATTTTATACTTTGGTAGAGCCAGAAATTAGAGCAGAACAAAATCTCATGCCTCAGGGTCTACAAATATAATGCAATAACAAAAATATTATATTGATAAGATAATATCATATAATTGGATCAAAATTTCAGATTTCATATTCAGAATTTATGCAGTAGAGAAACAGAGTACAAAAATTGCTCATGTCAACACCATTCATTATAAAATGTCAAGTTTAAATGTTCAAATATAGGGACTAGTGTAGATAATAACCAAGGCTACCTTAATGACAAAATATGCAAGTTTTTCAAAAAACCAACATCAATCAGTTTTAGGCAACATCTAGTATAAGAGCACCGCTTACCTGGATTTTTTAGTATAACTGACTTGTCTCACAACATAGTAGAGCTAAAACCAATCGATACCTAATCAAAATTAGTAAAATCTATAAGTTAATAGAATTTAACTAGCACATTACAATAAGACATAATGTGCTAATTCCAAAATCAGAACTTTCTATCCAATGACCAAATGACCGAACTTCCACACTGGTCTCATAGCAGGTCAAACCTCCTTAAAGAAAATCCATTTTTCACAATTTGGCAGTTACACACCCAACCAACCAGGTTTCAAAACCATGTTTTTATACCAATCGACTCACAAGTACTCTAAAATTGCTCATGTAATACTTCATCCCAACCTGCTTACTTCCATCTCCAAGTCAACAACCAGATTCGACCAAGCCTCATTGAAACATTACAACAACCAAACCATTAATCCACTGAGCAATGCGATTCAAACTTCAAAAATTTCCTAAAATTGTCTCGTCACTCCACAAAACAAGTTAGCCACACTCTTAACATATAAAGAAAAAGAGTGTCTTACTGACCTTGCAATAGTAGTTGACTGGATTTGGTGACGGGGAAGTGCAACAAGAATGGAGTGGTGGGGAGTAGTTGAGCATGTGGTGCAGAGGCCTCCATTGGTCACAATGGCAATACTAGCAGCTTGCTCGTGGTCGGGGAGGAACACTGGTGGTAGCAAGGACAGTGAGCGAAATAGCATGGGACTGAGGTGTGAGGCAAAGAGTGGTGTTTGAGGTGTAAGCAACTTGACTGTCGTGGTATGTGGTGGGGGTGGCCATTGCAATGCAACAAAGAGAGAGATGGGAGACTGCTAGAAAGCAAGATTAAGAGAGTGAGTGAGAGCTGCTGATGGAGAGAGAGAAGAGAGATATACTAAGACGAATAGAAACTTACCAACATGACGAGCAGCAACTGGCAACAACAAAGGATTGCAGCGGTGCGACCTATGGAGCAAGGCTTTGGCAGCGGCAGTGCCCGACAGGCTACGACACAAGGGGGAAGAGAGAGAGCGAAGTGAGGAAATGGGTGGAGAGACTGAGAGAGAGAGAAAGAGAGAACAAAGATTGAGAGGGAACCGAACCGAGAGAGATAGATGTTGGGGTTGGGAGAGAGGAGGCATTCAGAGTGGTCGTTCGAACTTGTGACAGTGAGTGGGGGTGCATGTTTGACCAGAACAGAGTGCTTTTTGCACCAAAAAATTGACCATATTTCATGGAATCAATTTGTGGTGGCGGTTTCTGCAAATACAATGAGTATACAAGTCGTACAGTGCATGAGAGCAAACCGATGTATGTGATTGATGATGAGAGAGAGAAGACATCAATCTATTAAGTGCTTAGAAAGTCTCTAGAGGACTTATGGTGAATGGAAAATAATACCAAATAACACATTGCTTTGAGACTTTCTAAGCACTAGGAATTGGGTGGCTTTGATGCCATGATAAACAAGTTAAAAGGGTATCTTTTTTTTTTTTAAAGTCGAATATACCTCCTTTATTGTTGTTTAAAAAAAAATCAGTTATTACTGTATTTTTCCTTTTGTATATCACTAACACTCTCAATGGGACTATCCTCAATCCATACCCTCTCCTTAGAATATATAAGTGCTAATTTTGCTAGATGAGCTAGGTTATTAGCTTCTCTATACACAAATCTAACATTTCAATCCAATCTATCAACTAACAACAGCAAGACAAAGCTTTTGCAATTATATGTTTCTGCGCATGATCCGCAATAGAGTTCAGAAAAACCTGTACCTCACCATCAGAGTCTCTAATAACAACACCAAGACCCACTTTTTTGAGACACACATCCACTACTACATCCCAATTCACTTTTACACACAAATCAAATGGCTTTTCCCATTTAACCTCTCTTCTGTCTGTGCCGCCCGACATCTGTGTCTTCTAATGATAGTCTTGTGCTATGATGAATTCATTTAGTCCCTCTTTGGCAGATTTTAGGACACTCAGTTCTGCAAATTTTTTTTATCAAACATCCATGAATTCCTTCTTAGCCATATCTTCCTCAAAGTACAAGCTACCATCTCCAGCTCCTCCATTCCTAGCTGCACATTAAGTTTTTTCCAAAACTCCAGGAAGTTCGACTCATAGCTACTCCACTTATGGACAAGACTTTCGAATTCAACCCAGACATCCGAGGCTACAGGACAACTCCAAAGGGCACGCATAGTTGTTTTAGATTCCAGCTCACAAATTGGGCACAAACTAGAATTTAAAATATGTTTGTTAGCCAAGATCTCCTTTGTAGGTAGCTGGTCAAGACAAGCCTTCCACAAGTGTTTGACAGCTCCTTGTACATTACGCCTCCATATGAGATTCCATTCTTTCTCTTCACAAACACCTTTTGAGGATTCCCTATCTTTCTTCTCAATCTTTTATGCTCTAGGTGCAGAAAATTTACCATCATTTGAGCATCCCCATACTATTTTATCCACTGCTCTTCATATTCTAACAAGTCAGACTCTGAAATGTAAACTGCACACATATCCAAGTAAGAATAAATTATCTAGTGCCTTGAAATGTAACGGTCCATATATATACTAAGGCCTTGTTTGGATATTGAGGAAAGATACCATTAATGAAAAAAACTAATGGATAAATTATTAAGTACTCTCATCCTTACACTGACACGCATTCATGTTAAAACTTGTTGACATAATATCTTATAATAAATTGGGGCAATAGTTGTCTATACTTTAAAATTATTGAAAATTATTTAATAATTCTTAATATATATTTGTTCTTCGATTTGTATTAGTCCATGTTTGGGAAGTGAAATTAGTTGGGACTATCTCATCTCATCTCAAAATGTTTTATAATTTTCTTTTCAACTATCACTCAAATACAAAATATTTTTCAATTTTAAATCTTCAACTTTTTCATCTAATCATTATCTAATTATTACAACTTTTCCAAACTTTCAAACAAAACATGAAAAACAATACAACTTTTTCAAATTTCAAAATAAAAATAATATTAAAAAATAATATTTAAAATTTTTTTAAACTTTATAATATTTTTATTCAATTTTTTCTATTTCATTTTTCAAAATCCAATAAAACATCTTAATTCAAATCATTTTACTACTTTTCACAAATTGTTTCACTAATATTAACTTAATTCTCATCTCATATTCTTATACACAAATATGCCCTTATAAGTGTTCAATTTTTTCCTTTTAGCACTCGTTTCAGGAGAAAGAAATTTGAAATAATATTTTTAAAATCACCCAAGTTTTCGAGTATATATTCATCACGTATTTAATTCGAACATAACTTATCACCGCTTTAAAAGTCTTCTACCCTATTTATTCAAAAAAAAAAAAAAGTGTTCTACCACTAGTACTGATGACTCTTAGCTCCATTATTGAAAGAACTCAATTAATTCTCAAAAACTAAATAAATAAAAGGAAAGAACGATTGTAGAAGAAAGAATTCAAAATTCTTCTGCCATCTTTACTTCTCACAAAATGTTTATCATTGTATTTGGAATATCTTAATTAGCTCTAAGCTTTTTTTTTTTTTTAGATTCTTGTTTGTTTTGAGTATTGTTTGAAGTATCAGTCCTATTTTTAGTCTTTTAATTTTAGTAATATAGTTGATCAAGCCCGTATGTAGCCCATTGTTGGCTTAGGCCCCGTTTGGATTCAAAGTTAATCTCAATTTATCTCATCTTATTTAATTATTACAATTATTTTTAAATTTTCACATAAAATATAATGAACAATTAAAAATTAAAAATCTCAAAATAATAATAATATTAAAAAATAAAATTTTAACAATATTTTATTCAACTTTCACCTTAACTCATCTCATCTCAACTCATTATCCAAACGTCACCTCAATTTTTTAGCTTATTGTTAGCCTTTGTTGGTTGTGGTTTATTATCAACCCATTGTTGACCAAACCTCTAAATTTGATATTTTAGCTGTCAATCACTTCATCACTAATGTCACTTTCATTACCTAATGACAATTAATCAATTAATACGAAGACTACACTCAAATTTCAAACTAAATATTTTAGCAAGTAATTAATCTACCTCTTCCCATTAATTTAA
This sequence comes from Pterocarya stenoptera, assembly GCA_003123785.1. Taxonomy (NCBI): domain Eukaryota; kingdom Viridiplantae; phylum Streptophyta; class Magnoliopsida; order Fagales; family Juglandaceae; genus Pterocarya; species Pterocarya stenoptera. The sequence goes on from QEOT01000683.1 coordinate 336,040, forward strand.
CCTTTTGAAATAAGTAGTGGTTTCACATGATATCATGGTAGAGATCCTATGTTCAAATCTTGACTCTATATTTTACCCAATTAATTAAATATTTCATGTGTTAGACCAACTCATTTATTAAAGGATTGTCTGGCCCACAAGTGATGAGAGTGTTAAGATAAATACAAATAATTAAATTTACCTTCTCCTAACACTTTAACCTTTTGGGACAAGCGGCGGTCACAAATTAACAATAACACTTGGGTTGGGTTGTTCATTTAATATGGGCAATCAAAAGACACAACTCTTGATGTTATAAACCAATATATAATTAGAGATACAAGTATTAACGGTAATCATCATGTTAGTTACAAATCCAAGATATATTAATAAACTTATTGATGTCCACGGGTTTGGACGTGCTAGTACCGTCCATCTCTAATATTTATGGACCTTCGACATCATCACTGAGCAAATATTTCCCGGATGCTTCTCCAAGCCAGAGACTCAAAGAATGACTCCTAAGTACTCTACAGACTTAAATTTATCCTTTTAGTCGATACGAGTCATGCATAATTTGGGTTCAACAAACAAGTTTAAGATGATTGTACTGTATTGCCCGATTCTGATTACCTAGTACCATTATTGATATGCTTAATTCTGAGGATTAACGTTCAACAAACAAATTTATCTTGAACAATATCACGAAACTCAATTCTTATTGAATACCTGACACGTGAATATCACATTAAATTGTTTATTTGTTCTTATTTATTTCTTATAAAAATAACTATTTTTTATTAAAATAAATTTATTCTCATCACGAATTATCATTCTTACAGTGATATATATTAGGACCACATTTATCGATCCTAGTTTATTAATTATTGAATTCAGATGCTGAGTGAAACTTTCCTTTTTGTCAAATTAACCTGACAGGATATTGTGTCCAATCTATACCAAAAATAGGAGTTCTTGATGCTAATTTGATAGGTGTGGCAGCTTTATTAATTGGATTACTGCTCGGTAAGAATTTCATGTATCTTGCTCTTTTTATCTCTTTTAATTGTTTTAGTAAATTAATCATTCCTTAAACTACAAAACAAGAAATAGTTAGACATCATTGACATTAGAAATAAATAGTTAGCCAAACCACAAGAATTTTGAAAGGGAGTAATTTGTTGTGAATACTAGACTACAATAGGATCGCTTTCGTATAATTATCACTTTTATGTTTTCCTTTCCAGAATGGCATGTGACAATCAGTGTATTAGGTGCTCCATTTGTGATTGCATTTTTTATATATAAATGGCGAAGGAGGCACTTATCCATGTACGACANTTCTCAGAAATTAAGAAAATGACCAAAGGTTTTAGAGAAAGATTGGGTGAGGGAGGATTTGGCACAGTATTTAAAGGAACACTTCGAAGTGGACGTCTTGTAGCAGTAAAGATGTTAAGCCAGTCCAAAGCAAATGGGCAAGATTTTATCAATGAAGTGGCAACTATTGGAAGGATCCATCATGTGAATGTAGTGCAACTCATCGGTTTTTGTGTTCATGGTTCAAAGCGTGCCCTTATATATGAGTTCATGCCTAATGGATCTCTAAACAAACACATTTTCTCATCGGAGGCAAATATCCTCAACTTTGAGAAAACATATGATATTGCTTTAGGAGTGGCTCGCGGGATTGAGTATTTACATCAAGGATGTGACATGCAAATTTTACATTTCGACATTAAGCCTCACAACATTCTTCTTGATGAGAATTTGAAACCGAAAGTTTCGGATTTTGGCTTAGCAAAATTGTACCCGGTGGAAGATAGTATTGTTCCTTTGACTCGTGCAAGAGGAACGTTTGGATACATGGCTCCTGAAATGCTTTACAAAAATATTGGAGGTGTTTCATACAAAGCTGATGTCTATAGCTTTGGAATGTTGTTGATGGAAATGGTGAGCAAAAGAAAGAACTTGAATGCATCTACAGAACATTTAAGCCAAATTTACTTCCCCACTTGGATATATAATCAATTCCATGATGGAAAGAATATAGAAATACAAGATGCTACTGAAGATGAAAGGAAAGTATGTAAGAAGATGATGATAGTCGCATTATGGTGCATACAATTGAAGCCTAGCGATCGTCCATCAATGAACAAAGTCATCAAAATGCTTGAAGGAGATGTTGAATGCTTACAAGTTCCTCTCAAGCCTCTCCAACCATCACTAAAGAGAGAGATAAAGGGTGATAGAGAAATTTCAAATCAAGCTTCATCGTCAATTTAATCTGATGAATAAAGTCTTATTTAATTTTTATTATTTATCTTTCTAAAATTGAACTATCTCTTTCTATTCTTTTTCTTTTTTAAGAGAAGACTCTATACTGACCGAACTATAGGTCATAATTTTTCTACGCTTGTTGTAGTATACTATGCAGTGCTCTTAAAATAAGTATCAATCTAAATATAGTTTGATGCTACTCATCCATTTATAAATTTTTTACATATTTCTCTCTCTCTCTCTCTCTCTCTCTCTCTATTATTTCTTTTTCTCACTTCTTTCATGTATCACTTTTTATTATTTTCTCTCTACTTTTTTTCATTTATTTAATTTTAAAATTAAATATAAGTTGTTGAATGGTAGTACTACTCTTAAAAACTAGTTAGTTAAAATAGGAAAAGTAGGATGTAATTAGTTTTTCAGATTAAAAAAATATAGCTTAACCATTGGAAGTGCTCTTACATTAATACGTAATGTTTAATCCTCTAGACAAGGCCAGTAAGTACAGCAAGTCGTGTTTGATCTCTGCGGTAGCGTCAATAATATATTATTTAGAAGTGATCATATTAGTATTTGGTAGTAATAGATAAATGTATCACATTAGCATGTAGTAGATAATATTAGTAATTCTTATTGTTCAATAATAGGAAAATGTTAAATGTATCACAAAAAATTTATAGATCTACGTCACTTTTTACATAAATTTTTTTTTTTGTATTTTTTAAATGAAAGTGATGTATAGACGAGAATGTCGCTGGATATGTAAGTTTTTCTTTTTGGTACAATTAGCATTGCCCTAAATAATATGGCAGAGTCATTGAGAAAATAAAACCTAATTAATGCTATATATTAGTCAACTTTAGTGCCTCAAATTGTAACGGTCCATATAAAAGTGTCCCAAAATTAATATAAGTTCACCAATAATAATCAGCATTCCAAACTAACTTCTGGACTATTTTTATATGCTTACTAGCTGTGGCTGTTCATGTAACACCCCGACTTGAAATTACTAAGGAATTATTGAGGGTAATTTAATTGGGCCTAAAATTATGTTTAATAAGCAATGTTAGGTGAGCCTATGATTTAATATTTATTAAGATTGGCTTGAAATTTTAGTTAGGCCCACAGGCCCAGAATTTTAACAAAGATTGATTTCTTAGAATAAAATATGTGATGTAGTTTCCCCTTACACATGCTTAAACATGATATATACATAAATGAATAATAGTTATTGAGGTTGGCTTAGAGTTTTAGTCGGGCCTATAGGTCCATAGTTTTAATTTTTGGACCGTTAAAATTTAATGGATGATTTTGGATCTTATTAATAGGCTAAAATTAAGAAAATTCCAATTGAGATTTATTGGATTTTTCTTGAATAAGTTACGAGACTAAATATTTTGTTTAATGGATATGGAATTCGTGAATTTGTTAATTTTAATTGAGGTTCTTAGGATAATAATTACACGTAAAGAATTGAACAATTGGATTCCTTAGAACTTTTAAAAATTTAAGTGAAATAATTATATTTTTGAATTTTGGATGTTAACTGCACCAATAATAGAATGCCACGTGTCATCATAGCATATCTCGATATTAGGGGGTAGGACCTTCATATTAGGTACGTTGGATAACACATTTGTGAAATGGCTTTCCGTTACTTTCTTTTTTGTAGCAACGAATATTTAGACTAGATGACGTGTGGGTGAATACTATACCAAAATATAGTTTCTGTTCCCTTTCCAAACATATTATTCTATGAAAAATACTACTATTACCAATGGTTTCTACCGCTTGTTGTTACTGCTCTGATTTAAATACCTTTTTTTTATTATTATTTTTTACTTAATGATTAAGTAAGTATTTTTAATAATATTTTAAATTTTTTTTATTTTTTACAACATATTTAAATGTATTAAAAAAATAGATATAAAAAAATACAAAAAAAAAAAAAAAAACACAAAAATTTTACACTAACGGTAACGAGAGCGGTGGTGTTAGACCCCCACGTAAGGCGGCCTCTAAAACCACGGCACATGTCCTAGCCATGTCCGGGACATGCCCCTTGATCATGCCACGAGCATGCCTTGGCCCGTGTCTTGTCACACACGGGGAGGCCCAGCATGCCCATGGACCGGCCACATGCATGCCTTGGCCCGTGCCTTGACACGCACAGGGTGCCCAGCATACAGGCCATGCGCACGCACATGCACGCGCTACGCCTTGGACACAGCGAGGTTAGTGGCCATGCGCAGCCCAGCGCACGGCCAGGCATGCGCACGCCCATGCGGATGCCCACGCACTGCGTGGCCCTGCGCACGCACGCAGGCCGCATGGCCCAATGCCTGCACGTAGGCCGCACGGCCCAGCGCATGCACACAGGCCGCATGCCCTGCGCACGCACATAGCCCCCGTGGCCCTACGCCCCCACCTTGGCAGCATGGCCATGCACACGCCCAGGCCCACATTCATGCGCACGCCCACCAGGCGCACACCCATGCGTGCGCCCATGCAGCGGGCCATGCATCTAGCCGCATGGCCCTCCTGCTGCACGCCAACGAGGTTAGTGGCATGCCTTCCAGGCATGCCATCCAGCGCACGGGCCCAGCCCGTGCCATGCAGAGCAGGCTAGTGGCATGCCCACTAGGCATGCCATCCAGCGCATGGCTCCAGCCCGTGCGATGCAGAGCAGGTCAGTGGCATGCCCACCAGGCATGCCATCCAGCGCATAGCTCCAGCCCATGCCTTGCAGCTGGCTCACATGGCTAGCCACCAGCAGACTCATGCATGGCACCATGCCATGCACCACAACTAGCCATGCCGAGCCACCTAGCCATGGACCAGACCGTGGACCACCTTGCACCACCCTAGCCAAACCCTTGGCTCATGCATGCCACGACCATGTGGTCCATGCCACTATCTTATTTATGCTATTTATTTTATTTATTTATTTCTTTTATTGCAAAGAGACTTTTTGAGGGTTTCCAAGTTGTAACCTTTATAAATAGGACCCTTAGTCATTTCTTTCACATCTTTTGGCAAATTGACTAGAGTGAGGACATTGTTGAGAGATCATTTCGGTGCTAGACACTTGGGCTCTTTTGGGTGCAATTCATTGAATCCCAAAGAGAGGATTACTCCATGCAATTCATTGAATTGGAGTAATCCATTTATCTCGTTTATCAACTTGGTGCAATTCATTGAATCCAAGTTGATTATCTTTATTTTTGTTCTTTTATCAATATATGAGGTTTATTCAATTTTGGTGCAAATTGTGAATCCATTGTTGAATTACTTTTATTGTTCATTCAAGTTCATCATTTGTTCTTTATTGTGTTCTTGGTGTTCATCACATTTTTGGCTCTTTCAATCCATCCATCTCAAAGATTCGGCCAACCCTAGTGTTTGTCAACTTTCCATAAATTGTTGACACAACACATGTTGCCCTAGCCGAACAACACTTCCCATATTGGTCCCAAGGGAATTTCGGCCAACTCCTTCCTTATTGGAGTGCCTTGGCCGATCCCCACTCTTTCCACAATAGGGTTTCCATACTTGGAAACCCTAGTTGACCCATTCCACACACTTGGCCGGCCACACCCCTATCCACAAGCATATCCCTAGTTTTTAAGAAACCTTCCTAAAAACACTCACTAGCTAGTTCGGCCAAGCCTTGGCCGCCCACCCTCTTTGCCCTAGCTCCAAAACCCTGAACCATCTTCCATCTCTACCCTTAGCCACATCATCCAAACCCTAACCCTAATCACCAAGGTGGCGCCATCCACACAAGCCACACTTGCCGTGCACCCATACAAGCCTAGCCACCCAAACACTTAGCCATTTTTTCCAAATTCCCATACACTCATCCTAGCCTAAACACTAACCTCACCTTGTCCAAATTGCCACCATAGCCACCTTTGATCGTGAACCAAGCAAGAGAAGGACTTGAAGTTGGTCAACCAAAAGAGATCATAGTAGAGGAGGACTTAGTGTTTAGGGACTTGACCGGGGTCCCTAACATTAATTGGTGCTTTCGTTGAGAGGATTCTTATGTGGTGTTTTGAGAAGTGCTCACTTCTCCAAGAGGTAAACGACTCGTTAACTTGAAACTTTGTGAATTGGTTGGGGGAGTCCCTCGTTGGATCCCATTTAATTGTTGATTGAATTGTGAAAATACGGAGTTTCGGGGGTTGAGGTAGAGGACGGAGTAGTGTTCTTGAAGGGGTCGGCTACCCTTGAAGGTAGAGGACCCCGAGGTTGGAACTTGCAAGAGGGGTTGCCCACCTCAAAGTGAACAACTCAAGGTTGGAACTTTTGAGCCTTCAAACCGCCCAAAAGAAAGTGCAAGTTGCTGTCCAAGCTACACCAACCAGAAATTTCAGATTGCAAGAGTAGTTTGCAAGTGATCCAAGAGCTAGTTTGCAAGTGATCAAGACTAGTTTGCAAGCACCATGGCCGAGAGACACATTGAAGCCGAAGGAAGTGGAACTACCAACCGAGAGAGGATTGAGATCCTTGAAGGGCATACTTCCAAAGTCATGGACATTCTTAATGAGGTCAACACCACTATGGCCAAATTAAGGATGGTTACGAATGACACTATGCGAGACAATGAAGAGAGTAAGATAGCCGTGGACAACATGAGGAGAGAAACACAAGAGAGTATTGAAAGATTGGAGAGAAGACTTGTTGAAGGCCAAGCTACACGGCAAGAGACTAATGGACAAAAACATGATGCTTTTGTTGATGGTGTTGAAACAAGTGTGACCAATTCCATTCATGACCCAATGCACGAGCCACCAAGAGTTGAATTGAGAAGAGGTGGCCGTGTTGAATATGATGAGGTTGCGGTTGAAAGATGGATTCATGGTGGAAGCCACCATAGGAGTCCAAGCATTAGAGAAAGACCTCAAGATGTGAGGTATGAGATGCCAAGATATGATGATGGCCATGAGGCCGAGTATGACTATGAGGAAGAGAGGCCATTCGGCCATGAGAACTCTTTTGAGAGAAGACACCACAATTATGACCGTGATAGAAGGCAACATGGAAGAAGACATGATGATGAGTTCCATGAAGATTAAAGGGGAAACCGGGCTTATGACCGGGGACCCAAGAGGCCTAAGGTGGACTTCCCTAAGTTTAATGGGGGGATCCATATGAATGGCTTGACAAGGTTGATCACTACTTCCACACTTATGAGGTGCCGAGAAGGAGAGAGTATCTACGGCATGTTTTTACTTGGAGGGAAAAGCTAGCAAGTGGTGGAGATGGATTAGAGATCAATATGAGAAGGATGAGAAAAGATTGGGTGGACTGCTTTTGAGAAGGAATTTTTGCTACAATTTGGCCCTTCGCCCACCAGTAATCATCATGGGCAATTGGCTAAGTTGAAACAAGAGGGAAAAGTCCACCACTACATTGAGGAGTTTCGGCAATTACAAACACTTGTGAGGGGATGGTCCGAAGAGGCACTTGTGGGTACATTCATTGATGGCTTGAAGCCTTGGATAGCCAAAGAGATAAAGTTGAAGCAACCTACAAGAATTCAAGAAGTTATGAGGATGGTCGAAGTCCTTGAGGAGAGTTCTACCATGGAGAGAAGGTTTTCCAAGGATGTGGGGAGTAAAGCCTCAAAAACTTTTCAAACCAAACCACCTTGGAAAAATAGAGAAGAGAAGGAGGTTTCTAAGCCTAATCCATATGAGGTTAAGAAACTTTTTAGAGAAGAAGTCAAAGATAGAATCAAGAAAGGCTTGTGCTTCAAATGTGGAGACAAGTGGAGTAGAGAGCACTCATGTAAGTCGGATAAAGCATTTGTGATGATTGAAGATGAGGAACAAGATGAAGAATCACACCATGAGTCCGAACATGAGGAGGCCGAACCTAGTGATGAGGATGAGGATGCCGAGTTGTCTCTTAATGCCATGTCCGGGGTTCAAAAGCCCACTTTGACTCACTCAAAAATGAGCAGCACAAAGGCTATCCCAAGTGCAGGAGTATGTCGCGTAATAATTAGGAATAAATTCCTAGATCGTCTCCTCAGGGAAAATGCTTAAAAATCAAACTCATGAAAGTAGTGAAAATATTTACTAGTCATGGACTAGATTCATGATTGTTGGTTTTAAGTGGATGATGAAAAGTAAAAGAAATTAAAATACAAGACAGTAACTTAAAATTGCTGGAAATTAAAAGTGCAGG